>CAWUFW010012760.1:0-520885 GCA_963921515.1 Calotriton arnoldi
AGGGCCTATGTTTTAGCAAACATTTTAAACCAACTATAATGTCCTTTAACCTTTGTTTTTTTCAGTGAGTTTCTAAGGTTTTTTAATGCAAAGTAATATATCAGTTCAATCCCTCACTATAATGTCCCTTTAACCTTTTTTTCGCTAGCGTTCTATGTTTTTTAATGAAAAGTAAGATGTCCATCACTGTGCAGGCACCCAACACCCCCAACAGCCATGGCCTTTGGCCATGCGCTGCGTACGGTTGGGTGCGGGCCGCCAGCCCCCCCACGGGCACCCAACCCCCGCCCTGCACGACGTTCAGCTGAGCACGGCGTGGGTTTGGGCACCCAACCCCCTTTAAAAAAATGTATTAATATAAAAGGCAGACTTATGGGCTTTATCAGGAGGTGAGTACATTAACATATATAAAGCCAAAGCCAAATCAAATAAGGTTTATTCGACAGTACATGTCATAAAAGCATGGTTACAACACAAATAAATTTTGACCATAAAAAATATTTTAAAAAACATTTAAAAACGTGTGCAAGCAATCATAAGAGAAGATTAATTCATCCTAATTACTTTAAGAGGACAAGTTCATAAAGTAAAAAACAGTTGGTGCCCTTCTGCCACTGCCAGTCCCCTCGCTTGTTTTGGGGGGCCCGGGTGTGTTATGGTAAACGTACCTCTTTGCAGCTGCATTGCAGCCCTGTATTCGTGAGCATTATTTCTACAGCGCTGACGGAAAGCGCCGCGACTCCCCCAAGGACGCAGGCACGCGAGGGCCCTGAAGAAGTTCATTCCTTATGAACGAAACGCGTTGGCTGGTGTATATCTTTCATTGTTGGATGTATATGAAAAATAAAGGATCTACTGAGAAAAGATATCAAGACTAAATGACTTATTGAAGGACTGTTTTTACTTAGAAGTAGTGCACCACTCCAATCTTCTTTGATAAAGTAAAAAACAGTAGCAGTGGAGATTATAAGCGATTACAAAGGACATCAAAAGTGTATAAAATGGCCAGAGCTCAGGAATAGGGTGCCAGGATCACATCCACAAATATACATAAATCCATGTTCATTGGTTCACAGACAGTGTGTGTGATCTAATGGTCCACATCCAGCTCAAGAACTTGGCTACCGAAATTGCATAACAGGGTGATGGATCAGTACGCAATATTCTCAAGGCAACGCTCCTTTGTCTGATACCCAGATTCCAAAAGGTCTGCACGAGCCATGCTTTATGGGGGCAAGCATAGGCGGGGCAGACAAACAATATGTGGGAGTTGGTTTCTTCTTGATCAATGCAAGTGGAACATTTATTATCACCTGATGTAACCCATTTTGCGGTGAAAGACTTTAATGGCAAGGAACCCACTCTAAATTGAAAATTCAGTTTACGATCAAAAGGTTTTGATATTGCGCCCCAATAGTGCTCTAAGCTTGGCCATGGTTTAAATGTTAAAAAGCCCCCCGTCAACGTTGTGCTATCACTTTTCCTGAGTGTGTTCTGAGAAACCAGATCCCAGTATCTTTCCTTTATTATATCTTTTGATGGAAACTGGGTACTAGATGGGTTCGGCAAACCCATGCTGATCAGGGAATCTCTGATGTCATGTAACCAACTAATTCTGTGAAAATGGTCTGCCTTAATTATGTCAATAAGACCATCTGCGTAAGTTGCCAGTTCCGGTGTGCACCAGATTCTGAGCCAATACAAGATGGGGCGTAACCTAGCTAGGTCTACCAATGATTTCCTGCCTAAGTCGTTCAACAACGGTAGCACAGGAGTGCTTTCTGGTAGGCTGGCAATCATTCGGAGAAACCTATTTTCTGCGGTGGCAAACTGGGTAAGTTTCTCAAATCCCCAAAGTTCTGCCCCATATCGAACCAAACTCACTACTTTCGTGTAAAATAAATCTGTAGCACAGGATTGACTGGCTTTGTGAAAAAGGTTTTAAACTGATTGTATAGAGCAGCAGCTAGTTTTTTTTTAGTTTTTTTTTAGTTTTTTTTAATTAGTTTTCATTTAAGGCACAAAAAGTGATACAAAGACGAAAAACAAACATCCAGTCTTGCAGAGGCACCTGCAGCGTCCGCGCACACATCCGGGACAGTATACCAAAATACTATACAATATGCAATTCCAACATTACACATCTGAGATACTACATTGTGCAGTTTGACTTAGAGAGTAAGAGTAGGATGGCTTTGCAAATAGAGCGTTAATGGCAGCCAGTAGTCTCTGGGCTTAGATCCGGTAGGAAGTTCTTCCTCATAGGTTCGCAGGGTGTCTTTACAATAAATCATATCATGCAGCCATTGTTTACATTTGGGCGAATTTTTCCCATCCCAGGACATAGAGACACGTTGCTTCGCCAACAGGAGTGCTATTACACAGAATTTCCATCTGACGGACTTTACATTTGGAACTAGGTGCAGCAAGCATACACGGATTGTACATTCGAGTTTAATTTCCAAAATATAATTCAAAGTCTTGATCACCACCTCCCAGTACTCCCTGATCTGCGGACAGCGCCACGCTAAGTGTATAAAATCTGCCTCAGTACCTTTACACCTTTTGCAGCATGCGTCAGAGCGGAGCCCACATTTCAGCAACCTAACAGGGGTATAATAAATTTGATGCAAATACTTATAATGAATGATGCGTAAGTTGCCGTTAGGGGTTAACATCTCCGTGAGTGCGCAGCACGTGGTCCACTCGTCATCCTCCAATGGTTTCTCGAGAACACCTGACCATCTTTCTTGCGCTTTTCGCGTATTCCCTGCTATATCAGATTGCAGCGACAGATAGAGTTTGGTTACCAAGTGCGTATTGTGCGGTGTAGTGATTATCATTTGTAAAGCTTGGAGGGTGTCCGGCTCTATGGGAAAGGATGGGCAGAAGTCCTTAAGCGCCCTCCGCAGTCTATAGTATGCGAATTTAAACAAGAGGGTCTGATTGCTTATGTAATCAAGGTCTGTGAGTTCCAAAAAGGTACCCTCTCTGTATAAATCTCCCAGCGCATCTATCCCAGCTTGTTTTAGCAGCGTCATGCTCACTTGTTCCTGTGTGACGGAGAGTGCGGGATGGTGCGAGAGGGGCAATGCCGGTGCGTACAGTGGTAGCTTATTCGCCAATTTCCCCATTTTTTGCCAGGCTAGGTTCGTAGTACGGATAGTGTTTATTTCGTGCTTTAGGACATGAGTGCGGGGATGTGGTAGGATGTACTGCAGCGGGATTGGATGGGCATCACCGTCTTCCACCGCAATATGTGGCAGGTAGCGCACTGGGTGATACCAATAATGCGCATACTGCGCTTGAGCACACAGGTAATAAAGCCGAAGATCAGGGACTTTAAATCCCCCCTGAGCATATGGTAACATTAGTGCCCTGAGTTCCACCCGCGCTAGTTTGCCCGCCCATAAAAGGCGGGTTACAAACGCTGTGAGCCCTTGGAACACAGCCTTTGGCGGTGTGATGGGGATGTTGTTAAATAAATAGAGAACTTTTGGAAGTATTATCATTTTCACTAGAGCTATCCTATCCGCCAACGACAATGGCAAGTGTATCCATCTATCAATTTTTTCTTCCAATTTGCTTATAACAGTGCCATAATTGGCCCGTGTTACTGCTGCGGGATCTTTGTGATACCAAATCCCGAGATATTTGACGGGATCATGCTGCCACTCCAGGGGTAATTCCACCTGGTGTGGCGCCGTGGCGTCCGTCAAGGGGATGATAATGGATTTACTCCAATTTATCTGAAGGCCAGATTGTCTACCGAATTTAATATATTCACGCAGAAGAGGTGACAGGTAGACCAGCGGGTCTCGAACATACAGCACCATGTCATCCGCGTATAGTGAGACATTAATAGGGCGTTGTAAGAATCTTAGGGCTGCTTCTTTGTGGTGCTGTCGGATCTTGCAGGCCAAAGGTTCCAATGCAATAGCGAACAGCAGTGGGGAAGAGAGGACATCCCTGTCTGGTGCCGCGTGTAATATGTATCACGTTGGAGACATATTTGTTCACCTTAATACGTGCCACCGGTTTTTCATATAGTATCATGATCCACTGTAATAAAATCGGGGGTAGGCCTATTTTCCGTAGTACAGTAAACAGGTACGGCCATTCAACCGAATCAAATGCCTTGGCGGCATCTAGTAATACTGCCACTGCTTTAAGTTCCGGATTAAGTTGGTGTGAGAGGGCAAAGAGTGTGCGGAGGTTATGGGCTGTGGAGCAATGGGGGGTAAATCCTGACTGGTCCGGTAGTATAATGTTGTTCATAAGGGGCTGAAGCCGGTTGGCTATAAGCTTAGCTAATATTTTAGTATCTGTATTTATCAATGATAGTGGGCGATAGGATTCGCAGAGTTCAGGGTCTTTATCCGGCTTCAGTAAAGCTATGATCATGGCCTCCCGCAACGTTGGTGGGAGTATCTGTTGTTCATGGGCATCTCCATACATAGAGACGAGGTGGGGCGCAAGCAGGTCTGCATACTCTTGATAAAACTCCCCGGTGAACCCGTCAGGCCCGGGGCTTTGCCGTTAGGCAGGGTTTTAATGACCTCTAGGATTTCGTCTATGGTGACAGGTTGCGCCAAATATGCCCGCTGGGCATCTGAAAGCCAGGCAATTGCAATATCTTCCAGATAACCAAGTATTTTCGGTGCCGCAGCTGTTTGTTTTGTAGCATACATTTCCCCATAAGACTCAGCGAACGTGTCCAGGATACCCTTTATGTCATAGCGTGTAGTGCCTTGGTTATCTCGGATTTTAATTATTGCGTTTTGGGTGTGTTCCTGCCTAATTTTCCACGCTAATATCCTTCCTGCTCTGCCACCCTCTCCATATGTTCTCGCTATCTGTCTTTTTGAAACGTATTTAATTTCACTATCTGCGAGCTCCTGGAATTCAGTTATCGTGTCTCGTATTGTACTCAGTATCTGAGCACTATTGGTATTTGCATAGTCTTGTTCTAACGTCTTTAGTTTGTCCTCACATTTGGCTAGCTGAGTGCGAATGTCTTTTAATATTCCCGCATTTGTGCTGATGCACACACCCCGCAGTGTAGCCTTAAAGGCTTCCCACAATACACCCGAGTCACTGACTGAGTTTTGGTTGAGGTGGAAGTATTCAATAATGGCATTTCTTATAGCGTCATTATAGGGTGTATCTAACAGGGCCTTAGCATTAAATCGCCAGATGAACGGCGGAGGGTCATAATTCGGGATAGCAAGAGTGAGTAATATTGGGCTATGATCGAACAGTGTTTTCGGTGAGTGGTGTATGCGGCTTATCCATGTGCTAATGTCTGTGGTCGCCAGCCAATAATCTATGCGTGACCAGCTATTATGCATGGAGGAGCTGTGGGTGGCCTCCATGACATGTGGATTCCGTAGTCTCCATACATCCGACAATGCAAATTCATGCATACTCTCATGCATCTCTCGGACCGCCTTAGTATAGGGTTCCTTCGTAGCGCCCGAGCGATCGAGGTCAGCATTGAGGGCCACATTAAAGTCCCCTCCCCATATCGTTTCCATCACAGGCAGTTCTCTCAGCTTCGCTCGAATATCCCTGAAAAAGTCTGGGTCATCTACATTAGGCCCATACAGATTGACAATGCGGATGTGTCGGCCTCTCAGGGTGCCCGTGAGTATGATATATCGACCACATGTATCTATAAGCGTACGACTTACTATGAATTGTACCCCTTTCTTAATGAGGATTAAGACCCCTCTGGAGTATGTCGAGTAGGATGCCGCAATGGTGTGTTCTGCCCACCTTTTGCCTATTCCACACCTAGGAGTTGGAGCCAGGTGCGATTCCTGCAATAAGGCTATGTCGACATGATGCCTGTCTAGATATGCAAATACCTGCCGTATTTTTTGGGGGTTATTCAGCCCTCGTATGTTCCAAGTTAGGAAATTGAGTTGGGACGCAACTACCCTGCTATCCATCTTGTCTCAATATGGTATTGTATACCGCCATGATTCGCTACCATCTAAATATATGCACTCTATACGGGTGCAGCCTTCGCTGCATTGCTACATATTTGTTTATCTCAGCCATTCCCACGCTATGTGACATAAACAGGTGCCCTGAACAAACTGCAACAAATTTTCCCCAACTCCCCCCTCCCACTCTGGCACCCCAATCATGCCAAAGACATATCCCAGTAAGCAACAAAACCAATGCCATAACCATCTCGGGGTACACCCACTAGGGGCCGCTAGGTGCGCGCTATCACACTCGCCAGGGCGGGTGCGGTCGGGTGACACGTATAGAAAAAGTATTATTGGTACAATCTCTCATTAGTGCTAAAACAAATCCAATACCATTGGAACATTAGTCATATTGGAAATCAAATAACTGTTTACCACCGCTTAAGGGCGAACACAGGTGCCGGAGCGGTTCGAGGACGCGACGCGCCCCACAGGCGACAGCATCCTGTTTGACAAGAGAGTACACAGTATCAGTCTGAATCCGAATCAGGAGCAGAGCGGTCCGGCAGTTTCCTCTTGCCAGCAGTCTGTTTGATGAAGTCGTGTGCTGCCCTCGGTGTGGTTAGTATTTTTTTGAGCGACCATCAAGCGAAACCCGCAGTCTTGCGGGATATAACATAGCATACTCAATCCCCATCTCTCGTAATTTCTTTTTCATCGGTGCAAAGTCTTTTCTCGCCGCCTGCACTGTCGCTGTAAAATCCGGGTAAAATGATATGACATTTCCTTGATAATTGATATGCTGTTTCTCCCTCGCTAGACGCAACACATCGTCTCTGTCCCTGTAATTAAGAACTCGGGCAATGATGGGCCGTGGCACAGCCCCCGGCACAGGCTTCGGCATCAGTGTTCTATGGGCACGCTCAATGATGAGAACGGGTGAAAAGGCCTCCGCCCCAAACACCTCGCGCAACATGTTCTCCACAAAGGATTCCATCCTACCAGTGTTGGCGCTTTCCGGAACCCCCATGATGCGGAGATTATTACGCCTCGAGCGCGCCTCCAAATCTTCATTCTTATTTTTAATGACCGCCAGTACCTTTTCCATTTCCAGACATTTACGGGTTGTGGCGCTTGACTCATCCTCCACAGCAGAGATGCGTAGTTCTGGGTCATCCAGCCGCTCCCCTTGTTTATCAATTTTAGCTGCCATATGGTCTACCCTTATTGTGAGCATGTCAATTTTGCTGTCTATAGCTTGTAAGCTTTGTTGGATAGCTCGGAGGGCATCTTCTACTGGAGTCTTCGCGGCCCGCTCCGCATCTAGCTCCGTGTCCGAGAGTGCCGCAAGGTTCCTGGGCGTACGTCGCGCATCAAAGGAGAGTTTTGCCTGCTGCTTGTCTGGTTTACCCATTGTGCCGGCTCGCCCACAGCTAGTCCTGCAAATTTGGGAACTCCCGGGTGTGCGAGGGGAGGTCAGCAATTGTCTCCGCCACACTGTGCTCTCCAGTTGAGTTGAGTGTGCACAAGCTGTGTATCCGATGGGGGTATCTAGTACAGAGTAGCTCTACAGAGCGCACTTTTATATTTCACTATTGCTCTCCAGCACATCGGCTCCAGACTCTACAACAGTGCGGTAGCAAGTCCTTACATCCGCTGATGGGGCCAGTCGCGAATATATCCGAGCGTGGCCCGGGTTATGCTGGTCACCTACTTGTCTCGTATCCTGTTTTCCCGCTACTGTTCTCCACTGTTCCAGCCAAGCGGGCGCTCGCAAGATGGCCGCCAGCTACTCTTCAATATTCAAGACGAGGCGCGCTCGCTGCGATGAACAGCTACCCAGGCGCATCACAGCCACATTTTGTAATAGTGATCTCTGTGGGAATGCGCGCCGCGTTCTAGATACAGAGCCTAGGACACCTTCAAAGCGTGCCAGGCAGCATTAGGCACCTACGTACTGCTAGCAGTGAAGTAAGCAATGTACGCCGCCATTTTATATCATCAGGTGAGCGTACCAATGCTGTAGTCGCCCGCAGGCACACCGGCACCTTTAGGGACCCAGCGCGCCAAGCCAGAACATAGCCGCCGCAAATCCCAACAGTTTTTACAGGCACCGCATATCGTGCAGGGATGATTGGTATTGCGGCACCTTCACCTTCCACGTCCAGGCAGTTCAGCACTCGCGGTTCAGCGCCGCAGCAGATTCCCCCACGTTCGGTCACTCCAACGGTGCGACACTGCAGGCAGCACAGCGGCAGGCAACAGCGACTCAGCTAGTATCGGCGCTCCGTTACCTCAGGCTCCGCCGCAGATCCCCAGTCAGGTCTGTAGCGGTCCAGAGCGCTCCGCCATCCTGCGTCGCCACAGGCCCACGGTAGCCCAAAGAATTATCGGGTTTGTTTTCAGAGCACCAGCTAGCTGACGGTGTTTCAATGTCATAGTGTCAATGTGGCGACTCCATCTCAATTCCTTCTGCAGGATAATTCCCAGGTAAGTAAATGCGTCTACCTGTTCTAACGGTGTCCCATCCAAGAGTATACCACCCCTAAATGTTCTGTGCTGTTTAAAAGTCATGAACTTGGTCTTTGCTACATTAATTTTCAAGCCCCGTATGGAGCAAAAGTCTTCAAAAAGTAACAACGCATGCTGTAAACCACTTGGGGTTTTTGAGATAATGAGCGTGTCATCAGAAAACATTAAAATAGGAATCTTTTTGCCTGCTCAAACCGGTGCATTAGTGGGGACGGTTAATAAAATGAGAAAATAGTGTAAGCGCCATAACACATCCTTGGTGCACTCCCTTTTCTACGGGAAAAGGATTTGTTACATTCCCCTGCAAGCCCCAACGTATTTGTGCAAAATGTATCTCATGGAGGTGCGCGATAAGGGAGAGCAGCTCCGTGGGCATCCCCAGCTCCTGTAACACAACCCAAAGTTTGTTGCGGGAGACCAGGTCAAAAGCTGACTTGAGGTCAACAAAGGCAGCATACATGCTGCCCTTGCCAAGAACTACAGTCCGCCAGTATATTAATATAAACCGAAAGACCTGGTCTATGGTGCTGATATGTTCCCGGGAACCCGCCTGTAGGGGAGTTAGGATGTTATTAGAATCTATCCACTCTTGGACCTTGGCCAAGACAAGGTGAGCTACCACCTTTTGAATGGAATCAATTAGGCTAATAGGCCTATAGTTTCCTGGCAGGGACTTGTCACCTTTTTTATATACTGGGATGATCTCCGCCCCTCTCCAGGAATCAGGGACGGGGGCACTAAGGGCAATCGCATTTGCCAGTAGCATAATATACCTGCTCCATTTATCCTTATCATGTAGGAAAATGTCAGCAGGGATACCAACAATACCTGGCGCTCTACCCCCTGAAATTGCACTAAGGGCAGCGCTAACATCAGCTAGGTCAAAGACCTTATCAATAAAATACGAGTTGGTGGGGAAAGGATCATTAACCTCATAATCATCACTAGCGTATTGTGATGCAAAATTATTAACCCATGAATCTTGTGCTACATAGTTTTGTGGCGGCGAAGGGACTGCGCCCCTACCCCATTTTACCAGATTCCAGAAGCATTGGGAATTATTCCTGGCACATGCTAGTTTGAGGCCCTGCCATATATTTCCGTCCCATAATTTTTGGGCATTTTCCTGCACCTTCCTATATATTTTCCTAGCATTCTGTACTCTACACGATTCTCCTGCTCTAATGCCCTACCCTAGGAGTCTGCGTGCTATTTTGCATTCCTTGTTAAACCAATGATACAGGGCCTAGTAGAATTCTCCTTAGCCCTATGTGGTCTTAAAAAATATGAACGCATTTTGGCAAATAACATGTTGTGAAGCGTGGTTATTACCCCAGTTAGCTGAGAATTAAGGAGAGAAGCCTCCATTTCTATTAACGTATACTCTGCATCGCTGGCAATGCTAGACAAAATGTCTGGTTTCTCTAAGATAATTGCCCATTTAAGTTACTGCATGTCATTGGTAGATTGCAGATCTCTGGTGATAAGTAGGTTATGCGTTGTGTTGGTTCGTGTAGGTTCCTAAATTCAAATACCGAACATAATGGGTTATGATCGCTCTCCACGCGATCCAATACAACCGTGTCCTCAAGGGCGTGCCATAATTTTAAATTAATTAAAATATAATCAATGCGGCTTGCATTGTGGCCGTTATTAAATGTGTTCGCCCCTTGCCTATCCAAGATGGTTCTACCATTTGCCGCCCTTAAGCCTTTTCCTAGGCAGATAGCTTTAATTTGAATAGCCACTTCTGTCCATCTTTTGATTGGAATACCCCACTGTGCATTTTCCTCCCCCGCCAAGTCGTATTCCTCACTATCAATAGGCTCAAAAGATGAGTTAAAATCCCCCGCTATTAACACTAGGGAAGCCCAAGAAAGATTATCTAAAGGGTCATCTAGAGCCATTAAGGTTTCTGACTTCTGCCCCCCCACTGTGCCCCCTCACATATACATTGTAGATATCGATGTCACCATAAGGACCAGTCACCAGCCGAATGGCAAGAATGTCATTACTCTGAGTTGGGAGATCCTGTATCTTAAGGCTAATGTCCTGGCGAACCCAGATTGTTAGCCCCCCGATGGGCGACCCTTACCATTATGAGTAGCCGGGATATAATAGTTTAAATACCCAGGGTGATATAGGGGTTCTACAGACCATGTTTCCTGGAATGTGCAGGTCATACTGTTCTACAAAGCTATTCCAGTCAGGGGAAACACCCTTAGACCTCAACCCAGCAATGTTCTATGACATAAATACTATGCTACGTGAGGTTGAGTGGGTTTCTAACGTCTCCCTACTCCCTGGATCTGTTGTCCCTGATGTACTACCCACTAGGACTTTTGTTTTAATGTGGTATATCGACTCTAGAGGAGATTCGCCCGTTGGAAGGGGTGCAACAGACTCACTGATGGGTGTTTGCGACATAACCTGCCCATAACCACCAGCAAGTGAGGGTAACCTTCAATCTATCTCTTGTAGTGATGACATGCCATTATGGGATTGCATAAGATGGGCTGGATTAGACTGTCAGGCCATTTCTGGGGGGTTATATTTGAAACGAACATTAGATCTGGTGAGGTGTTGAGTACGGATGTCAAAATTCACAAGGTTCTCAGCCAAATGACGGTGCGAGAGCATCAGTGCAATAAAGTCTAAAGTGACCCTTGTGGAAGAGTGTATTTTGGCCCTGATGATATCATCCCTTATTAAAGACCGACAACCCCTTACATGGCGAATCCATTGGGTACACTTAGTTAAGAGAGAACCCTCGTCTTCCTTAGGTGAGCTCCCACGATAGCTTTGGTATGTTAATCATATATACAACGTTACTCATGTCTAGGGTCCTAGCAACACTTCTTGGCGCCCGAGACATACCAGCCCATGGGGGGACGGGAACTACAGGAGGGCCAGATACCACAGTGGGATGTTCAGTTTGCCAATGGGTTGCCTTGCTTGTGTGCACCCTGCCAGGTTGTATAGGGTCTGTATTAGTGCACATTGGTAAATTATCCCTGTCTGGTCTATTTATACTCCGTTTTACTTGATCCCTGTTGTTACCCAAGGGCTGACTGACGTAGACCTTGTCCCCTTGGGAGTTAACAGTATGCTTTGTGTGCATTCCCAGTAACTTTTTTACTTGCTGCACATCAGAGTGAACCCTACTTTGGGAATCAGAGAGGCTACTGACGGAATATTTAAGAGCTCTACTTTCACTCTGCAGGGTAGATGGTCTGTTGGAGGAGTTCTCGATGGTCGTACTTAACTGCCTGTCACTACTCCTGCCATCAAAACTATTTTGGTGTATTGCGGGACTTGCTGCTACTTGGCCATGTTTAGTGCTGCATATGCTATCCTCTGTGCCCACCCTATTCACCTGGCTCCCAGTACTAAGGGGAGTATCCAACGACTCTGGGTGGCCTGCAAATGTTGAAAATCTATTACTACAGGGAAAAACAACCAGATCGTCTTGGTGGCTTGCATTGGGATGCCCCCACTTTCGGGACTCACAGAGAATAAATTTGAGGCTTCGGATGGTAGAGACCTGCTAACTTTCTTTTTGAACATCGCTGGTATACGCCCAGTGCATATAGGACTGCTCAAAGCCTGTGAGGTGATATTCTTAGGTAGAGTATCACTGAGTGTTGTGTCAAGAAGTCCCTCACATTTGAGTAATAAGTTATCTATTCTATCCAATACGCCAACCCCAGCAGCCGGACTTGGAGTCAAGGCTTTATTTTTCACCTTCTTAGCCTTTTTCGTATTTCCTTCACCCGAACCTCCCTTGCAAACTTACTGCTTCCACATTGAGAGTCAAAATTACGACGGATATCACGGAGAAGCGGGAAGTAAGGCATTTTCTCCGCTCCTGTGTTTTGTTTTGACTTTAAGGTAGGAAGTCTTCCCGGATTATTCAGTGACTTTAGTAGGTTCCAATTGAAGACTTCATAAGGATTTGGATATGGAGATGACTTGCTAATTTTCATTAATCCTTTTTGGAATTCAGTACTTTGTTGCTTTTGCAGTTTCAGTTCAGTGGAACATTTTCTCTTGATTCTATTTTCGTTTTGGAACTCTTTCTTTGTGAACTTTGGTGGCATTGGGAAAAGACTATCTAACATTCAGCCACATCTATTTCCACTCTCCTATGAGAGGAACCAGCCCCTATAATTTGTTTTCGTTTCTTTTGGTGGCAATGAATGGAAGATGGTATGTATGAATGATGCTGGGTGTACCACGTATTAAGAGTATGTGGAAGATGGAGTTATAATGTGGTTGTGCTTTATTTCTCTAGGTGTATGCATCTGAGAAGGGTAACTCACTTCAGATTCAAGAGATTCAATCAAAGGCGACGTCGGCTTGGTTTAAGGTACTTGCAGCCTTAGTGAGACTATATGAGAGTAGCCATTATCCCTGGATTCATATTTAACATTGTGTTCTATCTCTACAGGTCTCCCGTTCCCAGCTGTTCCTACCCTAATTCCCTTCCCTCGCTTGATCGCCCTAATACTCTGTGTTATTTCTATCAGAGTTGGGGATGTCAAGAGGTGGACATTTTTGTGCGTCGCCCGGATTCTGAGGAGCTCTTATCATTGGTTCATGAGAACCTTACACCCTACCCCCGAATATGCCACTATGGGTGGTGAAACCTTTTAAAAAGATTACTGAGTCTATGTCCATTAAAAGATGGATGGAAGGAGGATGCCACACAATGGGAGATCTATATAGTAATAAGCAATTTATACCTAGAGAGGAAGCTGAGAATATGTATGAATTAGGGAGGGGCCAATTTTTACAATATGCAAAAATTGCTTCGACTGCACGGGGTATATGGCCCGCATTCCCACAGGAACCGCCCATTACATCGACTCTACAGGCACTGCTTGACCTAACCGGGGGACGCAGACTAGTCACACACTTATATAGAGCGCTAAGAGACGATCTTCCCCAAAAAAACCTTCCTGTCCAGACACGATAGGACGATAGGTTAAATGAACCCTTATCAGAAAAAGAATGGGTAAGAATACATGAGGGAGTCAAGAAGATAAGCTCCAACGCGAGATTTAAGCTCATCCAATATAATATTATTCATCAGACCTATCTGACCCCTCAGACCCTAAACAGAATATACCCGGACCGCACTAACAACTGCCCTAGATGTGGACAGGCAGAAGCGAATTTTGTCCACATGATATGGGACTGTCCCACACTCGCACAATACTGGGTGAACGTAGTAAACAGACTACAAATCGCCACCGGATGGGAAATCGCTAAAACAATTGCGGTAGTAATACTAGGGCTGCTCCCTATGCCTAAAACTAAGAAGCTTAGTAGAAAGTTTGTTCTATTGGGACTAGTACTGCCAAAAAGAAGGATTGCGATGAAGTGGCTCAGCTCGGACCCCCCCACTCTGGAGGGTTGGCTAAAGGATATGGGCGAATGGGCAACTGCAGAACTAGTCAGAATGAAAAAAATCAGGAGGGATGAAAAGGTAGAAGAGGATACACGAGCATGGTCCCTCATGATAGCTGACACAAAAGAACCCCCCGCCCCAGGCGAGGAATCAATGGGGGAGAGGGAGGAGGGCTCAGGTGCAGTGGAAACGACCAAGTGAGAGAATAAAAGAGAATGTCAAAGAGGCACGAAAGGACCAATGAGAAGACTGTTATGCTACTTCTCCTTCCAAGGGATCTGACTCGACAATGGGGGGGGGGATGGGGGCATAATACCTTGTAACACAAATGTTTTAAGAAGTATCCTACAGATATTGATGTCTAGATATAGATATGCAAATACCAAAGAAAGTAAATATGAAAGTGGATACAGCAAATGTATACGTGTTATATTAACCTTGAAATGCCAATAAAAATGTTTTTTTTTTTTAAAGTATGACGTCACTTTAATCTTTGTGTTTTTGTCAGTGAATATATATATATATATATATATATATATTTTTTCAAACAAATTGCTCAGAGGCAAGGACGCACTCGACAAACAGATGGTTACCAAAACCTTTATTTTCTCAAGCCGGCAAATGCATTCCAAGATTCTTATCGCCTGACGCGTTTCGAAGCATTTCACTTCTTTTTCAAAGGCAAAGCAGATGGATTTACGGCGCTGTTGACACATTTCACTTTATCCTCTCTCGTGATTGTTGATTGGTCTATAGTAGGACTCTTTTAGTAAGAGTTTACAGTGCATTATGGTCTTTCAAGTATGTGTCAATTACTTTTGTTCCCCTCAGTGGGTCCCGTAAAAACCATCATTATTTATGCAGTTATTCAATCCACAGTGGGCCTTGGGCAGCATTCCGGTTACCTTTTAATGAAATCTGTTGTGCCAGTGAGGAACTGCAAAGTTTCCAGCCCCTCCGGCCCCACTCTGATTACGTGGTGGTGCAGTCCTTCACGGCCGGAGCCGCCGTGTATACTTTTTCAAACAAATTGCTCAGAGGCAAGGACGCACTCGACAAACAGATGGTTACCAAAACCTTTATTTTTCTCAAGCCGGCAAATGCATTCCAAGATTCTTATCGCCTGACGCGTTTCGAAGCATTTCACTTCTTTTTCAAAGGCAAAGCAGATGGATTTACGACGCTGTTGACACATTTCACTTTATCCTCTCTCGTGATTGTTGATTGGTCTATAGTAGGACTCTTTTAGTAAGAGTTTACAGTGCATTATGGTCTTTCAAGTATGTGTCAATTACTTTTGTTCCCCTCAGTGGGTCCCGTAAAAACCATCATTATTTATGCAGTTATTCAATCCACAGTGGGCCTTGGGCAGCATTCCGGTTACCTTTTAATGAAATCTGTTGTGCCAGTGAGGAACTGCAAAGTTTCCAGCCCCTCCGGCCCCACTCTGATTACGTGGTGGTGCAGTCCTTCACGGCCGGAGCCGCCGTGTATACTTTTTCAAACAAATTGCTCAGAGGCAAGGACGCACTCGACAAACAGATGGTTACCAAAACCTTTATTTTTCTCAAGCCGGCAAATGCATTCCAAGATTCTTATCGCCTGACGCGTTTCGAAGCATTTCACTTCTTTTTCAAAGGCAAAGCAGATGGATTTACGGCGCTGTTGACACATTTCACTTTATCCTCTCTCGTGATTGTTGATTGGTCTATAGTAGGACTCTTTTAGTAAGAGTTTACAGTGCATTATGGTCTTTCAAGTATGTGTCAATTACTTTTGTTCCCCTCAGTGGGTCCCGTAAAAACCATCATTATTTATGCAGTTATTCAATCCACAGTGGGCCTTGGGCAGCATTCCGGTTACCTTTTAATGAAATCTGTTGTGCCAGTGAGGAACTGCAAAGTTTCCAGCCCCTCCGGCCCCACTCTGATTACGTGGTGGTGCAGTCCTTCACGGCCGGAGCCGCCGTGTATACTTTTTCAAACAAATTGCTCAGAGGCAAGGACGCACTCGACAAACAGATGGTTACCAAAACCTTTATTTTTCTCAAGCCGGCAAATGCATTCCAAGATTCTTATCGCCTGACGCGTTTCGAAGCATTTCACTTCTTTTCAAAGGCAAAGCAGATGGATTTACGGCGCTGTTGACACATTTCACTTTATCCTCTCTCGTGATTGTTGATTGGTCTATAGTAGGACTCTTTTAGTAAGAGTTTACAGTGCATTATGGTCTTTCAAGTATGTGTCAATTACTTTTGTTCCCCTCAGTGGGTCCCGTAAAAACCATCATTATTTATGCAGTTATTCAATCCACAGTGGGCCTTGGGCAGCATTCCGGTTACCTTTTAATGAAATCTGTTGTGCCAGTGAGGAACTGCAAAGTTTCCAGCCCCTCCGGCCCCACTCTGATTACGTGGTGGTGCAGTCCTTCACGGCCGGAGCCGCCGTGTATACTTTTTCAAACAAATTGCTCAGAGGCAAGGACGCACTCGACAAACAGATGGTTACCAAAACCTTTATTTTTCTCAAGCCGGCAAATGCATTCCAAGATTCTTATCGCCTGACGCGTTTCGAAGCATTTCACTTCTTTTTCAAAGGCAAAGCAGATGGATTTACGAGCGCTGTTGACACATTTCACTTTATCCTCTCTCGTGATTGTTGATTGGTCTATAGTAGGACTCTTTTAGTAAGAGTTTACAGTGCATTATGGTCTTTCAAGTATGTGTCAATTACTTTTGTTCCCCTCAGTGGGTCCCGTAAAACCATCATTATTTATGCAGTTATTCAATCCACAGTGGGCCTTGGGCAGCATTCCGGTTACCTTTTAATGAAATCTGTTGTGCCAGTGAGGAACTGCAAAGTTTCCAGCCCCTATTTATTCACTGAAAAAACCATAGGTTTTAGGGAAAGTTATAGTTAGTTGGACATTGCACTCGTACAAAACCCGTGAAATTCCCCCGTTATAGTTAGTTCAGCTAACTATAACTTCGCGTCCCGCAATGCACTGCTGATGACGTCACATATTACATCACTCATGACATGGTCAGTGACATCACTGATGACATCACTGATGACATCTCAAATGACATCACTGATGTCATCATCCAGTGACTGTGTGTTTCTGTAAAGTTTAAATATGTTTAATATATATAGGGAAAGGTGTATTGAAGAATGAGTGGGTGTATAAGTGTCTGAATGGATGATTTAGTAGGTGCGTGACTGACTATAAGTGAGTGATTAAACGTATCTTACTGAATGCATGGGTTAGTGACTAAACTGTGTGAATGTCTGTATCCGTCTGTCTGTTGGTGTGTAAGCGGCTGCATGGGTTTGCGAATAGCTACATGAGTGTCTACATGGGTTATTGATTGGTTGTCTGAGTATCTGTATGGGTGCCTGAGTGTTTGTGTGGGTGGGGTGTGTGTGACTCTGTGCATAGATGTGTGAGTGGGTGATTCACTGGGTGCATGATTTCAAGAGTGCATCTGTGATGGACTGTATGGGTGGGTGAGTGTGTGTATGGGTGTGTTAGTGAGTGAATGTATATCTCAGTGGTACATGTGTGAGTAACTACATATGTGAAAGGCAGTATATATGTGTGTTGGAGTATATAAATAGCTATAAGCGAGAGTGTGTGATTGTGTTAGTGACTGTATGGATGAGTGTGTGCTTGTATCAGTGATTGTATAAGAGCGTAAGAATGTGCTAGTATTTGTATGAGTAAGTGAGCTGGTGTGTGTATAACTGTATATGTGAGTAAATGGCAGTGTGTTTAATTATTTGCATGACTGACTAGGTGTGTGAGTACCTCTATGGATGAGTGGCGGTGTTTGAATGTCTCTATAGGAGTATGAGTGCATATGATAGTCCTGTACTGAGTGACCGTAAGTATGAGTGACTGTACGGGTGAGTGAGTGGATGTGTGTGTAGACCTAAGAATTAGTGAGTGGGTATGTAGTTATTGGTGTTGGAGTGTCTATGGTTTTGCGAATGGCAGTCTGTAATTTAGAGTGGGTGTATCAAAGGTTATATTAGGGTGTGAGGAGGTGCATCAGATTATCACGTGGATGATGTCATCAGTGATGTCATCAGTGATGTCATTTGAGATGTCATCAGTGATGTCATCAGTGATGTCACTGACCATGTCATGAGTGATGTAATATGTGACGTCATCAGCAGTGCATTGCGGGGCGCGAGTTATAGTTAGCTGAACTAACTATAACGGGGGAATTTCACGGGTTTTGTACGAGTGCAATGTCCAACTAACTATAACTTTCCTAAAACCTATGGTTTTTTCAGTGAATTTCAAAGGTTTTTTAAATGCTAATTTCTAACTATAACGTGTCTGAAACCTATGGTTTTTTCAGTGAATTTCAAAGGTTTTTTAAATGCTAATTTCTAACTATAACTGTCCCTAAAACCTATGGTTTTTTCAGTGAATTTCAAAGGTTTTTTAAATGCTAATTCCTAACTATAACATGTCTGAAACCTATGGTTTTTTTCAGTGAATGTCAAAGGTTTTGTAAATGACAATTTTTAAATGTATTAATTGTTATATTTATTTTTTGATACTGATTTACTAAATTTTTTTAAACTATTCATTTTTAGATATTTTATTTTTTAAATTACATTGTAATTACATTATACATTACATTACAAAATATACTTTCTCAGAATGAATTACTTTAGTTTAAATACTTTGCAAATAGGCAATAGACTTTTAAGTACAGTAGTTACAGTTGTTGCAATGGGCAACACAATTTCAAACAATGCAAGATTGAGCTCAATGTGAATTTCTAGTTAAATGCAATTAGTTACTTTATGGATTACTTTACTAACCACAGGACTGGATCCTAGATTCAGTCCTGGGACATCTGCTGTAAACAGTTGAGTAAAAGCCTTTTGGTTACAGTAGTGTTTTTTAAGGAATATTATTGTATTTTAAAAGTTGACAGAAACTTTTTCACATAGAATCACCAATGTTATCCTATGGGAGGAAATTCACTTAGCAGGTAAGTAGTGTTATCGTTACTTTTTCTTACTCAGTGGTGGATCCTGGATCCAGCACTGGTGCATCTCCTGTAAACAGTTGAAAGAATGCGTTTAAGTCATACAGGCGATTTTTCAGGAATATTTGTAGTTTGTGAAAATCGACACTTTGAAACTTTCCTGCTGAAAATCAGACAATGGATTCCTTTGGAAGGAAATACAAGTTACTGGTAAGAACGGTTAGAATTACTTTTCAGGGTCAGTGCTGGGCTAAAAGATGCAGCACTGGGTTCTCTCCTGATAACAGGTGAGTAAATCGGAATTCGTAGTTCGGCTGATTTTAGAGGAATATTATAAAGTTCCAAAACTCCACACTTAGAAGAATTTCCAAGTGAAACCAGTCAATGTTAGCCTATGGAAGGAAATTCAAGTTACTGGTAAGTACGGTTAGAATTACTTTTCAGGGTCAGTGCTGGGCTAAAAGATCCAGCACTGGGTTCTCTCCTGATAACAGGTGAGTAAATCGGAATTCGTAGTTCGGCTGATTTTAGAGGAATATTTGCACAATGGTGAAGGGAGGGGGCGGGGCCTGAGGTGACATGTCTGCAAACACGCCCGGTGGCGCGTTTTAAGTTGGAGAATTAATTCCTCCTCAATCCCGAGGGTCCCTAGGGGCCAACTAGCCCACCAGATACCTCCAGTATGCGCCAGAGAGCTGCGTTGCAGAGAGGTGTTCAGAGGCCACGCCCCTTTTGCACCTCTCTGCAACGCAGCTCTGTGGCGCTTTCTGGACGTACCTGGTGGGCTAGTTAGCTCACAGGGACCCTCAGGATTGAAGAGATTTAATTCCCCATCTTAAAACGCGCCACGAGGCCTGTTTGCACACATGTCACCTGAAGCCCACGCCCCTCCCTTCACCACTGTGCAAACGAACCCCGTGGCGCGTTTTAAGTTGGGGGATTAAGTCCCCTTGAATCCTGAGGGTCCCTGGAGTCCAACTAGCCCACCATGTACCTCCAAAAGAGCCACAGAGCTGCGTTGCAGAGAGGTGTAAAAGGGGCGTGGCCTCTGTACACCTCTCTGCAACGCAGCCCCTAGCGCATACTGGAGGTTCCTGGTGGGCTAGTTGGCCCCCAGGACCCCCAGTATTCAAGGGGAATCGTTCCCCTCTGCAAACGCGCCAGGGGCGCGTTTGCAGAGTGGTAAAGGAAGGGGCGGGGCCTCCGGCACGATGCCGGCCTTTTGTCTTTTTTTCTTTTTTTTGTATGGGAGGGGGCTGCGTGGCCCCCTTCCCTCGGCCACTTTTGCCCGGGGACCCTATCCCCCGGGGCCTGAGGATTTTCTTTTTTGTAATAAAAAAACGGGAAGGGGCCGTGTGGCCCCCTTCCCTGGGCCTCTATTGGCCCCGGGGACCCCATCCCCGGGGCATGCCCTAATTTTTAAAAATTAAAATCTTTGGAGGGGGCTGCGTGGCCCCCTCCTCAGGCCATTAAGGCCCCGGGGACCCCATCCCCCGGGGCCGGCCTTGCCCTTTTTATTTTTGGGGGAAGGGGGCTGCTTGGCCCCCTCCCGAGCCACTAATGGCCCCGGGGACCCCATCCCCGGGGCCTGGCCTCTGGTTGGGGACTGTGGGGGTCCCCAATCCCCCACAGTCCCGCCGGCTCCCCGCGTCCTACGGGAGCCGGCATTGCTTTCCATAAGGGAGCTGCTGACATGCAGCTCCCCTTATGGAAAGCAATTCTGCTTTGCTTCATTGAGAGCGTCCCTGCTCTCGCTTCAATGAAGCAAAGCAGTTTGCAATGGCAGGACGGGAGCCGCGAGGCTCCGTCCTGCCATTGCAAACTACAGTGTCCCGGGGGTAGGCACCCGCGACACTGCAGGAGCCGGCCCTGGGGGTGGCGGTCCCCAGGGCCACCACAGGCTCCAGGAGGGGGCCGCGCGGCCCTCCTCCCTTCAATTGCACAGCCCGGGGAGGTGGTGGTCCCGGGGCTCGAGGCACGGACCCCCAAATTTCTTTACTAAGTGCCCGGGGAGGTGGCGGTCCCGGGGCGTGTGGTGGGGCTGGAGCCCCCACACAGGTTATTAAAATTAAAAAAGAAGCCCGGGGGTGGCGGTCCCCGGGGCTGCGGGAGGGCTGAGAGCCCTCCGCACCATTTTCTTTAAAGCCCCGGGGGTGGCGGCCCCGGGGCTTGGGGGGCCTTAGAGGCCCCCCACATAAACTATAAACGCACCCCTGCATGCCCCCGGGACTTGGCCCACCCGGGGGCAAAATAGCATCGAAGCGCGGTAGACCGCGCTTCGATTTTTTTTTTTATCGGCGGGATCCGCGCACCCTAAGCGCATCCCGCCGATTTTTTTTTTTTTTTTAAATGCTTTTTTCTGCCCAGGGGGTCCTTGTGGGACCCCCTGAGCAGACCTAGGGGGTCAGGGTGTTTCTACCCTGCCCCCTTGTTGCGCTTTGCGCACTTGTTTCTGTGCCTCTAATCACGGCGGGATCCGCGCATCCCGCCGATTTTTTTTTTTTTAAATGCTTTTTTTTGCCCAGGGGGTCCTTGTGGGACCCCCTGAGCAGACCTAGGGGGTCAGGGTGTTTCTACCCTGCCCCCTTTTTGCGCTTTGCGCACTTGTTTCTGTCCCTCGGTTCTACCGAGGGACAAAATGGCTGCCAACACTTCCTGATTTGGAGTGTTGACAGCCACTTGACAGCCATTTAGCATGCAGCTCGTGATTGGGACGGTGTGCGCAGGGTGCGCTCATGATACGCGGACCCTACTCGGCCATAGATATATATGTGACTTTACTTTTGATTTTCTCAGGAACTACTGAACGGATTTACACCATTTAAGCAAAAGGCACGACACTGAACCAAGGGCTACCTCTTTGCCAAATTTGGTGTAATTCCGTTCAGCAGTTCGGGCTGTAGCCGCGATGAAAGGATCCTATGGAAAAATGAATGGGGAAAACGCGTTTTGGGACCCCCCTTTTTTCTCGGCCCCCGCTTGACGAATCAACCCGAGACTTTCAGGGTAGGAGCGGAGCGGAGCGCCCCAACAAGTTGGAAGCTTTCGCGAAGATTCGTCAACCGGCGCAAGAGTTATTTCAAATAGAATGTTGCGGATTTCCTATGGAAAATAGGTTTTAACTATAACTATCTACTGGCGACCAATGCTCAGGCCCCGGGGGATGGGGTCCCCGGGGCAAAAGTGGCTGAGGGAAGGGGGGCCACGCAGCCCCCCTCACAATCCCCAAAAAAAAAAAGACCGGCATCGTGCCGGATGCCCCGCCCCCCTCCCTGCAGTACTCTGCAAACGCGCCCCCTGGCGTGTTTTAAGAAGGGTAAGTAATTCCCCTTGAATACTGGGGGTCCCTGAGGGCCAACTAGCCCACCAGGAACCTCCAGTATGCGCCAGGGGGCTGCGTTGCAGAGAGGTGTACAGAGGCCATGCCCCTTTTACACCTCTCTGCAACGCAGCTCTGTGGCGCTTTTGGAAGTACATGGTGGGCTAGTTGGACTCCAGGGACCCTCAGGATTCAAGGGGACTTAATCCCCCAACTTAAAACGCGCCACGGGGCGCGTTTGCACAGTGGTGAAGGGAGGGGCGGGGCTTCAGGTGACATGTGTGCAAACAGGCCCCGTGGCGTGTTTTAAGATGGGGAATTAAATCCCCTTCAATCCTGAGGGTCCCCGGGAGCCAACTAGCCCAACAGGTACGTCCAGAAAGCGCCACAGAGCTGCGTTGCAGAGAGGTGTAAAGGGGTGTGGCCTCTGTACACGTCTCTGCAACGCAGCCCCCTGGCGCATACTGCAGGTTCCTGGTGGGCTAGTTGGCCCCAGGGACCCTCATGATTCAAGGGGACTTAATCCCCCAACTTAAAACGCACCACGGGGCGCATTTGCACAGATGTCACCTCAGGCCCCGCCCCCTCCCTTCACCATTATGCAAATATAACTCTAAAATCAGCCGAAATACGAATTCCGATTTACTTACCTGTTATCAGGAGAGACCTCAGTGCTGCATCTTTCAGCCCAGTACTGGTCCTGAAAAGTAATTCTAACCGTACTTACCAGTAACTTGAATTTCCTTCCATAGGCTAACATTGACTGGTTTCACTTGGAAATTCTTCTAAGTGTGCAGTTTTGGAACTTTATAATATTCCTCTAAAATCAGCCGAAATACGGATTTCGATTTACTCACCTGTTATTAGGAGAGACCTCAGTGCTGCATCTTTCAGCCCAGTACTGATCCTGAAAAGTAATTTTAACCGTACTTACCAGCAACTTGAATTTCCTTCCATAGGCTAACATTGACTGGTTTCACTTGGAAATTCTTCTAAGTGTGGAGTTTTGGAACTTTATAATATTCCTCTAAAATCATCCGAACTACGAATTCCGATTTACTCACCTGTTATCAGGAGAGAACCCAGTGCTGCATCTTTTAGCCCAGTACTGATCCTGAAAAGTAATTTTAACCTTACTTACCAGGAACTTGAATTTCCTTCCATAGGCTAACATTGACTGGTTTCTCTTGGAAATTCTTCTAAGTGTGGAGTTTTGGAACTTTATAATATTCCTCTAAAATCAGCCGAACTACGAATTCCGATTTACTCACCTGTTATCAGGAGAGAACCCAGTGCTGCATCTTTTAGCCCAGCACTGACCCTGAAAAGTAATTCTAACCGTACTTACCAGTAACTTGTATTTCCTTCCATAGGAATCCATTGTCTGGTTTTCAGCAGAAAAGTTTCAAAGTGTCAATTTTCACAAACTACAAATATTCCTTAAAAATCGCCTGTATGACTTAAACGCATTCTTTCAACTGTTTACAGGAGATGCACCAGTGCTGGATCCAGGATCCACCACTGAGTAAGAAAAAGTAACGATAACACTACTTACCTGCTAAGTGAATTTCCGGCCATAGGATAACATTGGTGATTCTATGTGAAAAAGTTTCTGTCAACTTTTAAAATACAATAATATTCCTTAAAAATCAGTACTGTAACCAAAACGCTTTTACTCAACTGTTTACAGGAGATGTCCCAGGACTGAATCTAGGATCCAGTCCTGTGGTTAGAAAAGTAATCCATAAAGTAACTAATTGCAGTTAACTAGAAATTCACATTGAGCTCAATGTTGCATTGTGTTTGAAATTGTGTTGCCTATTGCAACAACTGTAACTACTGTACTTAAAAGTCTATTGCCTATTTGCAAAGTATTTAAACTAAAGTAATTCATTCTGAGAAAGTATATTTTGTAATGTAATGTATAATGTAATTACAATGTAATTTAAAAAATAAAATATCTAAAAATAAATAGTTTAAAAAAATGTTGTAAATCAGTATCAAAAAAATAAATATAACAATTAATACATTTAAAAATTGTCAATTACAAAAACTTTGAAATTCACTGAAAAAACCATAGGTTTCAGACACGTTATAGTTAGGAATTAGCATTTAAAAAACCTTTGAAATTCACTGAAAAAACCATAGGTTTCAGACACGTTATAGTTAGGAATTAGCATTTAAAAAACCTTTGAAATTCACTGAAAAAACCATAGGTTTCAGGCACGTTATAGTTAGAAATTAGCATTTAAAAAACCTTAGAAATTCACTGAAAAAACCATAAGGTTTTAGGGACAGTTATAGTTAGTTGGACATTGCACTCGTACAAAACCCGTGAAATTCCCCCGTTATAGTTAGTTCAGGTAACTATAACTCGCGCCCCATAATGCACTGCTGATGACGTCACATATTACATCACTCATGACATGGTCAGTGACATCACTGATGACATCACTGATGACATCTCAAATGACATCACTGATGACATCATCCATGTGAGAATTTAATGCACCTTCTCACACCCTAATATAACCTTTGATACACCCACTCTAAATTACAGACTGCCATTCTCAAAACCATAGACACTCCAACACCAATAACTACATACCCACTCACTGATTCTTAGGTCTACACACACACATCCACTCACTCACCCGTACAGTCACTCATACTTATGGTCACTCAGTACAGGACTATCATATGCACTCATACTCCTATATAGACACTCAAACACCGCCACTCATCCATAGAGGTACTCACACACCTAGTCAGTCATGCAAATAATTAAACACACTGCCATTTACTCACCTATACAGTTATACACACACCAGCTCACTTACTCATACAAATACTAGCACATTCTTACGCTCTTATACAATCACTGATACAAGCACACACTCATCCATACAGTCACTCTCACAATCACACACTCTCGCTTATAGCTATTTATATACTCCAACACACATATATACTGCCTTTCACATATGTAGTTACTCACACATGTACCACTGGGACATACATTCACTCACTAACACACTCTTACACACACTTACCCACCCATACAGTCTATCACAGATGCACTCTTGAAACCATCCACCCAGTGAATCACCCACTCACACATCTATGCACAGAGTCGCACACACCCCACCCACACAAACACTCAGGCACCCATACAGATACTCAGACAACCAATCAATAACTCATATAGACACTCATGTAGCTATTCACAAACCCATGCACCACTTACACAGCAACAGACAGACGGATACAGACATTCACCCAGTTTAGTCACTAACCCATGCATTCAGTAAGATACGTTTAATCACTCACTTATCGAGTTAGTCACGCACCTACTAAATCATCCATACAGACACTTATACACCCACTCATTCTTCAATACGCCTTTCCCTATATATATTAAAAATATTTAAACTTTACAGAAACACACAGTCACTGGATGATGTCATCAGTGATGTCATTTGAGATGTCATCAGTGATGTCATCAGTGATGTCACTGACCATGTCATGAGTGATGTAATATGTGACGTCATCAGCAGTGCATTGCGGGGGCGCGAGTTATAGTTACCTGAACTAACTATAACGGGGGAATTTCACGGGTTTTGTACGAGTGCAATGTCCAACTACCTATAACTGTCCCTAAAACCTTATGGTTTTTTCAGTGAATATATATATAAACACACACATCCATACACACACATTATCCGCTCTGTAGTCATAGTTAGGGTTACCAGAGATAGGAATTCCGTGGACTTTCCACCATTAATAACTTTGTGCCTGTTTGATGAATCTCCACTAAACTTTGTAGACCTATTCCTTTTTCTACATTGATGAAGTATGCTATGTTTTTTGTAGATTTGTTAAGGGGGGGGGGCAAAGAAAGTGGGGGGGAAAACCCAAAACACATTTTGGCACCAATGCATTTTCCATAGACCATGTACTCACTCGTGAAAACGGCTGGACGGATTTGAATACAATTTGTCAGGAATATAGATTATGGTGTGTAGATGATCCTTTTGGGTACTACAGGTGAGTAAGGTATTTTAACCTACTGATAACTGTTGTCGCTGTAATTTTGCAGTACCTCACGATGACAAGTCAAGTCAATCCGGGTTTAGCAAAGGCTTTAGTACTGAAACGGCTATGCTGAACATATCTGATGACATCCATAAAGCCTTAGACGAGGGTGACGCCTGCCTACTTATCCTACTTGACCTATCGGCGGCATTCGATACGGTTAGTCACCCAGCCCTACTTGAATCTTTGAAGTTGCGTTTCGGTTTGAATGGCACCGTACTAAAATGGGTCTCTTCCTACCTTCAACACCGCTCGCAACAAATCAAAATCAACTCTTGCCTGTCTAAACACACTCAGATCAATCTTGGCGTGCCTCAGGGCTTAATTCTATCCCCCTCCCTTTTCAATCTCTTTATGGATCCCTTAACGGTCATCTTGAAACAGGCAGGGATCAAATACCACCTATATCCTGATGACACCCAACTTTACTACAAAATCAAATCACCCAGTGACATTCGACATCTCAATGACACACTGAACAAGTTACAATCCTGGTTTTACGCTAATCACTTAAAGCTAAACCCCATCAAAACAGAAGTAATTAATTTCTCCATTCTACGTTACTCCACTGTCCGTCACTCCACTCTACGACATTCAAATGTAATTCCACTGTAAACTACTCCACTCTACACCACTCCACTCTACGCCACTCCACTCTCTGCCACTCCACTCTAATCCTCTCCAGTCTACACTGTTCCACTGTGCACAACTATACTGTACCCCACTACACTGTATGCTATTCCACTTTACTCCACCCCACGCCACTCTATGCCACTCCACTGTACAACACTCCACGCTATGCCATTCCACTGTATGCAACTCCACTCTGCGCCGTTCCACTCTGTGCTATTCCACTCTACCTCACTATACGTCACTCTAGTGTATGCCCTTCCACTGTATGCCACTCCACTCTATGCTACTCCACAATGCGCTATTCTACTGTATGCCAGTCCACTCTACGTTTTTCCACTGTGTGCCACTCCATTGTATGCTACTCCACTCTTTGACACTCCTCTGTATGCTATTCCACTTTACCCCACTCTACTATACCCCAGTCCACTATACACTGCACTTGACTGTACAGTACTGCACTCTATGCTGTTCCACTCTATGCCATTCCATTGTATGCCACTCCACTGTATGCTATTCCACTGTATGTCACTCCGCTGTACGCTACTCCAGTCTACACCACTCCACTGTATTTCTATTACACTGTATACCACTCCACTATACCCCAATCCACTGTACGCTATTCCACTGCACTCAAATGCACTATATGCTATTGCACTCTACCATACTCCACTGATTGCCACACCAGTCTACACCACTCCACTGTATGCCACTCCACTCTATGCCACTTCACTCTACGCTATTCAACTGAATGCCACTCTGCTGTTCACTACTCCATTCTACACCACTCCACTGTAGACCACACCATTGTACACCACTCCACTCTATGCTATTCCAATACTCCAGTGTATGCCGCTCCACTCTACGCCACTCCACTGTACACTACTCCAATCTACTCTACGCTATTCCACTCTATGCTATTTCTCTCTACCCCACTGTACACCACTCCAGTGTATGCCACTACACTATTCGCCACTACACTCCACACTATTCCACTCTACAGCACTGTGATGTACACCACTCAATCTATGCAATTCCACCTTCCGCCACTCCACTGTACGTTGTTCCACTGTATAGCACTCCACTGCACGCTAGTGCACTATACCCCACTCCACTGTATGCTATTTCACTCTACCTCACTCCACTGTACGCCAATCCAGTCTAGGACACTCCACTGCACACCACTCCACTGTACGCTACTCCACTCTACTATTCCACTGTATGTTACTCCACTATACACCACTACACTCTACGCTATTCCACTAAATGCCATTCCACTCAATGCCACTCCACCACTATACTGTACTCCACTCTATGCCACTCCACTCTGCATTATTCCACTGTATGCCACTACACTCAACGGCACTATAGGCATTAAGCTCTACAACACTCTATGTCACTTCACTGTATCACACTGTACCACACTCTAGTCTACACTACCTCACTCCGCTGTACAACACTGTACTCCACTCTACGACAGTTTCCCACACTCTACTGTATGACACTCCACCCCAGTCTATAACACTTTACTCCACTCTATGCTAAACCACTACACTGTACTCTACTCCACTGCACTGTACTATGTGAGACGCTGCTCCACTATATGAGGCATTAGACCACTCTAAGCTGCGCCACTCCACTTGACTCCACTGTACGACAGTTTGGCCCAAGCTACGCCACTGTACGACACTCTACTCTACTTTATAAAACTGCACTCTACAATACTCTACTACACAGTATGCCACTGTAGAACACCGTACTACACTTCACTGTACAACACTCCACTTTATTCCATTGTACAACGCTCTACTGAACTCTATGCAACTCTGAGACACTCCACTCCATGACACTGCAGTCGACGATATTCTACTGTACAAAACTCAACTTTACTGTACGATACTCCACTGTACAATACTCCATTCCATTCTATAACACTTTACTCCACCATACGCAACGCCACTCCACTCTGTTCCACTCTAAATCACTCAACTCTAGGACTGATTCACAAAGGTTAACTTACACTTTTGTGTAGGCTTATGATTTACTAATAACAAATGCATTTTACGAGTAGTATCTTTACGAGTGTGGAGTCTCCGCACATAAAAAGACAAAACTGTCCTATCTGTTTATGTGTGAAGACTCCACAATCGTAAATATACTGCTAGCAAATTACTTTTGTGAGTAGCAAACAATCGTAAACTTACACAAAAGCGTAAATTTACCTTTGTGAATCAGGCCCTAAATTAGACTGTATGATACTGTCCTTCACTATACTGTACGACACTGTACTTAACAATCAGTTAACTGACACTCAACACTACGATTTGAAATACATTTTTATTAAAAAAATAAAAATAATTTCAATTTAATGAAAAAATCTAATGTTAAAGCTCATCTATAGTAGGTAAGCTTCATTTATTCTTTCTATTCAAAGTCAACTATAGAAACGTGAGAAATTCTAAAGTTATAGTTATAACTTAAATTTATAATTTATGCACCACTAGTTAGAACTTTAGTTTTTAATCTACACACCACCTTCAATTTACTACAAATTGTGCACCTCCATACACAGTCTTGTCACCTCACTAGCCACACTGAATTAGCTATAAATAGCCACTTTACTATGCACTGTGTTCTCTGAAATTGTCATTTCAGATGTCATAAGTGTTTTTAGGAATGCTATAATTTCACATGCTATAAATCATGTAATATACAAGAGAATAACAAATGCATGGAAAAGGGGCAAATTATAGTTAATGTAGTGTGGCGAGTGAGGTGACAAGAATGTTTATGGAGGTGCCCTGCGTTGCTTTGCGTGATGCAAGGGCAGCAAAAGACTTAGTAAATCTTCCCCTTTGGTTCTAAATGTACGCCTTACAGTTTCCATTAGCTCCTTGATGCAGGTTCATAAGTCATTAAGCTATATCACAAAGTCTGCAGCTTGTGACCTACAAGTAACAGAAGGATCTCGGCAACAATACAAAAATATAAAGTTGCATGTTGCACAATGTGCTTTGCAGCATGCACTTTAACCCTCTATGCTATTTTATTTTATTATGATGAGTACGGCCTACAACTAGACTGCACACACATCTCTTCAGCAAGTGCATTAACTACAAATTATCCTAGCATTATGATACATTGAAACTTGCTGTTTACACAAAGTTCTGTGCAGCAGGTGTTTTAACCCCATAAGGGTTTTTTTTTTTTTAAATGAAGCTCTATGTCCCCATTTAGGTGGAATACATTTATCATCAATTTTGTAATCTTGCAATTTCATTATAAAAAAGGTATTTTTTTAATGCATAAGATGACTGTCAGAGCTGACTCCTTGTGACTCTGCCCCTTGTTACTGCTCATTTTTAGATGGCACAACTCATATATGCCAGTGTAATGGATCACGCACTCCCAAGTATTCAAATCTTGCATCAAATGGTACTCAGTTTATAGCGTGCATAAAGGGTACACTCTCTGATCCTTGAGTGGAAACATATAAATGAAAAATATCGTTCCCCATCTGGGGTTCGTCCCCTTCAGCACAGCCAATGCCCCTCTCTTCTGAGTGATCCTTAATCAAAATAAATCCAATGGTCATCAAAACTTCAAGTTGAAATATTTTTAATTTTTCAATGGTGGTATTTTATGTTCATCATTCCACCTTATTCAGAAATGTACTCATTTCTATCACGTTTCTCAACAATGAAAATGATGTTTTATATCCTCCCGTCCCAATGCATTTCGGGCTAGGGTAGCCCTTCGTCAGGGGATAGAAATGATGACGGTCATCTCGGAACTGCACAAACAAGCGCTATGAGTTCAAACCATATATGCCAACATTTTAGAACAGGAAATTGAGAGATTTTCAGGAAAAAAACCTGGAGAATGCATTTTACCCATTGATTTGCATTAAAGCAGATGCAATTATAGGCAGGAGACAGTTAAAACAAAGCCATTTTTGGCTTCCAAAATAAGGAATCTCTCGTCTGAATCGGGTCTATTGGCATTTACGCATAACTTGACCTTCAGTTTATGGGATTTTGAAGTTTATTGTTTACATTTCCAGCGCTGTTTAAAAGGGAAAAATACAAATCCCACAGTGCAAGATGTGTATTACAACACAGAGCCCTTAGCACATGTTCCTATGCAAAGGAAGCGTGCAATGCTCCTGTCCTTGTTGCACGCATGGCTTTAAAAAAGCCATGAGAACGTTTTATTATTGAAAAGCCAAATGTTTTGTTTGTTTTCCTCTGGAATACATGCCAAAAGACCCAATTCATGCGGGAGACTCGCGATTTTAGAACGAAAAAATGGCTTTATTGTAGCTGTCTTTTGCCTTCGCTACAATATAAATCATGCGAAAAATGCATTCTCCCAATTTTGTTTTCAAAATCTTCCACTTTCCAGTTGTAAAATGTTGGAATGCATGCTCTTGACCATTTTTTTTCCCATTCTCTTTTTATTCGTACACCATTCCTTTATGGTATTCTCTTCGTTTAGCATATTTTCTTCTAGTCACTGGCACTGTTGTCTCCCTTTGTTTGCCTTCCCTTCGGGCTCATGTCTTTCTATTTCATAATTTTAAAAAAATCATTTGGTATTAAGGACTTGTTATATCTTCCTTCTTCCTTGTTTATTCAACATTTTATTATCTATATTTTTAGGTCTCGCCAAGGCAGCGCTTGCGCTGTTTCTTCGAGACATGCTGTATTAAGGGTATGGGCATTAATCTCCACCTGTGCATTTTATTGTCTCCTTTCAGTGTCTTTTGGAATTGTGTTTATTTAATTGGTTTATTTGTTTAGTAGTACCTCTTTAGTACCTCCTTCTCTTCACTTGTAACTTCCCATAAGGACAGCCCCTCTTACATTTGTCCTTACTCTGTAAGTTTCATTAACTGTTAATGAGCACTATTAATTTATGCTTTGTTTGTAGGAGGCACAACATGCTGTCCTGCTTCAGTAACCCACACTGATGTCTCATTGCATTGTGACTTTCCCCTTAGTGCGCTGCTGAGTAACAGTGCCTGGATTAAAACATTTTATATTTAAATTTTTGCACGGCGGCACACCATGCTTCATCTTTAACATGGCGGCTGCGCTTTTGTTTGTTTATGCGCGGCTCGCCCAAATCAAATTTTCTAACATTATTTTTTTTCATTTTTGGCAGCACGCTATGCTGCACTTTCACTTTCATAATAGCGGTCATGCCTTTCTTTTGTGCACACCACGCTTGATATTTAAAATGATGGCCGCGTTTTTGTTTTCTTCTGCGCGGCTCGCCAAAAACAATTTTGCAAACATTATTTTATAAATGTTTACCCACGCGCCATGCTGCGCTTTCACTTTCATAATAGCAGCCACGCCTTGCTTTTGTGCACATCGCACTTGATATTTAAAATGGCGGCCACACTTTTGTTTTCTTCTACGCGGTTTGCCAAAAGCAATTTTTCAAACATTCTTTTATTCATTTTTATAGCGCGCTTTCACAATAGTGGCCATGAGCCTTGATTTTATGCACATCGCGCTTGAACTTTAAAATGGCGGCTGCTCTTTTGTTTTCTGCTGCGCGGCTCGCCAAAATCAACTTTTCAAACACTATTTTGCTCCTTTTTACTAGCGCGCCATGCTGCGCTTTCACTTTAATAATACCGCCCTTGCTTTTGTTCTGGAGCGTTAAGCAAGCACTCCCACTTATTACTGAGACCTCAAGCACCCACATCTTCTACTGTAAGTACATTTCTCTCTAATGAAAACATTTTTTTACTATTTTTAATGTATCCGAAATCCTGTATCGCACTTGTGTCCCAATGTTTTGTTTTAGTCTTAATAAGTGCGTTTTCCTTCGTAGAGGTGTATTTAACATACTCGCACTTCATAGCTGCCAAGGTTTCAGATTGCTATGTGTGACATTTCCATAATTTCAGTGCAATTATGAGTGACATTTCAACGACCATGAGTGACACCTTCTCGCGATCAAAATCAAGCAATGAAGGCGAGGGAAGCATACAAATATTCACAAATTACACAGCCTGCGCAGCCTGAGAGCAGAGTTGAGGCTCAAACACTCAGTGACCCTCTTATTATACATTGTACTGTTGTTGGCTTGAAAGTTGGACTCCGGTGATAACGCTCTGACTAAATTAAAAATATTTGAACAAGAATAAATTGTTGATTACAGACCTGAGAGTGTTAGTGACAGTCTCACAGAGCGAGCCACGGTACGGGCTGGCCGCGACGAATAACTGCGGTTGCGTGTCCAGTCCAGACTCGGGCGGCATTCATTATGGGAGGCTGCAGGCACCGAAATATAGCCGGCACAACAGGTAGCGGTGAGAGCAGCTGTCGGGCTGCCAAACGCATTTAGGAAACTAACCTAACTGCCGCCCTGTCCTGTATCGCATACAATTGGGCAAATCATTCTTGCACTCTCTGTGACGCCATCATGTCACGTGAATGCTGCGGTGAATAGAGAGCCAATGAGCACAGCTGAGCCAGCCCCCAGGCTTGCAGCAGTCTGTCAATCAAACAGGCTAGGGCTGTCAGAACAGCTCGCGGTTCGGGACGCTTTGCGCAATGCTAATCATAGCAGCGCCCTGCTTTATAAATGCGTGACTTTTCATTTTAGTGCAGTGATGCGGACCACCACATTAAAATGCGTTAGTCTATCGCCTGATGCATGGTACTTGGCAGGGCAGGCACTTTAATGTTACTCAAGTTTCAGAGTTGCTGCCTTGTCCCTCTTACGCACTCCTTCTGCGGTGCTACCCCATGAACATTCGTGTTAACACCCATTTTAGGTTGCTACTCCTTGCTTCGTCGTGCTACATATGCTGTCCCTTAGGTCTTTTTGTTTTTAGACCTGCGAGTAAAACAAACATTGTCATTTTCAACGCCAACAGCTCTAACTTTCACAATGCGAGACCTATTGCATTGCAAATGCAATAGGTCTCCCTCCCTCTTACCGGGCTCCCTCATTCAAGAATCTTATTCCTATCTCCCTGAACAACCCTAACACCCCCATCACCAAAACATCTGCGTCAGAGCTGCACTGTTTGCTCCACAACTGCAGATCTGCAATCAAACACAAAGTGGAAATCTCTGATACTATCATACACCAAAACCTTGACATGTTCTTCCTCACTGAGACCTGGTTTAATGACTCCTCTCATACTTTGTTTGACCTTCTGGTACCCACTGACTACTCTATCCTCAGAAATGACAGGGCAGACAAAATTGGGGGAGGTGTCGCTATCATCTTCAGAAACTCCCTTCAAATTAAAGCGTTCCCTACCACCCTCTTCCGTACATTTGAATGCCTTTCCCTAGAACTTCAAATACATCACGGCTCACCCTTTAGATTCCATGTCATCTACCACCCGCCTGGTTACTGCTCTTCATTTGTGGAGGAACTGACTGACTTCATCAGTGACCAATTCTCTCAAAGTGACAGACAGATCTTCCTGGGTGACTTTAATCTCCACTGGGGCTCTTTGGAAGACTCGGCTGCCAACAAGCTTGCCTCCTTTCTCTCAGCCAATGATCTCCTCCAACATTGCTCGGAAACCACACATTCCAAGGGCTCAATTCTGGACCTTGTCATATCCAAAGCAGACCTGCTGACTACTGCTCCTCCCATCCATGTAGACTGGTCTGACCACCTCCTCATTCCCTTCCGTTTTCACCTATCGCACGTTATAACTCTCGGCCAACCTAAAAGAGCTACTACCTGGTTCCGCAACACTAAGAACATTGATCTTGACACCTTTTGTGATTCCACTATGCGGGCACTTCCTAGACTAGACCCTAGCATGGATGTCAACGTTCTCACTTCTCAGTGCCTCTCAGTACTAACAGTTGAAATCGACATTGTCGCTCCTCTCCAAAGCAAAAGGAAAAGACCCACCCCCTCAGCACCTTGGTTCAATAAAGCGCTCTACGATGAAAGGAAAAACCTTAGATTCCTGGAGAAACATTGGAGAAAATCTCCTTCCACCTCCAATCTCTCTCTTTTACGCTCAGCAAGATCCAAATATCACAACCACATCTTCCTTGAAAAAGCATCACATTTCAGATCCCTCCTTGACTCAGCCAAAAACAGACCCAAAAACTTTTCGACCTCATCAAAAACCCAAACTGTTCTCCCCTAACCATTAAGCCTGAGGATTCCTCAAAGAAAGCAGCAGATTTCGCTATATTCTTCGATGAAAAGGTCAAAGCACTGGTGGATCAGGTCGTCCACCCCCCATTGAGGAGCGGAAATCCTTAGTTACCAGGCAGAACTTTGACGTCATATCGGAAGATGACCTCCTCAAATGCATCCTCGAAACTAAACCCTCCAACCATTCTTCTGACCCCATCCCTAGCGACATCGCCATCGATTTCTACACCTATACTCTCTCTTACTGGACCAGGCTAGTCAATCTCTTCCTCAGCCATGGCTCCCTCCCGGTTGCCCTCAAATCAGGTCAGGTCACCCCTCTTCTAAAAACCCTCCGCCGATGCGAACGACCTCAACAACTTCCGCCCTATCACCAACCTCCCTTTTCTTTCAAAAATCACCGAAAAATGTGTTGCGAAACAACTTTCCTCACATATTATGGACAATAACCTCCTCGACGTCTTCCAGTCGGGCTTCATCCAAAATTGCAGCACTGAAACAGCCCTGCTGCAAGTGATTGACGATGCGCTGCATATACTCGACTCTGGGGAATCATGTCTTCTGATTCTTCTAGACCTCTCTGCAGCCTTTGACACGGTTAATCATAGCACCCTCCTCAACACTCTTCAACAGAGAATGGGACTGGACGGCACAGTGCTCAAATGGTTTGCCTCTTTCCTCTCGGACAGATCCCAAATGATCAAGATAGGGAACAGTCTTTCATCTCCTGTGGCCGTAGGTCAAGGCGTCCCTCAAGGTTCTATCCTGGCACCCACCTTGTTTAATCTCTACCTGGAACCTATAGGTAACCTCCTAAGCAACTCTGGGATCCTTTACCATCTGTATGCGGACGACACGCAAATCTACCTTAAGGTGTCTTCCGCACACGATCTCTCCCTACTCAATTCTACTCTCAACTCTATTCACAACTGGATGTCAGCTCACCAACTCATTCTGAATCCCGCCAAAACTGAATTCCTCCTCCTCTCTACCTCTCTCTCACCTCCTCCTGTTCAATCTTGGATGGATCAGCTGAACCTACTCAACAACAAACCCATCATTGTCGACAGCGCTAAATCCCTAGGTGTCATTCTTGACAAAAGACTCAACCTAATCTCCCACATCAACTCTATTGCTAAGAACGCACGGTACCAGCTGCGCCTTCTTTGGGGGATCCGTCGGTTCTTCCCGGAGAAAGACTTAAAAACCTTGGTACAATCTCTGGTTCTCTCAAGACTGGATTATTGCAATTCTCTTCTGACGGGCCTACCCAAATCCCACCTCTCCCCTCTCAAATCCATCCTCCATTCAGCAGCTCGCTTCATTTCAGGGTCTAAACGAAGCGACCACGTCACTCCTATCCTGTCCTCTCTTCGATGGCTTCCGATCGAGGCAAGATCTATTTACAAAACTGCCTGCATCACACACAAAGCCTTACACACGTCCTCCCCTCGTTACCTGGCGAATAAATTGAAATTGTCCGGTGGCTCTCGCCCTTCTCGCAATGCGGAAAAGCTTCTGCTTGATCCCCCGTCTTCAAAGGGAAAGATCGATGGCTCAATCCTTCTCGGGCAATGCGGTGAGAATCTGGAACTCGCTTCCCCACTGCTCCGTGCCACCTCCTCTACCCGGATCTTCAAAGCTGACCTCAAGTCTCTTCTCTTCCAAAGACACTTCCAGAACTAATACTTTCGTTCTCAGGCCCCTCTAGGAAGTTCGCTCGTCAGTGTAAATTTGTACTTTTTCCTGTTCATTCCTCACCTTTGCGTGTTGTGTTGGATTTTATGTGCGTGTTCCCTTCATTTCAAGTCCCCTGTTGAATTCACGCCCTCTCTACTACCTCAAGGAAGTTCTTCCACTATAGGAAATTCTGTACTCCAAGCCTATAGAAGTGCCTTCCCAGTGTGTTACGAGTGACTGCCACTTACTGCAGTATTATACCTCTATTTGTATTTTGCACCCCATGTATCATGTATTTTGAACCCCTTGTAACCCCTGTTGAATTCACGCCCTCAAGGAAGTTCTTCCACTATAGGAAACTCTGTACGCCAAGCCTATAGAAGTGCATTCCCAGTGTGTTATGAATGACTGCCACTTCTGCAGTATTATACCTCTATGTGTATTTTGTACCCCATGTATCATGCACACCTGTCACTTTTTCCTCTTGGAACGTATACCTCTTTTTGTATCTGGTTTGTTTGTTATCTGCACAATTGTCACTTTTTCTCATGCAATGGAATGCTTGCTTTTGTGTTATGCTCACTGGTATCCTTCTCCTCATGTAATGTTACTGTTTTTATTGTGAAGCGCTCTGACACCCTCGGGTAAAGTCCGCGCTATATAAAAACGCATAAATAAATAATAAATAAATAAATAAATTTAATCTCCCTTGGGGTTGCCATTGTCCGTGTTCATTGCTAATGGCAAGGTAAACAAATCAGGCCCGTTCAGCACTTTTCAGAACCCCTAACTGACGGCGCTATATACATTTGGCAGGTGAATTTATTTTGTAAACAGTAGCTCTACTGCTTCTGTCTTTCCATCTGGAGACATCGCTGAGAACCCTCTCTGCTTGAGGGGGCGTGGCTAGCGAAGAGCCGCGGAGCTGGCTAACAGGGCAGAGCTCCTAAGGCGGCCGAAGAGCAGGTGATATGCGATCCCACGGGGATACCATATATTAAACAACATCGGCAGTCACATCCCAAGTCTACTGCCCAGTCCATAAAACACTCGACCAACCTAACCTGCCTCGATCTAACCTGCCTCGATCGTCAGAACGACAACGTATACGGTGTCTAAGTCTATTTACGCACAACCAATGATTCTGGGCAGAGCGCTAGGATTTGGCGAGGTGCCGTCATTTTCACCAATCCTAGGGCACCTTACATACTAGAGTCTCTCCCGCTAACAGAATACGCCCACAACATTTCCAGCCATGTGATTGGCTGGCATGTGACCCGGAAGTACCGGTTTTACGAATAGGATCAGCTGTGGTCCATGTAAAGTAGAGATCAAGTCACATGGTCTTTAAGCACAGTGAAATCAGCTCAGGGAAGAGAGACCTTCGTGGAGTCAATCAGCAGAGTAGACCACTGGCATTTCAGTGGTACGGAAGCCGTGGCTATTAGTGAGGCTCTCCTCGTTCCCAGCAGCAGTTCGGATGTGTGGATCCCGGTGCTTCTGCTGTTTGCCAAATTCTATGCAAGACTTTAGAATCTCTGGTTGCCATGGAGCCTACATATATCTCTAAAGGCGGACCAGGATCGGTTGAATTAACACTGGCATTAGATGACGCTCTCTCCGACTGTGCCACAGATTCACTGGGAGTTCCTGTCACATCGGATGTCTTTGAGACCGTGAGTGCCGTTGAATTTCAGGAGGTTGATGGGTATGGACAAACACCGCAATCTCTGCGTGTACAGGAACATTCAGCCGACCCTCTTTCTAGCTGCACCATGCCAACCTTGAGTGGGCCCGAGTCGACAGTTGTGGTGGATTCAAACAGAAGTCCTTTAACTGTGGATGTCCAGGATACTGAGACTTTAGCCAAGTCGGTGCTTGAGCTGGGACTCGAGGGTTTCAAAGACCTTAACTCGCACGTCCTGTCTGCAGACCTGGCAATGGCTTTGTGCCGTCACGCTGACCCAAAGGGAAAGTCCGAGGAAAACAAATACTCTGACCCCCCTGTCCCCAAGAGAGCACTAGCCTCTGGGGCAATCATTATACATTTGCTTAAGGCTATGCATAAAGAAAAGACTGGAGCAAACTTTGCATTTTCAGAAGAGGGAGGCCAAGCACCGCGTGCTTTGCCCGGTTCCCTGGCAGCCCCAATATATCTTTTTGCCACCACCCACCGTGAGGATAAGCCATGGACGGACCAGGAATCCAGAGCAAAGGCACAGGAGGTGTTTGCGTGCTTGCTTTGGGCCTCACACCCTGGATCTGTTGCTGAGCTGCTCCGGGGACGCGGAGAAGCAGAGCAAGGGGTATTCAGGGATGTGATGGGGCTCCTGAAACCAGATCTTAAGAAGTGAGTGATCATGACCGCTATGGAACCAGCATATATTATAACACTACAAGAGGCTACTAATCTCTTATTGAGCCAAGTAAAATAACCACACTTTCTCTTGATGTTGCAAATCATAGTGGAGTCCCACTACCGTGTTTCAACTGGCGAATGAAGGCCGTGTGCATTTATAAGGCTGCAGAGCCTGAAGGAGACCGTTCTATATAATGATCATGTTTCAGGTTATGGCCACTTTATTCTAATGCTCATGTACTAACACTCACACGATCAGGAAATCGGGGCTTGTCTCGTAATCCAAACCTACACTCTTCGTTCTTGGCATGCACTAGTTTAGAATTTAGAAATCATTTAAAACTCATGTTCGTGAGTATGTACTGCAATTATAGCATTGATTCTCATCTTGTACTTTATCATATCAAATCAACCGGTAAAACGATTCTGTGTCACAATAACATAATAATCATAGTTTTTCATTCATCACGTTCTTGCCACCAGCTCTTTCTCAAACTTTCTGTTTTAGCCTAACGTCCGTATTGGATTTTTAAATATAAATTGTATATTCAGTTTAGTTTTATAGCACATTGCGAATTTATTTAACACATCCAATACTTTCTAGTTGAAAGTGCACCAAATTAATGCACTGTTTGGGGGCAAAATATGTGAACACACAACTCTGGCATTATAGGAGAAAATGTGTTTCCTTATGTGAAGTTAGTTTTAATTAATGTTGATTAATTGACTTTTTTTATTTTTATTTTATAAAAGTACTGGCCGAAAGATAGCTTTAGTCTTTTCACCAGCCTCCTGTTTTCCAAAAAAACATAATCAAAATAGATCTATAAATGGCTTTTGTTCAGCCCTCTTCATCCTTTGGTTTGTTCTGGTGTTATTGACATTTTCCAAACCAATAAGAAACACCCCTCAAACCAAGGGAACAGGTTCTGCAAACCTAAAAACACAAACTTCTCCCTGGTGACAGGGTAAGCTGCCAAACAGTTAACTCACTCATAAAAAAGAACAACCTGTTCAATCCATTACAATACCACGGGAGTTTGAAAAAACATGCACATTTTTAATTTTCTCTTTTAAAAAATGATTACATTCGAAATCTCATTTGTATAAAAACTCAAATATACCAACACAAAAGATACACATTATATATGCTATGCAAAAAGGGGAGAAGTTCCAAGACGGTCCTATTCGTCTTTTACAATAGACACACTCCTACTGCTTGTGTCACTGGATCTCATTAGGTACTTTCAATGACATATTACATCATCCATGCACTGTATGTCGTGCTTTTATATTTCGTAGACACGTTTTGGTGTCCCAACTTGTGTACCCAATCGATTTCAAGAGATTTCTGGAGTGTCCATGATGAGTGTATTATGTTATGGAAGGGTCAGGGTACCCTACATTAATACTTTTTCATGGTTAGAGGACTGTGCCTCTGTGAGGGCTCATTCACCGCAGTGATTTACAACACTTAACATTAAGGAAGCTTCAACCACCACTGAGCAAAGGGAATAACTAAAGAGAAAATAATAAGGTGGGACAGGTGAGTCCCTAAACAGTTGCGAATGAGATATTGTTGAGAGGAGACACATATGTATTAGTCCTGAAGAAGGTGGCATATACACGTTGGGGCTACCAAAACCTTTTTGTATCATGTTTTTTGTAACTATTGTGTTGGTGTATTTGTGTGTTTATCTAAATTAGATTTTTTTTTAATGTAAACATTTTTTAAAAGAGAAAATTAATAAAAACGTGCATGTTTTTTCAAACTTCTGTGATATTGGTTTGGATTGAATACGTTCTTCTGTTTGAGTGAGTGACTGTTTGCTAGCTTACTCTGTCACCAGAAAGAAGTTTGCGTTTTTTGATTCATATGTTTCACCCAGCACAGCGTAGGCCAGTCGGTCATCCCACTTCAGCCTCTGGGGGCCAGAAGTAAGAAATTCTTATTTTGCATTTCCTAAATAGAAATTCCGTAGGAATCGCTATTTAGGAAATGCAAAATATGTACAAAAATTGTGATTTCCTAAAAGCGATTCCTACTGAGTAGGAATTGCTATTAGGAAATCACAAATAGGAAACTCACCTTTAGGCCACATAGGAAATGGTTTGCATTTCCTAAATTGCGATTTCATAATAGGAAATCGCAATTTAGGAAATCCAAACCCAAGGGTACCTCTGGCCTTAAGGTCCCCCCCGCGGGCACCCTGAAACTCGTAGTGCACATGTACGTGCGCATATGCACTAGGAGCATATGTGCACTTTATTTCACATTAAATACACATTTTTTAATGTTACACATGTGGGAATAGCATTTCCTAAATACCCAATTCGCTTTTAGGAAATGCTTTGTACATGGACTTTAGGAATTGCAAATAGGTAATCCCTATTTGCGATTTCAAAAATCGCGGTTGCAATTTGCGATTTCTCTATGCCTCTATTCCACAACACTTTACTCCAATCTACGCCACTCGAATTTACACCACTTGACTCTATGCCACTAGAAAAGTACACCATTGGTCTGCGAGGTGGTCTGGCATGCTCAAGTATTGTTGACAAACATTGGCAAAGCCAATACGTCTCGCCTAGGCAAGAGCTATTGGCTTTGCCAATGTGTATTAGGTTGTACACCAGCTTGCCTGATGTTCAGCATGGCTAAAGTTAGTGTCGTAGAGTGGAAAGGCATAGTGTCAGAATGGAGTAGCATAGAGTGGAGTAGCAATAAGTGGAATGGTGTAAGATGTCGTAGACACAAATGGAGTGTCTGGGAGTGGCGTGGAGTAGAGCGGAGTGTCCGAGTGGAGTGGCGTAAAGTGGGATACTGTGGTGTAGATTGGAGTGGAGTGTCATGGTGTGGCATGTAGTAGAGTGCCATAGAGTGGAGCCGTGTGCAGTGGAGTTGAGTATTGTAGAGTGCTATGGAGTGGCACAGGACGGAGTAGAGTGGCCTTTGAGTGGAGTGACATAGTGTGAAGAGGCGTAGAGTGGAGTAGTGTCGTAGAGGAGAGTGGAGTGGTTTAGAGTGTTGTGTAGTAGAATGGAGTGCCGTAGAGTGGAATGGCATATTGGAGGAGTGTCATTGAGTAGAGTGTCATGGAAGAGGGTAGAGTGATGTAGAGGGGAGTGAAGTGGATTGGAGTGTTGTACAGTGGAGTGGTGTAGATTGAAGTAGAATAGAGTGTTAAAGTGTGAAATGGCGTGGAGTGGCGTAGAGTATGGTGGAGTGTCGTACAGTGTGGCATGGAGTGGCATAGGTTAGAACCAGGTGGCATAAAGTGGAGGGGCGTGGAGTGTCAATGGAATGCAGTAGTGTCGTAGAGAGGAGTGTCGTAAGTGGAATGGTGTAGAGTGGAGTATGTATGGTGTGGTAGTGCACTTCCATTACAGACAAAACATTTTCCATTGAAAAGACCATTACATTTGCACAGACACAGTTTTACTGATAAAACTATACAGTGCACAAACGATAATCTGTGGGAATCTGCATCGCCTAGTGTACTGATTTGTTTTGCTCTTATTCAAATATTTGTTTTCACCACATTTCACAATTACAAAACAATATGCTTCATTTGTCCTTTCGTAATTCTGATATATTTGTACAGTTCATTTACTGGCATAAAAATGTTGTTTGCTAGAAAAATAATAACATCCTACTGCCTTTCCTCACACCTGCAGTACCCAGCACGATTCACACAATTCCTCTAATTTTGCAGTAGGAGAAAGAAAAGTAAACCCCAGCCTCCCTAGAAGATAGCCAGACATTTGATCTGACTTTGAATGCACAGCAAATGTAACAAAATAAAAGCAACATTTAAAGGACTGTTTATTGCTCAATTGCTTCTGAACTCCAGCATGGCTATTTCGGGGGTGCTTCGGCACCCTACCTTCAGCGCAGATGGCACATGGGTGAAATTGAAGAAGAGGATTGTTTAAGTTATGCTATTAGTAGAAAATACATACTGGCCCAAATAAACAAGCTAGTACACAGAACATTGTTCACAGGCATCCAAGATTGATGAACTGGTAGTGACAGAGATGAGTAGAATCAGTCAAGCCAAATGATAGGAGGCAGGAAACATTTTCAGAGAAATACAGCGCGTTTACTGCTGTGAACTGGCATACAAGGGAGACAACAGAAATCACGTTTTCTCGTGGGGTGCTGCATGAAAAAGGGAAAAAAAAGCTCCCAGAAAGCGAGCACTCATGGCAGAGTACAAGGAGCCTGTCGGAGAGGTGGTAAGCAGGCAATGTTCCTTGAGAGGGACAACAACATGCTGGACAGCCTAAAATAAATGAAGCCAGCAGATAGAAAGCAAGCAATTTTTTGTGTTACAAATTCAAAGCCAGTGGTAAGCAATGGGCGGAATACATTCCTAGGGAAGCTTTCAGGGGAGAGGAGTTGGCCTAACTGCTAGGGCGGTCGACCTAGAATCTGGGGAACCGGGTTCGAGTCTCGGCAATGACGCTGAACATCCTGTGATTCTGGGCAAATCACTTAATCTCCCCGTGCCCAACAAAAAATGAATGTGTCCTCATGTAACGCAACTGGTGCTATGTAACGCGCTCTGATACCCGATACCTTCGGGTCAAGTTCGCTCTATATAAAACTCCGTAAAATAAAAAATAAATGTCTTTGCAAGTTTTGACCTAAAAAGGGCACAATTAGTCTGAGATGCTCTAGTCACTATTGTCAGTTAACACCCAACTAATTTTGAGCGTATTTGTGTGACTCCAAAAAAAATCGTGATCAATGAAAATGGCATAAAACCTTGATGTAAATTATTTTAAAAAAATGACTACTTTTAATGCTGCTTGCTGAATATGGGATGTAGGTGCCTGGCTTAGTATGAATACAGTAAATGGTGCATATCGGTTATGTCACTTTTTTTATCTCAAGATGCTCGTCTATCTCACCTTTTGAAACAGGCTCTTATAAATGATTACAATTTCTAGTTCCCCAGTGAAGGCATGTCTGTATGCTGAAAATGTTTCTGCTCTATTCTGTGTCTCCTATATCTTGCTTGAAATTTTGTGCCTTCGTTTATTCTAGTTCTGTTAGGGTTGGGATGACCCTAATAAATCCACCCTCACAGTATTCGCAGATTTTAAAACATACTTGGAAAGCTATAAATTAAATGGACCCAAGATATTTTCATTATTTTATTCAAATCAATTCCGTTCCTTTTACCAATAGTGCCCTAGTCTTTTTACCTGCTCTGGAATATTTCCATTTTGAGGCCCTGGGCAGGCAATAGTCACCTGAGAAGTCAGCGACAGAGTGCCCTCCAGTTCCCAGCCAACATTGCTGCAATTATTTATTAAATCATTGTCTTGCTAGCATTTTCTAAAATATGCAGTGGTGTATGATTCGCGACAGTACTTTTTTGATTTGCTCTCATTTAAAGGTGCGTGATAGAGGCATGGCGGTGGTACGATCAATGATTTAAGAGATAATGGAAACTTGAAATTAGCACTAGTACTGTGCTTTTTGGTAAATTCTCGGCTAGCCAGCTTGTTCCCTTGTCGCTACAACCTCAAAATTGGAAAAATGTACCAGAAAGGACATGCCTAGTGGGTGGGAAGAATTGGTCTACAGGCAAAAAAAGAATGGGCTGCTCAATGCTGAAAACAGCTCTCCAGATTAAAGTTTTGTTTTGGCAGATTTATAGGGGAGAATAGAGAAGGGAAGGAAGAGTCCATTAGCACATACTCTGCTTGTTCTGTAAAGAATTGTACAACTTTGGTTTCTGGCACCCTCTATCAGAACTGCATATTACATCTAAAATGGATAGCATTCCTAGGCTGTTTTACTGTAGCCTTCTCCAGTTATTTTAAGCTTTGTAATTCAAGCCAACTCACCTAATACATTTGCACCTTTATACAGCTGAGATCCTCTCCGAAAGTTATTGTACCTCTAAAATGTTATGTCACGGTAAGATTGCACTAACTGTTATTGGTCCATCCCACATTAACTGTTTAATTGTGTATTTTTAAGAGACACCTGGGAACTGAACCCTGCCAGCAGGTATGTTTTCTCGTGGACATTGCATCAAGTTACCCGTCCCTGGCTGAGCGATTACCTGGACAGTGTCTTGCCTCCATCACTGCTATTATCCGATGACTACAGGACAGAGAATAAGATTCTGGGTGTGAGATGCCTGCATCACATCGTCCTGAATGTGGTAAGTCAATTTGACAGGCCCCTGCGGTGCAGTGAGGCCCCCAACCCTCCATTTGAAGATCATCTTCAGTATCTCGAGTGTGTGGAAACAGGAGAGTGAGACTGCGTTCATTTGGCTGGTCATGGTGAGCTTGTTGTCGGTTACTATTCTGAGGTTCTCTGCGTGGGTTGCTGGGAGGGGTTTGTGTCTGAGTTCGTCAGGACACCAAATGAAGTCCGAGAGCAAAGGTGTCTTTGCAGAAGATTGCTATTTCTGTCTTGTCTTTGTTGAGCTTGAGGCAATTGTTTTTCATCAACCTGGTGATTTCGGTCATGCAGGCGGAGAAATTAGTCTGGTTGTTTGGTGTCTTGTTGGACTGGAAGAGTATGAGCTGGGTGCAGTCAGCATAGGATATGATGTTGATTCCATGGACGAAGATGAGGCTGGCGAGTGGGGTCATGCAGGCATTGAACAGAGAGGGGCTGAGTGAGTATCCTTGTGGAACTTATCAGATGAGGTTGACAACGTCCGAGATGAATGTGGCCTAGCTGTGACCAACTGGGTGCGGCCTGTCTGGAAGGAACAAATCCAGCAAAGTACGGGACCTTGGATGCCGACTTTGTGCAGTAGTTGGATAAGAATAGGAGACCCTGTTGAAGATCTCGGAAAGATCCAGTAGAACGATGGCTGCAGTTTCGCCTCTGTCCGTGATCATCCTGATGTTGTCCATGGCGGTGATAAGGTGCAATGTGATCTGAACTAGTTACGGTTAATGCTCCTTAGGGCTTAGTAGTTTTTCTGCCTGCTAACACTGAAAGGGCACTCTGAAAGATGCCATGAGCTATATGTGCTGCTGAGAAGGGGTTTTGTTGTCATTTTGTTTCCCCTGGGGATTGGCATTCCAAGTTCCTATCCACCACTGTCTAATCATATTTCTTTAATTGTTTTCCTCCCCATGAGCCAATTAATGTTATGTGATCAGACTTTTGTAGGCCCATTTTTATCCGTAGTCCATGATTTTGAGCTAGCCATAGTTTATCAGTCAAGTTGGGATGCTGGTGCAGAGACTTTTTATCTTAGTTTAAATGGGTTTTTATTATGGCTTCCACTACTAGATGCTCATATCGAAAAGGAATATAGGGGATCACCTGTCTTAGGAATCATTGGTTAAAGAAGATGCTTTATTCCTGTAACTTGGACTGGTATAGATACTTCATGTTCTAAGACAGTTCCCCAGATGTTTAACTTTGTCCTTAGAAGTAAGTTAGAAAGAGATCATTTTGCAGCTTGATCCTCCAGTCTGGCCTTAGGGCAGAAGAACATGATCTCTGTTTTGGCCTTTTTAAGCGGAAGTCTGCTGGCTCTCGTAAAGGCTTATGTTAGGAAATTAAAATGCAAAAACGACAACCGGGGTGGAGTGTCCCAAAACTCCTGACTCTCCAATGCTTTTTAGTATTTACATTTAACCACTGCATCGTTTGTTGTTACGCCTTGAAGTTGAATTTCAAAACTACGTAGTTAATAAACAGCTGGTGAGTGCTTCATTTATCATAAGTTCAGACCAAGGACCGCAAGAGAACTGTTGCAGTATTTGCTAAACCCAGAGTTGGATAACAGCTGGGTTAACCTCTATGAATTTAGGGCGAAATTCGTAATGATTAGAACAGAAGATTGGTTACGAAAGAGTAAATCTACTTTTGCCTCACTTGAGGCAGAGTTGGCAGTCAAAAATAAAGACAGTGGGACTCATTTTGTGTTCCCCTTTGAGGGGTGTCTTAAATCCACACTCCAAAGTTCATAATACTGGAAATCCTAATCCTACTAACCCTGAGGCTGAAGAATTAATTGGGATTATTGGTTGAATTCCTCTGCAGGTTCCTCCAGTCTTCTTAGAATCTCCGGGGGACATATGATGAGTGTGCTGTAACATTGTGGACTTCATAAATACTGATGGGGCTACAAAACGGTTAGTGGCCCAGATAAGATTTACGGCCTCTCAAAATAAGGGCCACTGAGGGCTAGCTGTGATTTTTCAAAAATATATCAGTAGCCATGTTAACGACCTAATATCACCGTCCACTTACCATCTGTGGCAGTTGCCTAAGCCCTGTCACTTGTTGGCTGATGCACATATGGCTGCAGTTGCTAGACCCATTGATGCAGCTGTTATTGACTATGAGAACGCTTTCGGGCTAGCAAATCTTTGAGCAAATATAGTAAACTGCAGGCCTTGCAGGTTGCAGCCAGAGGAATCAACACCACACCAAGGACTTTAGTCATACTTCTCCCATTGACATTCATATTTCAGTGGCCTCATGGGTTCAGTTTAGGAGTCTCCTAATCTTTCATAAGTCTGCCTCCACTAATAGCCCTGAAGATTTAAAGCAATGATTTGTAACTTATCAGCCAGTGAAGGATTTTAGATCATCCAAAAATAAATTGCTTCTTCTACTCCAAGGCACCAGAAAAGGACAGGTGGCAGATTATTCCAGAATGTGCATGTTTATGATGGAATCCTCTACCCAACTCCCTCTGGCTTTGTAATTGGATCCTTCCACTCAGAAGTCTCTAAATATACATCATTTTTAAGTGATTCCTCGTATAGCTTCCTATTTTAGGGAGTTTTTCCTGCAGTAGTGATTTATCGGAATCATGTTTTTTTTTTTTTACGCTTAATAAAACTTGTTGATTGGGGCCATTTGTGATTGGGTAGCAAGATGGCTGCTTAATTGTGGTGCAGCTGTTCCCTGTTCAATTTTTTGTATACTGTATTTCTGTGAGACAAGGTGGTTGTTCCTCAAGACGAAAAGTTGTATGTGGAGGGTGACATTAAAAATGATATTGCTTTAGTAAACTTTGGAAAGACCTCCTCCTCTATCTCATATGTAATTTTGACTGAGGATCAAATAGCCTGTTTGTTAGACCTGTCACCCTTAGGGTGGTCTTACCCCAAATATTATGCCTGTTTTCCTCCTCCTTTTTGTTGGCCGTAGGACTCTGAGCAATTTACCACTGCCGGCCAGTGCTAAAGTGCACGTGCTTCTCCCCTAAACATGGTGGAATTGGTGTATACACAATTGGCATATTTAATTTCCTTGTAAGGCCCTTGTACAATGGTATACCATATACCCAGAGCCTGTAAATTAAATGCTACTAGTGGGCCTGCAGCATTGATTGTGTCACCCACACAAGTCTCCTTTCAGACCTGTCTCAGGCCTGTCATTACAAGGCCTGTGTCTGCAGTTTACTGCCACTTCGACTTGGCATTAAAAACTCTTGGCCAAACCTTAAACTCCCCTTTGATTACACATGTCAGCCCTAAGGTAGGCCCTAGGTAGCCCATATGGCAGGGTGCTGTATAAGTAAAAGGTAGGACATGTACTTTTAAGTTTTGCATGTCCTTGGTAGTGAAAAACCACTAAATTTGATTATCAATGCTATGAGACCTACTCCTCTCATAGACTAGCATTGGGAATTCCTTAGTACACCTTTAAGCTGTAATTCCTTATTAGAAAGTAGTAGCTATGTCATGTTTCATATCTTTGGAATGGTAATGATAAATCTTCTTTACTGGTAAAGTTGGATTTAACATTTCTCTGCTCTTACTCCTCTGTGTGCTTGCAGTCTTTCTCCAATACACGTCTGGGGTGGGTGACAGCTTCACTTTGCGCATTCCTTCTAAACAGCCACAAACGCAGGGAGGTTAGGTTCTCCAAGTGATCTCCAAGGGTTTTTTGGCTTGCCTCCTGTTGTTGGGACTCGAGGAAATCAGTCTCTCCCCTTGCGCCTGTGCCTGGTTCACTAGAAGTGGACCCTGGATACTTGCACCAGTGAAATTGACACATCTCTGCCTGCTGGAAGCAGCAGCCAACACATCGACCGTGGTGTGAAAGTAGAATCTGCGCATCGCACTTTAGGGCCCGAGCAGCACCTCCGGAACTTTGCATCAACCGACACATCCCCTGCTCGCTGGAAGCGGCACCCGGGGCATCTGTATCGACGCAGCACCGAGACCACTGCATCGTAGCTGAAGATTGATCAATGCATCCCTTTGACAGCGTGGAGGAACCTGGTGCATCGGCTTCAGAATCAAAGCATCGCAGTTCGATGATCCTTTTCGGAATCCAACGCATCGCCAACAACACGTGTGAAAAATCAACGCATCCCTCGTTTGCGGGAGTGACATAGAAGCATGTACTGAAGCATCGACCCCCGTATCTCATGCTTACAACCAGGATCACAGTACTCTGTTACCTGGGCCTGCATGGCTCCTGTACCCGGCCCACGTTCCATCATGGGCGGCTTGAACTGTTATCTTTTTCCGGTCCAGCGCCATCTCCAGTAACCCCTAAAGTGCTAATTGCTTCAAAGCGCTGGAACTCTTTATATTCTTTAGAAATTCAAACTCCACTTCTTGTCGGTTTGGTCTTGAATTATTTATAAAATCATAATTTATTTTTCTAAACCTGCATGGAGTCTTTTTGTGGTGGTTTCATTTTGTTACTGTGTGTGTGTGTTGCACAAATACTTTCCACATTTCCTCTTTAGATAAGCCTGACTGCTCTGTGCCAAGTTACCAGAGGGTGAGCACATGTTATCTTTTAGTGCCGTGACTAGAGTGGTGGTTCCTGCTTGGACAAGGCGCATACCTCTACCAAACGGAAACCCCATTTCTAACACTGTTTGAGTGGTCATCATTTGCCTTGGTCTAACATTCGGTAAAATATAGTATAATCGTAGTATTTCCTGTCTCTGGAGAGAGACTAAAGAACCATGGTCTTATGAGGCAAGTTAGCCTGACTCTCCCTTGTAAGGGAGTCCATAAATCCCTTTAATCAAAAAGAAAAAGAGGTCGAGATTGATGTGTGGGGTCCACTTGCCACCAGGAATGTTAAAAAAAAATAATAATAATATTATGCCATTGGATCAATTTCAATAGTTCACAGACTCTTCTCTAGTGTGCAAACAAACCTCACAGAGTTCCCCTTTTGGAAATTGTCCCTAGCGTGATTTGATGTTGATGTCGCATTAATAAGCACAACTTATGCACAGATATAGAATTTATAGTTGTAAAATTTGAGGTGCAGTAGATGTGAAATGAGGCATGTAGAAGTGAATCTGTACCACAGTGGCCCATTAGAGGACAGAATTAGAAGTCATTATGAAATGTAGCCTTGAGGTAGGTTACTAAAGTCTGCCTATATCCATTGATGTTCGTAATAAAGGGTCTCAAAGTATGGTTCTGTGCCAGGGCATAGGTAGTTGCATCACACTGACTGCTCTGACGTGATACTGTTGTAGATTCACTAATTATGGTATACTCACCTCAGCCCCAGCTCCTCATAATGACATCACATGCTTTTAAGTTGTAGTGGCCCCTGTCAGCACTCACACAGACCTCTGTCATACAGACAAATAAACAAAACGTAATGTTGAGACGTAACTCCTAATCCGTAAACAAATAAATGCTGCAATAAAGGCTGGGCAGACTTAATAACACAGAGAGACCAACAAGTGTACTAGCAATGACCCTGACTCTCCTGTGCAAGCATTAGAATTGTCGTCATAGGCACTACTCAAACTTAAGGAGCAAATGAATAAAAATAGATTGCAGCCTGGCCCTGTTCAAGAGTCGGTTTCAGGGCAGGGGATAAAACGCATGATCATTCAACTTGCCATTTAACTCTGCGTCCAGATGGTTATACTGTATTCTGTAAGTTGTTTTTATATATTATTTACTCTCTTTGCATTTCCCATGATCTCTACTAACGCACATTACTTTATTCTTCTTGTTGTTACAGGCAGCTGCAGAGTTGCTGCAGTCTAACCGGGCACAGGTGGTGTACCATGCCCTTTACAATCACCTCTACACCCCAGAAGCAGACCTCATCCAGGTACAAGATCTGGGGTTTGTCTGTGATACAAGTGAAAAGTTATTACAAGTGTGTGAAATTTACATTGACATGAGACTCTTGTATTTTAGATGGATGGGCAGTGCTTAATGTGAGCTGGTGGTTGTAGCTGGGGCCCACTGACACTTGTTTTGTGGGGACCAGTACTTATGTTTAATCATCAGACTTTGACCCAGAATAACAGCAAGAGAGGTGTAGCAAAAGGGCAAAGGAGGGGGATTTGAAAGATGAAAAAACAATGGCAAAGCAAGAAAATAGGGATGAAATGAACATATAGGAATGAGATATAGGGGCAGGGACAATATATTGAAGAAAGAGGCAAAGGGTGAGCTAAAGACTGAGCAGTCTTGTTATTGAGCAACCTGAACGTTTGCAAGTGGCGAAGGAGGGCGTCTGAGAAAGGTTTGGCACTTATTCTTTTACAAATTAGTCACTGTAGACGGATTATAGTTTGAGTTTTGTTGGGACCTTTGTTGCATAATTATGAAATCTTTGATAGAGTATGACATGTTTCCAAAAGGGATTTGTCCAACCTGGTAGTGCCAGAGAATTATATTGTGGGCTTCAGTTGACTATCAGGATAGGCCTATACCAAAAACTCATGAGTTAAATCACAGAAACAGTCAGTCTATCTTTTGTAGTGAAGGCCAACTGTGAATGATATGATAGATTAATAAAATCTGAGGCAAAGCATGTGTCCAGGCTTGTTGGCATTGATTTGGGAGTCATTCCCCTGATCAGGTATAACTTAATTAGTAATCTTTATAGAGAACCTAAGAACTGTGATATCCCTTGGTAGTTTAGCTACTGGATCATTGACCAGTGACCGCACTGACAAGACAAATTAATAGTTGAGGAAGTTGGAAATTTGGACTGCTTCCATTGTGCTTCCATAATTTTTGTGGGGAACATAAAGTGTAGATAGTAAAGATGTTCTAGACTGGCAATTTACCAACATATGTCTACTTGCCTTTAAATAGATTAGTAAGCAGGAAGCAAGTTTATCTTTTCAGATCTTCGTATGTGTAATGGACGGGGGTTACGAGCTTGTGTGGCTTCCCACCAAATGCTCGCGGGAATTGCTAGACTATACTGCAGTTGCTACTCTCTTTAACAGAGGTTTGCAGGGAATAGTAATGCTGTTATTGTGAAAATGATGTTCAGAAGTTAGGGATCCCATTTTGCCAGCTTGGTCAGAGGACCTCTAGCAGTGAATCTAAGATGTTGAAGCTCCATCCCGTGAGGCCTTCTGTGGTTTTTCTCTCGTCTTCAGGTGGTCCTGCCCTGCCTTCTAGACCTTCTGCCGGTCCTGGAGAGATTCTCCCAGGTGACCCGGGACCCTGGCCAGAGGCACCAACACACCAACGACGTGCTCCAGCTTATCCTGACCCACATGGAAATGGAGCACAAGATCCTTCTGCGTCGGGTGTATGCAAATCACCTTCCTGCCTTTGTGGAAAGGTAACATGGAGAGAGCACTTTGATTAGGTTGGTAGGCAGTTCTCAAATTCAATCTGAAATGTTACTTTGAGTATCACAGTAATGTAGAAGGATCGGAGGGAGCTATCCAAAGCCATTCATGTTTCATCAATCTGACTGGATATGAATGCAGATGAATGACCATCTCCCTGTGACTTTCAAACTTGATTGGGTACTGATATATATAGTTATACGTAGGTGTTCTAATAAATTTAAAAAATACAGTTTTAAAGCCAAAAACACATGAATTCACCGGATATACGCAACTGACCTAAGTGTAACTTGCACTGCCATATATTTCATATGTCAGTAGTGTTGTAATGCAATCCATTATAGCTGTGCAAGTTATACTTAGGTGACTTACACATAACTGGTGAATTCCCATTTTTTGTTGTTGTTTTTTTTTAACACAAGAACACCCATGTATAACTCTACGTTTAAGCTTTGCTTTTTTCAGTGAATTTGTATGTTTTTTTTAACGTAAAGTAAGATCTTATTGCAATACATCTGCGGCCAATCCTCTGCCATGCGACTTACACATTTGCAAGAATGTGCAAATTTCCAAGAACGACAAAAAGATTCAAAACAAATTTTGTGGAAAGGTTAACTTAATGAAGCTGTCAAAGCCAGAAGAGACTGAAAAGTGGTTTTTTCAGGTTATTTCATAAAAGGGTACAAAGGAGCCTCTGACATGAATATTTGATCTATGTAGCTTATGTAACATGCTTGAATATATGCTGCTTAAAATACACAAAAAAGGACAAGTACTACCAATAGGATACCAAGTCAAGCATTATTTCAGAACGGGGCAGCATCACAAAGCATTGAATTCCTCTACATAAGGAAGTTCACAATAACAATATAGAAAGCATGCTAGTTCATTAGTGTAATTGGGAAGTCATCACAAACTGTAAATAGTCATTCACACATACAGTCCACCAAAAGTGACCCTACTCCCTCCCCATTTGTGTCCTCCTCCTCAGCATAATTGAAAGGTAGCCTGACTTTCTTTGGCCAACTGGTTCACTTTACTTTAAATCAAAGCAGTAAAAGCAAAACCAAAATACTATGTCTGGCTCTTTTTTTTTTTTTTTTAAAGTGCTAACCGCCATGGCAGGTGTACAAAGACACCTTCTGCAAGTCTTCCTGGAAGAAAGTGGTTCACAAAGGCATTCCCTTTTGACAGTTGAAGAATTGAGGCACAGGCAGATTAAGTGATTTGCTCAGGATCACAAAATCAAGGGGGCAAGGAGAGAACTGACTGGAAAGACCTGACCTCTCAATACAAGATAAGCAACTTCACCATATCTCATCCATATGTTTACTTGGTGCAACCAATGTGCAAACAACCCTTTCAAGAACATTTCTTTCCCCAGTTCTTGAACTAATTGACTGCGTTCTCCAGGTCTACGTGAAGCACCCTATTACCACACAGTCAAAGTGAGTTTAAGTAAATGCTAGATAAGCAAAATAAACAATGCGTGTACCCGCTAGCTGGCTGAAAAAGACTGAGTGATACCCCAAACTGAGACTCTTAATGACTCCTGGAATCTTAAATTAAATCAAGGGCTTCAAGAATACAATTTGAAGAGGGAAGATTTGAATCCATTGAAGGGATGAAATGTTAGGTGGCAATTGCGTTGCAAGGAGCTACCAAAGTGGTGAAAGGAAATACGAACCTCCATGTCAAGTGTTTGTAAGCCCCAACACAGCTGATTGTTCGGGATGGACATTTTAAAAGTCTGCATCATCCAGTGATTGGGCACCAACCCCTCTGATCAATGAACACTACCTTGTTCAGCCATTTTCCTAATTTGCCTAGTGTACTAGCACTTTAAAATAGCAATCTCATCTTGATCTATGCAAATTACATGCTATTGTTCTTGAAGAATGGAGAGAAGGGCATGCCACCTAAGATTGGGGATCTCGAGGAGTTTGGCAGGTTGTTAGACCTACATGCTAATTGATCAAAGACATGTCCATACTGCATAGAACAATCCACGCAGTGGGATCCTGGAATATTAACCTCCCGGGCATCACAAACAAACCATATTTCGATACTTGGTGGTGAGGATATATTACAGACCAGATGATCTCTTGACTGATCATTTGGGATCAGCACAGAGGAATTTGAAAGGCAATATTGACGTTTGTCAGTCTCTGAAGCTATCGGTGATGTACAGAACAACTCTGGTCACAATGGTGGAGTTTCCGAAACTGCTTCCCTGTTTCACCAACTTAGCCATGTGGGTGCCGCTGGGCTGGTTCAGGGACCTGGAGGCTCTCTTGAGGGACTTTCTGTAGGCAGAGAATCAGCACAGGGTAGCTATAAGGACCTTGCAGCTGCCGCTAGCAGAGGGTGTTTTGTTGCTGCCTGATCTGTAATTCTTGGCAGTGTAGATTCAGTAGATAGACAGATGGCTACATAGTGGGCTCACAGAGGTATTCGGTCAGATGGGAGCAGGGATAGCCAGGGGTGAGGTGGTGGCACCTCTCCTGGACTTGAGGTGAGGCACATGCATACTAAATAACCAGGGGCAGTTGCCCTGAGATGTTGGGCAAGATTCACACGAAAAACGGCATCTAAACCACTGTAGGAACCCACTATCACCCTGATAGAGTTCCCAGATGGAGTGAGTTATTTCACAGCTCCTGCCCTGAACCACTGGACAGAAGCTGGACTGCTCACACTAGCTGACCTTTATCAAGACTGATAACTAATTGTTCTGACTAGATTGATAGATGACTTTGGTCTACCAGTCTCTCTGTTCTTGACCTACATGGTTGTAATCCACAACATTAAACATTGATGGGAATCTAACCATGCTTTCCTAGTCATCCAAAAGTCTTACAACTAGTAATCATTTCAGGGAATGTTTGTAAACTGGTAACTTGGCTTTACAGGGCCCTTCTGGAAATGACAATATCGAAGCTGTCATAGTCCCAAACAAATAGGGAAAACAGTCTTGGCAGGCCATTCGGTGTATCTCATTGTTCGTTTGATTACAGTTAATGTCTTTATATACACAATCTGCAACTGTTTGATTGCCCTCTCTCATAACCAAAAACCATGCATACTTTTACTGAGGACTTAATCTGATTCGCACAAATTTGTTACTGAATCTGATTTATTATGTAATTTGTCCATAAACGAACAATGTATGTGCAAACACTCGTGTAACTAAGACCAAGTCAAATTTTTAATCCTTGCTCTTTTAACTGCCATTGTGTCAGGGCACGATCTTAAAGGTTTTTGTCTTTAGAATCCGAGTCACCAATTCATTGTTTTCAATTATGCTTACCTCCATAAGCAGTGATATTTTAGGAAATGTCTGCATTGGTAGTATGTTAGTTGTTTACATCTAAGACAAAGATGCTGCTCCTCAAATGAAAAAAAATTATTTTGTACCTGGAGGTTTCCCTGACCCCATACAGTTTTCCCAGAACTTTCCGTGCCAGACTGAGGCGTGACTACGTCCCCTAGTCCTCTGAGCGGCAGGGCGTGGACAAGCAAAAGTGCACCATAAAACCTGCAGCGCGGGTCTTACCTGGAGATTTTCCCTGCCCGCATACAGTTTTCCAGGAACTTTCTTTGCCAGACTGGGGGGACTACGCCCCCCCCCCCCCCCTCCCCAGTACTCCGAGCGGCAGGGCCGGGCCGAGCAGCAACACCGCCCTCTTAAGCGCACCATTAATCCCTCAGCGCAGGACGCCCCTGAGTGAAGACCGGGCCTAGATGGGCCCATCATCGCCCAGAAGAGGCCAGACTGGGCCTACTCTCTTTAACCTGCACCCCTAGAACTTGGCTGCTGGAACTCTGTAAGTGCACTCTTATTACACCTCATTGGCTTTTATTTCAAGCACTCTCGAACTAAGGTGTTTTAATGGTAAAGTAATTCCTTGATAAGATAAATGAGCAAATTTGCAATGGGACGCAAGGATTCCAAAACGCCTAGTATGAATGCAAAACATTTTTAAAAGCCATGCACCGACGGCCCTTGCAATAATACTACTGCCAGGACATGCAAAATGGATGACATAGACCATCTGAAAGAAGAAGATGAAACTATATTAAACTCTGAAGTACCTAAAAGTAAAATGGCTTCTGGGAAAATACCGGGGTTGTTCAGGAAAAACATTAAAAAAAACTAAAGTTAGTACTGAAAGAATAGAGCCTGAAGGCCCAGGTCCATCAACTGCTGGGCTCCTACCTCATACTAATGAGTTGCCATTCTCACCCACAATTATAGTTGCTCCGAACGTACCCTGCTCGCAGTTGAAGAGAATTTCATACAACCCCACAATGCAACTAAAACAGTGGTCCACGATCTGTGTTTGACTAGAACGTCTAATGCTGACCTTAATCTTACCAAAACGACTAATGCCACTACCCCCCCCAAGCATCGGCTGACACAGGTAGTCTTTCTTCACTCCGTCACAAGTTGAAGAAACAGTTGACTCTAGTAACTGTGGTAACCGAATGAAACGTCAACGACTATAGTAGTTCTGCTGTTGCTGCATGCTGCTGCTGTTCACACTACAGCTGCGCCCGCACTAGTGAACGATAAGGGTCTTTCTGTAAACGCCTGCCAAACCACAGGACGGCATGGTGGCCATTAATTCATAAAAAAAACCTTCCCCCTTTGCTAAACCCGAGCATTAAAGAAGGTGCTTATAAACCGAGGATACGCAGTGGAGTAACCACGAGAAAGGACTGTCCAACTGATGTACAACCTCTATGGCGGCCCCAGACTGGATGGCCGCAGTTTGGGCCAACCATTAATGATCCAGGATTATTGAATAGCCAAAGTACCGGTCTCACTAATCAACCTGGGCCTGCACGGGGCAAAAGCTACTTCCCCTTGGGTGCCTACACATCACATTTTAACGGTCTCCCAGAAAGACACTACTCCAACTCCATGAGAAAAAACATGGGAGATTGATTTATCTGACTCCAGTACCCAAGCTTGAAGATAATGCCTAAGAAGACACTAATCTACTGGATTAGGGTGAAACATTAGTGTTTATCAGTAGTGCGATCTGATATTGAGTCTGCCAAGAGATGTAGTAATGGCTCGCCTAGTTACAACTATATCACAGTGTCCCTAAAAAGTGAACTACTGAGAGATGGCCTAATCAATCTTGAGCTCCGAACGTGTCCTCTTCATGGATCCATTGACTCTGCAATTAAGTTAAGACTTTCTCCCCCCGTCCATGTAAACTGGCACTAATGCTAATGAGCTTCCTCAGAAGCAGGCTGGTCATCAATTCACCCCGAGACCCGATATCTGTGGCTCTGAGACATGCAACACAGTTAGTAAATTCTGATTTTGTGGCTAGATGCATTGCTCATTCTGCTGTGAATGTCCCAGTCTTTGCTGATGTTACTGAGGGTCGAAGCCGGGAGACACCTTTCAGTTAGGATAGCTCCAATCTTGCTAGCACCTGTCAGCCTCTGAGTGAATGTGGGCATGATGGTCATAAATCCCAAATGACCACCAATGTACAAAAAGGTTGAACTATGATCTCCTGGAACCTAGCAGGGATCAACTCCAAACTCACCTATATGGATTGGCTCTCTTTCATAGGGAAAAATGATGTCTGTGTTTTCCAGGAAATATGGTCTGTTGGTAAGGTGTTTGTCAATGGTTTTACTATATACAGCATTGAAACACTACCCCCCAAAGAAAACCGGGCGGGCGGTGGGAGGCTTGCTAATTCTAGTGAAACGTACCGTCTCTTGCACCCACAAACAGTTAAAAATTGACAGGTCTTTCTGGTACATAATTTCCTACGGGAGCCTAGATAGTGTTAACACACATCACTATCATTTTGAGGCAGAGAAATGGGATGACCACTTCTCCACATTATATGCTGAAGAGACTGTTGTCTCCCAGTCACTCTCCCCGAGTCAGCGTGCCGCCACTAAAGACATGCTACACTAAAACAACAATACTGACCTAGCCTTTTGCCTGGCAGATACTTCTTCCGCCATTAGCTGTTTAGAAGCAGCAAAAGACCCTGGCCTGGATCATATGCCAGGAGATCTGTACAAATCCGAACCTCTAATCTGGGCCTCATGTTCATCTTTTAACTAATGCAATAGGGGGAGAAATCCCAGAGACCTGGATGGGGGCGGAGATCATTCCTGTTTTTAAGAAAGGAGATGCTTCTCGTCCATCTGATTATTGGCATATAAGCCTAATTGATAATTTGTAGGAAATCTATGCTGGACAAGTACTCGAAAAGCTGCAAGAGAGGCTGGACAATAATCCGGTCCTATCCCTCCTCCAAGCAGGTTTCCACGCTAAAACTAGTACTTCCAAACAAGTCTTTAGATTTACACTCCTTTACTGGAAGTACGCGCTGCTGAGCAATCAAAAACTGTATGTAGAGTTTATTGACTTGTGCACAGCGTTTGATCTTGTTCCCTGTAAGAGCCTGTGAAAAGTGCTTATAGAAATGGGAGCCTCTGCTAATCTGGTTAATCTGATTGCTAGGCTACACAAAGATAACTATGCCCAAGTGCGATGGGGAAATCAGGGCGAACTGAACAACCAAATCTTAATCCAACGCGGGGTACGCCAAGGTTGTGTCCTTGCACCTACCTTGTTTACCCTGTATATAAATGATGTGGTCAAGGAACTCGCAAATTGCAATAATGATTCCCCTATCCTGAATGGTAGAAAGATTCCGATATTGCTCTTCGTAGATGATTCGTTACTCATTTCGAAGACTGCTACAGGTCTTCAAAATGTAATAGATATGTTTCTGGGTTTTTGTGTTTCCAGGACCTTAGAAATAAATGCAACCAAAATCAAATGCATGATATTTGGGAAGGGCAACGCAAGAAATAGTATTGTTAAAGTTGCTAATGAACCGCTAAAAAGAGTCTTCTTTTTAAAAAAAAAATATATATATTATTTGGGTGTTAAGCTGACAGACAAGCTCTGCTTTGAACCCCAACTCAGTAAAAGCTCCTTGCTTGTGAATTAAAGATCTAAAGCCTTACTGCGACTTCACAAACAGACCCAGTCTCAATCTATAACCCCGGCTTTGGAGGTATACCGCGACAAGGCCCAATGTGCTGTACATTTTGGTGCTGAAGTTTGGGAATATGTTGATACCCAGACGCTGACATTGGAAGGGAACAATTTTGTCTTATGTCTGTGCCTACCAGCACCTCCCCTCCCCGTCCCCATTATCCCATTGTTTTTTAATTTAGTCACCAAACCTATTGCAGAAGTGGTACAACTAAAACCCCTGATGTATTGGATACGTATTTGGTCCACTCTTGAGTTACTAGAGTATAGTGATGCATTGGGGGACCTAATAAAGATGAACGATGCTACAAAAACCCCTTGGTTGAAATCTATCTCGACTTGGTGTAGAAAACTTGGGCTAACCAGATTTGGAGACAACCCTGGGAAAATTTGTAAGCCTGAGGCTGCTGTTCTAAAAACAAGATATTGGGCATTTGTGTATGATCAATATTCCACAAGGGTAACTTCAGGACACCTGACCAATCAGTTTTTAGGGTTAAAGTCAAGCCCAAAGTTTGAATTATTTTTAAATATGATTACACCACCTTTTGCAAAAAGTTTGTATGTACGATTTCCCTGGGCAGTCTACCCTTAAAAATCTTCCCCAAGAAATGGGCAAAAGATCATGATTAGGCTTTCCTGTTTTCAGTTTCTATTTTTGGTAAATTCTGGTGGGGTTTTTTCAGTGTATTCCAGTGATTTCAATCCCTCAAAAAAACAGTGGTTACACATTTTCGTGCCATTAAAAACAACAGAAACAGTGTTTTTCCGGTGTTTATGGAACGTTTTGCTTTTATTATTGCTTGCTTTCTGCAATGATAGTGAATGGTATATAGGCAGTGTACTACAGTGTTTATGGGGTCCAAACACATTTTACAAATTAATCTTATTGTAGTACAACATACAATACTACTTCAGTGAGTCTTTGATCATGCACACTCGCTCTTTCCTTCCTATGTAAACTGTCTGTGTAAAGGCCCTCTCCACATTGCCAATTAAGATGGGCAACGTCAAAACAGCCAGTACACAATTTGCTAACTCTGGCCACTGACATAGCTTTCCATGCCAGTACTGGTGCACCTGAAGATTGTAATTCCCTGGGACAGGTGCTGCAACAAATGCATTGAACTGGGTGTATATGCCCTCAAAGTTATTGAAGCAGTCAAAAATGAAGCAGCACTTATCAAAGTCTGGAGAAAGTTCACCCTTACGGAAGGGATACAGATTTGTAGAATGAGCTATGGGATGAGTCCGAGAGTAGTGGTAGAGAATATAGAGAGTGGTATAGGGTAGTGTATTGGAGATGTTGAATTAGGAGTAAAGATAGAAATATAAAGATACATAGGTACATGGAAGGTATATATGTTAGTAAGGAAGGTAATATATCTTCTCTATAGTTTGTTCGCTGGGCTCTGTAGGGCACAGAGAGGCTGGGGCTACCCGCTTAAGTGTACTATCTAGTTTAGAAATTAGTGTGGGTGCAGAACTGTCTGTGCAGAAAATCAGTCAGTTACTGGGGTCAAAATGTCTTGCACTGCGAGCAGCAATGCCAACCCAGTAGCAAGTATGTAGGCAAAGACTCTGTAGTGCTGCATATGTGCCAATGATTGACAGTCTGCATCTGCTCAAATAGGAGTGTCCACCACAGGCTGAGAAGGCCCAATTCACAGTCAGATCTTCAAGACCTCCTGCCAAGCTGATCCGACGAATTTGCATTGACACTGCCCCAAAAATTAAGTTGCTCCCGCTCTGAGCTTTTCTGCAGCAGCAAATCCAATTCAGCTGGACCTGGTGTAGAAGGTATCTCGCCTTGTGGAGCGCTCTTCGACTACAGCCTGCAGCCTTGCTCCACTGGAAGAATACGAGGTCCAAAGAAGTGACTATGTCCGGAGGTAGAAATCCTCACTAGCGAAGGTGTAAAAAGTATCCAACTGGCAAGGGACCTTCTTTGGGTGTGAAATTTAAATATATCTCAGTTAGAGATTTTCCACCAAATGTCAATGACTTCACCCTGACCTCGCCCAGCAGCTATCCAACAACTAAGGCCCTCTTTGGCCACAGTCGGTTGCCATGCCCATTTGAGGATTTTTGACTTCCATTTCAACTCCATTGCGGTCTGCCATAGCTTGTGCCTAGGGACCAGTCAAATGCAACCAGATGATCATGGTTGGCACTTAAAGCTTTTTAGTGCTATTTTCACATTTAACATAACTCCAGTTTCCCTTATTGGATTTTTGTTGTTGTGGTGTCAGTTGTCAATTTAATTATTAAAATGTACTCTGTTTTTCAAAATTGGGTTGGGCTTTTGTGTGTGTAGTGTTTTGACTTTATTACTGTTTTAGCACTGCACAACTACTTTACACATTGCATGTAAATTAAGCCCATCTGCTGTGTAGTATAGCTACCAGGGGTTTGAGCTCAGGACTGAGACAAAGCAGGAAGAGATGGCCTTGTCTTTGAAGAGCAGACACTAAATTAACAAAATAGAGGATGTTGTATCATTGGGGCTAATTATTGTTAAATCTAGTATGTCTTGTTTTAACACCCAAATTGTCCACATTTTCTAATTTTCTACTTGTATGTTTTACTTTCTACAATATTTAGTAAGAATCTGCATAAAAAAATCAGTAAAATTAGTGGTCATTTTGTTTCGTATACATGAAGCCATTCATTCTTCTTTTTAAAGGAGCTACAAGAACTGGATCAATGTGAGAATATGTTCATGTTGGGTCTCTTTGAGACAAGGTTTTGTGTACTGGGTTCCTGGTAGAGAACTCTTTTTTTTGAATCTGCAAATATCTACTATAAAATGACAACTGAGGTTGATCACTGCGCAAAGGGTGACTTAAAGGGTGGGATTAGTCAAAGTAAAGGAGATTGAAAATGATCATTCCACTAATCTTCCCATCATCCTGCTATTTCTAATTCAGGTGATAGTTTAATAGTTTTTACAGAGCTTTTTAGAAATTGATCAATTATCGCATTGATCTGCATGAACTAAACTTCTTTCGTTTACTTGGTTGTCAGGCTGGGCATCGGTGTGGCACGTCACCTGAAGAGGCTGGAGCGTGTAGTCGTGGGCTATCTCGAGGTATATGATGGACCAGAGGAAACGGCCAGACTGTCATCACTCTCAACATTAAAGAGCATCATAAAGCATGCATGGCCAAGGTATGATCTGTAGCAGAAGGGGCACAGGGAGGAGGTTTTTGTTTATTTCACTTTAAAAATATTTGCAGTGGCTGAAACTATAAACAATTTCTAAAGCGAGAAGTGCATTGCATATTGAGGTAACTTCTATGGTGTTCTGTTAATGCTAAGGGCTCATGTTTGGGTGTCCATTGCTCATAATGTGATTGAAAAGTGGCTTTCTTCACAAGCATTGATGTCAAGAATAAGAAATATCACAGTAACTGTCTGTTAATAATGAGCATAAACAATTACAATACTAAAAGCATGCGCTGCCTGTTAGTGTCAAACCTAAATTTTACTTTTGAAGGACATATCGAGCAGCAGTTTCCTGGGGTGGGAATTTTAGAGCAATTTGAAAGAGATATTACGGCAGAAATTCCAAGCATTTAAATCGAGGATTTCTTTCGCATACTAGACAATGGAAAACTCCAATAATAACTGCACATCATCCAAGCTATTTAATACAACACCACCCTCATGTTATTTGGCATTTGCATAGCATACAACTGCCACTACGTGGCTTTGTAGCAGTTTTATGGGTCATTAACAGAGAGATGTATGTTCAGGCAGGGCAGGCATCTCAATAAAGACCTGGGATTAGAAATGCAGAGGTACCTTGGTAAAGTGTTAACACAGAAGTAATGAGGCAGAACTCAAGGAAATCCACAGACACTTAAGTGTCAGAAGCAGAAGGAGTGAAAATGAGGAACTCCAGGGCCACCTCATTCACATATGTATTTACTTTTCCGTAGTATGCACCAGAAACAGAGGTACAGCAGTCTTAAATAACAAACACTAACCAAACTATACTGTAGATTGGTAGAATCAAATATGGCAATTAAACAAAACAAAAAATACCATGTAAATTGCTTTTTCACTAAGAGTGTAATAGCTCCTGTAGAAAATTCTGAAATTAATGAAACTGGGTTGGAAGTCTCATCCAGTGGACTGTAATACACCTATAGAGTTAACTGAGAAATGCCAAAATCTGATAATTTGCTCCTCATAGCACAGAAGCATCAAGAGTAAAGTCACACTTACAAGATATTGGATCAACAAGAGGAGCAAGTGATGTCTGTGCACTTATGCGATATCGAACATCAAGAGAGATGAGGGACACCTTAGTCTGCATAATTCGGGAAGTTACCTGGAGCCTGTTTTGTGAGAACATCCTGCAGCAGTAGCTGGCAGTCAGTTCCAGCATGCCTGCTGCTGTCTTGGCACCATCGATGATACTCGGACCCTTTGTCACTTGGTGAGTTCTCTCACTGCGACAAGGAAGCCGCAGCAGCACTGGGAAAATCTCAGTCAGCAGCAATACTTAAAAGTCAAATGGGTCTTGCAGTTGCAAAGCATGTTGACCAATTTTTTCACACAGCACTGCAGAAAATCTGTAAAAAAAAAAATGAGGGTTGTAATGCACAAACAAAGAAACAGAACTGGTCATAAAAATGTTGGCAATGCTTTCTTTTCTGTCAATCCTATGCGGTGGTGGAGTCTGGCTCTAGCTGCTTCATTAAAACTTTCATTGCGAGACCACAGCAGGAGAATCACATGAATACAAATATTTTGTTGCATATTCATCTGAAAAACAAAATCATGGAATGAAATAACGCTGATAAACTCGGTGGCGGACATGAAACAAACAAAGATGTTAAGCACATAAGTTGATTAGAATAACTGCAAAAATGGGACCAGGTTAGGCCCGCTGAACAAAGTGCCTTAAATCCTGGTTGAGGGGCGTTATGTGGATCCGAGGTAAGAAGGGTCACACATTCGAAGTGATGCATGGGTTCCGAGATGCGGTGAGCTCCTGGGTGCCATCGTCGAGGATCCCTTCGTGGCTTGCAATGTGAAGTACAGGTGTCGAGGATGCAGCGCGCAGCTCAGGCGATGCATCAATTCCAAGGAACTGAATGGCTGCAATGCAGAGGCCGGTGTCATCGTTGAGCTGCTGTCAATAAGGGATGTGAGAACCTGGGTCAGCGATGTGCCGTGCCTTCACCGATATGTATGTTCCGAAGATGCGAGGTTGATGCAGACCTTCTGTGCCAGGCCCAATCCCAGCCGCAATGATGCATCTGTTCTGCTCGAGAAAGCGTCGCTCAGCAGAGAAGATGCATCACTTCTGCTGGTAAGCACCTTAGGCCCACTTCCAAGAGGCCCGGACTGAGGTGGCACCACTTTGCAGGGGAGACTCACAGATGGAAGAGTCCAGGTGCAGTTGCAAAGTTCTTGGAAGCCTGTTATATCCCTGAGGCTTCAGGCAGTAGTTATCATCCAGCTTCTCTCAGCTACACCCCATGTCCGAGCCTGTGAGCGAATTGAGCGGGCTCCTGCCTGAAGTGGGAGGAGTGATGCAGAAGCCTGTGCATGAAACAGCTGCCAGTCTGTTTTCCTCCGGGGACACGCCGATCGGCTGAGCATCGAGAGGTTACTTCCATTCACTTCGCTTTCTTGAGCTTTCTATGTATATGTCACAAACTTGCGACTTCGGGTACAGCTCAATCTGAGCAATCAGTCGTGGGCGAGCCACCTGCCAGTACCCCATAGTGTATAATATCTTTATTTTACTGTTAAACTGACGTACATACCACTGACCTTGTCAGTCAACTGCTTCCCTTCCCGCACAGCTCCGCATAGGTAGCTGCTGACCTCGCTGATTGGAGTTTGAAGCCCTCTGCTTCTCTGCTTTTGCCTATCTGATCTCTTTTTTCCTCCTTTTTGCTTTTTACACTGTTTTTCTCTTGCTCTCTGTATTCTGGTCTTTTCAATTTTCACTTTTAATTTTTCACTTTTTGCACCTTCCAGCCGTTGTCCCAGCTGCTGCTTGTCCCCCGCAGCCTGCCCCCCCCCCTCCCTTCAGCGCCGCTTCTCGCCTCCCAGCTGTCCAGCCCTCCCCCTCATGCTACTTACTGGCGGCCGCTGACGTGCCAAAGGCAAGTCCGTCTGTGCCCATCAGTGCCTGGACAGTGCCTAGCGCCACGGATCCTGGCTCTGACCATTCGACACTACTACACCAGCACCCTCCACGCCCTCAACACCGGACGCCTCACCACCTGCCGCCAGGCTTCGCCGAATGACGCCCCAGGCCCTTTCTCCTGCTGAAACTGCAGATGCTCCTTCGCCTGCCAACGCACACCAGCCCCATCCGCCGCACGACCAACAACCAACCACCTCAGATGTATCCTGTTCAACACGTGCACCCTCCACAAACACGCTGTGGAGTTCTGGGACCTACTCTACTCTGCCCTCTCCGACATAGCCTTCCTCACGGAAACCTGGATGAACTCCACCTCCGCCCGGACATCTCCACCGCCATCCCAGACGGCTATAAGATTATCCACAAGGACTGCATCAACAAACCAGGTGGAGGCATCGCCATCATACACAAAAGCACCCTCCACCTCACCACCCACTCGGATGGCCACTTGACCAACATGGAGCACCTCCACGTCCAGACAACCTGAACACCACCCTCCGAGGCACCCTCATCTACAGGACCCTCCCCCGGGCCTTGCCCACCCTTCAGCAACTCCATCATCGACTTCATCGCACCCCACGCTCTCTCCTCCACAGACTACATCCTCCTCTGTGATCTCAACTTTTCCTGGACAATCCCAATGACAAAAAACCTCGCCCCTGCTGGAGAACCTCACCACCGTCTGACTCAAACAACTGGTCAGCTCTCCAGCCCACTTAGCAGGACACACGCTCGACCCCATCTTCTCCACCAGCAACATCACCTTCAGCCACACCTCCGAGCTCCTCTGGACCGACCACCGCTGCGTCCACTTCTCCTTTACCAAACCCACTGTACACCACCACGCCCACCGCTACCTTCACAGAAGTTGGAACAAGGTCGCCGAAGAACCGCTCACCACCTCCCTCAGCAAAACCCATCGACGGATGATGATACCTCCGCACGCAACCTCCACCGATGGATCACCGACTGTGCTGACACACTGGCTCCCCTCAAGAAAGCCTTAGGCAAGCAACACTCCAAGAAAGCTAGCTGGTTCTCTCCCACCCTTCATGAGTCCAGAATCACCTGCAGATGGCTCGACTAGAGATGGAGGAACAGCGAGACCCCAGAAGACCACTTAGCCTTCAAAACCGCAGTCACCGAACACCACCACCTCATTAGAACAACAAAGAAAGCGGCCCTACAAGAAAGGATCAACGCCAACACACTTAATAGTAAAGAACTCTTCACCGAGGTCAAAGAATTTGCCAAACCCAGCACAGAAACAGCAGACATCCCACCCTCCCGAGACCTCTGTAACAACCTCGGCACCTTCTTCCACCACAAGATTAAGGAGATTTATGACCGCTTCAACAGCAGACACACCCAAGACCTTCCCAACCCACCCCTAACCACCGCACCCAACGACTCTGGACCCCAGCAGACCCTGCTCAGCTGGACTCCCCTCACCGCTGACGACACCCTCAAGATCATGAAGAGCATCCACTCCGGGGCACCCTCGGACCCCTGCCCACACCACATCTTCAACAGAGCCGGCACCTCCATCGCCCCCGAACTCTGCTGCACCATCAACTGCTCCATCAACTCTGCCACTTTCCCAGAAGACTGGAAGCATACAGAGATCAACCCCTTGCTGAAGAAACCCTCTGCCGACCCAATAGGCCACAAGAACTTCAGACCCTTCTCGCTGCTCCCTTTCCCAGCCAAGGCAATTGAGAATTCCATCAATACCCAACTCTCCAACTTCATTGAAGCAAACCACATCCTGGACCTCTCTCAATCTGGCTTCCGAAGCAACCACAGCACCAAGACCGCCCTCCTCGCTGCCACAGACAACGTCCGCACCCTCCTAGACCGAGGCGAAACCGCAGCCCTCATCCTCCTGGACCTCTCTGCCGCCTTTGATACCATCTCCCACCGCACCCTATGCACAAGACTCCACGACACTGGATCAGCGCCGTCTCATCGTGCTTCCACACGCTATCCTGCTTCGAAAGATATTCAGATGGATCCCCACGAGTCAAGAAAGATGGCCACCCATTCACTCATCATCATCATCAGCAGCAGACTTGACTATGGCAACGCACTCTGTCGGCATCACCCAGAAACTCCTCAAGAAATTACAGAACATTCAGACCACTGCCGCTAGGGCTCATTCTCAACATCTTGCACCACAGCCACATCACTGGCCACCTGAGAGACCTCCACTGGCTACCAGTCAACAAATGAATCTCCTTCAAGCTCCTCACCCATGCCTACAACGCCCTACATGATGCAGGGCCTGCGTACCTTAACCACCACCTCTCATTCCACGCCCCCACCAGAGACCTCCGCCCGACTGGCCCTGGCCACCATCCCACACATCTGCAAGACCACAGCCGGAGGAAGATCCTTCTCCTACCTTGCAGCAAAGACCTGGCCTCTCCACCTCTGGCAATCACCATCGCTGCCTCAGTTCAGGAAGGACCTCAAGACCTGGCTCTTCAACTGAACCTCAGCATCTTCAACAGATCAGCAGCCCCCACCCCGCCCCCTAGTGCTTTGAGACCCTTACTGGTTAGTAGTTGCGCTTTACAGGATCCCTGATTGATTGAGATCTAGAGGCCAGCTGTAGGAAGCTGGCTCTTTATATGATATACCACTAAGTGGTTATATCATGCAAAGAGTCCAGAGATTTCTCCAGAAGTGTACAGGGCTCAATGTGAACCCTAAGTGCTCAATTTGTGGTAGTGTGGTCGAGCAGCCTTAGGCCTAACAGAGAAGTGTAGGACATTTGTTAAGCACACAGTGATCAATAAATTACACACAACTCAAAAAGGAGATCCATACCAATTCTAGAAAAATACACTTCTTTTCAGTTTTATTTTAAGACCAAGATATACTTTCTAAGGTAAGCATGTTTTTTCACAAGTAATACTTTTCACTTTAAAGAGTGGACACAGTGCAATTTTTCAATTAAGCAATGTTAACCTATGGGAGGAAAACAAGAATGTGGTTTTGCAGATAAGTATACGACTTAGTCTTGGTTTTCAGGATGAACAATCTGCACCAGGCAAAGCTCGGGTAAGTAGCTAATCTGCACCTCCAGCGGCGGCTTGTGCAGGGTTCAAATTCGGAATCTGGAGCCAATGTTATCCAATTGAGAAAGGGGATAGTTGAAGAGATGCTGCTTACAGGTGAGTAACACTGTTGGGTAACCCAGTCTCTGTGAGTTAAGGTAAACACGGGGGGACAAGGCAGCACCAAACTTACACCCTCAGCGGTACAGGGGCGGCCGGGTGCAGAGTGCCAACACAGCGTCGGGTGCCCAATTCAATTCAGTGGGGAGATCGGTTTTGAAAACAGGCTGCAGGGGTTGGCCAGGAGGCCGGACGTAGAAAACCTGCATCTGGCCAGGTAAGTAGTGATGCTGGGGGATGTAGGGACACTGTTGGTCAAGCTTCCCAAGGCCCAGGGGCTTCGGGTGCAGGAGTGTCTTTTGGCGTCGGGAACTCTTATCGGAGCAGGTCAGGGGGAGTCTTCGGATTGAGGCCGCAGGCATCTGGATAGAGTCCGACAGGGGTCTGCCCATGGTGGACTCTGTCCCAGAATCACTGGGGAACCTTTGCAGGACCGGTGGGCCACTTGGACTCAGGCCGTGGGCATCCGGTGCAGAGGTGGGTCTGGAGATGGTTTTGCGGTTCCTCAGGGCACAGATCTTTCTCTCTTACAGTTGGTTTCTTCCTGAGCAGGTCCGCTGTTCTCTGGAGATCTTGATCTTTGTTGATGGCAGGCAGTCCTCCCAAGGCTTTGGAGGTCGCTGGGTTACAGGACGGGGTTGTCTTTTGGCGCAGGATCATCGAGGACTGCAGACGGGCTGGGGACAAGTCATTTAGTTTCTGCAGTCTTCTCTGCAGGTGTGACACTGTAGTGTCGTTCTCTTCTTAGGTCATCAGGAATCTGATTTCAGATTCTGGGGGAGCCCCCCTAAATACTAGATTTAGGGGCGTTACAGGGAAGTAACAGGTAGGGATCAACGGGTCCCGTACCTGGGGTATCTATTATGCCACCCTCCTGTGGGAGGGGGCATAGCCCTATCCCTGATTGGAGAAGTCCCACCATCAACAAAAGGGTGGGCACTGAAAAATGTGATTTACTTCGCCTCCAGCACCTGAGGGGTGGAGTTGGCAAAGGGAGGGGCACACCTCTTTTCAAACTTTTCCTGCCAAAATTGGGGGTTTGAACCAGGGGCTGCCATCTGCTGCTAGCAGCGGAGGCTGGGGTCGCATTACAAAGGCAGTAAGGCCTTTGAAGCTTCCCTCTCAAGCACTGTGCTCATCCTGGGGGAGGAGGTGTGACACCTCCGCCCCAGGATGGGCTTTGTTTCTGGCCTCCGAGAGCAGGGGCTCTTGGCCCGGGGTCCAGAAACATGTCTGGTGGTGGCAGGCTGCCTAAAGTCAGTCAGAGATCGCACCAGGGTTGGTACGTTTTCAGGGAGCACCTCTGAGGTGCCCTCTGAGTGTATATGTTAATAAATTCCACACTGGCATCAGTGTGGGTTAATTAAGAGGGAGTTGTTTGGTACCAAACACTCCTGGGTTCAGTAAAATCATCATGGTGCTGAAGAACTCGAGTTGTCGAGTTTCTAGACCATGCATTCTCTATGGCTTCACTGGCATTTACAATCTTAAGAATAGACTTGGATATTGTAGGGGCATATCTGCTCATGCAGATTTGCCCACACCTGAGATATAGTGCACCCTGCCTTAAGGCTTGTAAGGCCTGCTAGAGGGGTGACTTACCTATGCCTTAGGCAGTGCGGCTGGACATGGCACACAGGCAGTGTACCATGTCGACTTTGTCATTTTTCTCAGCACCAAGGCATGCAAGCTGCAGTGGCATGGCCTTGTGTGGGAACCCTCTTCAGTCCTCATGCCCTAGGTACCAATGGTACTATTTACTAGGGACTTACAAGGGGTCTGAAGTTGTGCCAATCGTGGTACAGTTTTAGGGAAGGAGCACTGGCAAAGGGGACCTGTTTGGCAGGGACCCTGCCCATTTACATTCTAAACCACATCATTTTCCAGGCAAAACATAGGGAGCTAACCATGTCAAAAAAGGGCACTTTCTCACACCAGCCAACTTGCCCTTGGAGGTTATGTGTTCAAGAGCTGCAGGTCCAGTGCTTCTCACGCAGGCAAGGGGGCAACAAGTCCGCACAACAGAGTAGAAGTCCAGCAGTCCTCCTTCCTGGAAGAGTATCCACAGGCCCAGATGTGTACTGAAGCGGTGATGTCTGAGGTCCAGTACTTATACCCAGTGGTGCCTTTGAAGTGGGGGAGACCTCAAAGAGACGCCTTTGGAGTGCACAGATGCCCTCCCTTCCTGCCCTCCCTCCAGACTCTCTATAGGGGGGTATGCAGCCCTTTGTGTGTGGATAGGACACAGCCTGTTCAGATGTAAGTGAGGCTGTGTCCAGCTCCTCCCTCCCATCCTGTGAGGATGGCCCATCACGTCACACCTAAGCTCCCATTGTGTGTGGCTGTCTAGGAGGAATACACAAAGTCCAGCTGCCAACTACCCCCAGACATGTGTTCAGAGACAGGCTGCAGGCACCAAATGGCTAAGGCAAGAAAATGCCGACTTTCTAAAAAGGACATTTTCATAATTGCAATTTTAAATCCAACTTCACCATAAGTTAGGATTTTAAATTAGGATTCCAGAGACGCCAAACGTGGTCCAGTTATTTCTTCCCCTTTGGAAATTACACTTCTAAAATATAATAAGGTAATCCCAGTGTTATCCTATGGGAGCTATTGCTGTAGTGGAAAATGAATTTAGGAGTTTTTCACAACCAGGACATGTAAACTTAAAAGTACATGTCCAACTTTTTAAATGCATGGCACCTGACCAGGGCCAACCCTCGGAGTGATGTATATGTATGAAAAAGGAAGGGTTGGGCCTGGCAAGAGATTTATCTTGCCAGGTCGACCTGGCAGTTTAAAGCTGTGCAGGAAGGCTCTGCAATGGCAGGCCTGAGACATGTTTAAAGGGCTATTTAAGTGGGTGGCAAAATCAGTGCTGCAGGCCTACTAATAGTGTTTAATTTACATGCCCTGGGCACAGGTAGTACACATTACTAAGGACTTATAAATAAATTAAAATGCCAATTGTAGGAAAGTAGGATCTGCTTTCATGGTTACCCCCACTTTTTGCCTGGTCCTATGCTGTTTCTGACCAATCTGACTGGGATACTGCTAACCAGGACCCCAGTCTCTGTGCTTTCTCCCTAAATTGGCTATTGGTACACCCCAGATTGGCTACTGGTGTACTCCTATAAGTCCTTAGTATATAGTACCAAGGGCATGTATTATGCCACCCATGAGAGACCACTGAAACTGTGACTACAGGCCTGCCATTGCAGCCTGTTTAAGCTGGTGCTAGCACCTCTTACGACAGATATACATTTTCTTATATCTGAGGTCACTGCACTTAAAACCTATAAGTCACCCCTAAGGCAGGCCTTTCAGTCCTGAAGGCAGGGTGTTCGGTTCTAAGTGTGAGGGTGCCCCTGCATGAGCGGGACACCCCTACAACCTTCAGAGTCCATTCTCCTGGGTTGTAAGTGCATCAGCCATTACCACATATAGAGTCTCCATGCGTCATTATGCAATGACCATCTCTAAACTGGCTGTTACAAACCCTGCATGTTTGGTATCAAACATGTTGGAATCATACAACCACACCATAAACAGTGTGAGAGGTATGATTCCCACACTGTAAAGCTCCTCCAGGAGGCCCTCAGTGCTCCCGGTGCCAGTTTTCTAGACCCAGATGGCACAAGATGGCTGCTGCCGACCAGAGACACGATTCTGCCCTACTGTTGCTGAGCCAAGCTCGAGCAGGGGAAGGCAGGACAATAGGTATCCTGTCACAGGGAGGTGTGACCACCTCCCAGACAGGGTTTAGGTGTATTGGGGCAGGGTGGGGGCACTTGCCAGCGCCACTGAGACTGCTTGAAGGGCACATTTGGTGCCCTCCTTGCATGCTCCAGTTCAGGGAGCCGTTGGCTGCCGCTCTGGTGCAAAACTGGACAAAGGATATGGGAGTATCCTTCCCACTCTCCAGCCTCTCCTCTGGGAGGGACCCCTGAATTGTCCCAACCCTTTCCTTAGGGTACTTAAGGCCTTACCTGTGGCTGGGTCCCTAGATTCATCATGGGACAAAATTCAGATCAAGACACCACTTCATCTTCGACCGTCTGGGCACGCTGGACTTCGCTCTGGACACTGAGACTGCAACTGGGAAGACTCCTGGTCTCGTTGTCCTGCTTGTCTTTTGCAATGTCCGTGCCTGTGCTCCATACAGTATTCTTCCAAGGCCTGTGGGCATCCAAAACACCTGAAGGAATCTACCTTGAAGTGAAGGAGTCACTTCCCTGCATCTGCAGGCACCGCAACCAAGCTGACCGGTCTGCTGCTCCTGGGCTCCCACGGACTCCGAAAGGCTCAGCAACACAGGTGGCGGTTCTACAACTTCCTCGAGGCCTGCACGGTCTTCTCACCGAGTTTGAGGACAGTATCCCACGTCTGAACCACAGGAACCAAACCCTTGTGCACTGCGTCGACTTGCCATTGCCAAGGCTTGTTGGCTCTCTTCTCCAGAGATCTTCGGGCTCCAAGAAGCTCCAGCCTCCCGCATCTCCAACGACCAAGATCTTTGTCCTCACCGCATCTCTTGCATCGTGGGCCTGCATCTTTGGTGAGCTGTTCGAGGTCCTCTTGTGATTCCTGTGCCTCTAGCCTGTGGGTCCTCTCGAGGGTCTTCTTTGACTACAGTGGGCTCCCCGATTGCTCAGGGCCTACTCTGACTCCCCTGCTTGTGTTGAGTCACTTGGACCTTGCTGGTCCTAACTCTGCACCTTTTTCGCTTGCCACGTTGTTTGCAGTTGCCTAGGCTTGTTGGTGCTCCCGACGGACACTGAATCTTCAGCTCGCGTCATGTGGCGTGGGACAGCTGGTGAACGGCTCCTGGTCTTCCACAGTGTCGCCTGGTCCACACAGCTGCAGCTCCAAGGTCATCGTCAACTCTCCTGCATCACTCTACCTCGGTTGGCATTTGTCTCCCGTGCCTCCTGGTCACTCCTGAGTGGCATAGACTCTGTCCCCTCTGCTTGCAGATACTTCTCAACTTGAATCCACCTTTGAGTTCCACCGGACACTTTCACCTTCTTTAACAACGGCATCTTCCTGAAGTCCCCCATTCAGTTCGGCGGTTTCCGATGTCACTTCACACCTATGCACCCGGCTTCCTTTGTGTAGGAATCCTGGTTCCTATAGTGTCCACTGGTGGGATGGATCTCCAACCTTCTGTCTTCCACTGGGTTTCTTCAGGGTCCATTGGGAAGGGTCCTTCTCTGTTAAAATTGCAACCGCGACTTACCCGTTGACTTGAATTGAGTACGCGGTCGTGTTCCCACACGGCCACCGTGGGGTTCCTGGGTACTTACCTTGGGTGGTTCCTTGGGTCTCCAACATTTCTACGTCTTCTGGGTACAGTCTTGACTCGATTCGCATCCCTCTATTTTAGTATATGGTTTGGTCTCCCCTCGGGCAACCACTGTGTATTTGTGCTACTTACCTGTTTTTATTGCAAAGTATTAAGTGCATTGTGCTATATTGCCGGGTAGGAGATATCCTTGTTTGTCAGTGAGTGTCTTATAATAAATACCTATTTTTATAAATACACTGTGTGGTTCTTTTTCACTTAACCTATAAGATTAAGATCTGTTAAAACAAGCTGTGTTACACTCCTTCTGGACTAAGCCTGAAGGCTGCTCTCCACAGCTACCACTTAAAAAGCTTTCTAAGGTTGTCTAAGACCACTAAAATCGCCAAAAGGGTTGTCTGGATTAGTGCAGGATGCTACACTTACATAAGTGAGCACCATATACTAAGCCAGCGTCATACACCAATGTTAACACGTTTTAGGGAAAGAGCACACGCAATTTAGCACTGCTTAGCAGTGGTAAAGTGCACAATCCTAAAGCCAACAAAATGAATTCAGCAAAAAGTGAAGGGAAATATGCAAATAGTTTGGGGTGGACCCTGGAGAAAGGGCCATTTCCAACAACTATTAAAGGATTTATTTCTTCTATAACTTAAACTAATGCCAGCATCTTTTTTGCAGAATGTTACAATTTTTAAATCAATACAAGGAGACATAACATTGTACATGATTTTAAACTAGATAAACATGACTGCTTTTAATTTGAATAGAGAATGTACTTCTAGATGAAATTACATGGGAAAAATATATGCAGAGAAATGGGATTTTGTTTAAATAAATGGTAATTAAATTGCAAAGAAGATATTAAACATTGCTCGGCCTATGTAATTTTGTTGCAAAGATATTTCACAAGTTAAAATAAACAGCAGATGGTGGTTGACTGTATAATTATTCTTCGTAACTCAGTTGTGTTTCTGATTTGATGCTAAATCTTCTACTCTTCTCTTAAAAACTCAGAATGCCCTGGAGGCTCAGTGCATTGCTGAAGTCACTCCTCAAACTTATATATGATGTGGCCACTGACTGCAGTCTCACCCCAGGAGAGGTGAAATTGGTTCTTCTTGAAGAGGCTACAGATTGTCTTATCCTCCTCGACCGATGCTCACAGCGACAAGTAAAGGTAAGTGGAGAGTAGTGAAAAAGAATAAATGTTCATAAACCCAAAGACGCCACTTTAAAAAAATTGAACAAGCAGGCAGGGGTTGTAATTTTGGGGCCATATGTACAAAATTTAGGGATTGCGAGGTCCTAATTGCGATTTTTGCCAAATTGCAATTAGGAAATTATAATTCCTAATGTATGAAAAAGTGCAGGTCTTAAATAGCGATTCCCAATGGGTCACAAATCGACCTACCTCATGAATATTAATGAGATAGGTCGCAGTTTGTGACCCATTAGGAATTGCAACCATGCCAGGGATGGTGGCCTGCTGGAATCAGCAGACGACGAGGTCTATGACTGCTTTTAAATGAAGCAATAACTTTTTTTTTTTTGTTCTTTTTACATGCAGACAGTTTTCCTTAAATTAAAACAGGATGTGTTTAAAAAAAGAAAATGAAACTTTTAGTTTTTTTTTTTTTTTTTTGGTGAAAAATTGTTTCCGTAATTTGGTCGAAAAACATTCAGAAATACCACTGCAATTCGGTATTTGGAATGGAAGCCCTAAACATGCCCCTTCCAAATACTGAATCGCTAAACCAAATTTTGATTCGGTAACAAGTTACTGAATCGCAGTTTGGTATATGCACATTAGAAAAAAAGTTTGCGGTCGCAAATAGGTGGATTCCGACTGCAAAAAAGTTTTGTACATATGCTCCTCGCTTCAATAATGGTTGAGAATATTTAATCTCTTGGGAACATTTTATCTTCCTGTGCCTCTAATGCATTATTTAGTAATGTTGTGAGCACTTACAAACAGGCTGACTCCAGTATTAAGTGATATATATATATATATATATATATATTTTTTTTTTTTTTGTCTAAATAAAATTATAAAAAGCCACCCACTTTACACCATTACTTTTCATAGCCTGTGTATTGTACATCAATGAAGACCTTTCTGAGGAACCAGGCATGCTACAGATTTTTTTATTGCAAATTCTCTGGGACACCAACTGCCTTTTATTATCCCTTGTACTTTTACATTCATGTTTTCTAATGATTGAAGTTAGAATAAGATTGAAAGTAGTTTGATAGGGAAAAAAACAAAATATTCACACACAAATGAGACCAGAGGATCATTACCATATCAAACCACCAGGGAACAATACAGCTGAAACTTTCATCCAAGCAGACCTCTACACAGAAATAGTGACGATGACCTTCGGAAAGGGAGGTATCACTTGCCGTCATGGGCTTTTCACTGCTATGTTTCTGTATTTTGTCTTGCTGTTGTTTATACTAATTTAGATGCGTAAAGCAGTGACAAATCGCACTTGTGTGTCATAGAGTATAGTTGTGAAAGTTTACATAATAAAATTCTTGTGTTTTTTTTGTTCTTCAGGTTCTGTTGGAAGGAATTTCCAACACCTGTACAGACCAACAAGTATTAAAATGCTTGGCAAAAGTGCAACAAGATGTATGATTTGAAGTGTCTCCTGGAAATCCAATTTGATCCACACTAGTAAATTTTATTTTTGTACCTAAATCTAAGTTGTCCTGGAGATTTTTGTAAGTGAAATAACTGACTGAAGAGTAACACATTTATGTGAATTTAAGGAGGACATTACCCCATTGAAAGTTTTTTTCCTCCTGCTCTACGTCTGCGAAGCTCATTCATCCCAATCCATCCTCTTCATGTTCATACGTGCACGGAAGAGATTTGGGTTTCATATTTTCCAGGTTAATGGTAGGATTATATTTTCCCCAAGTGAAGTGCCGTTGCCACAAACGACCTGATAAAATGTTTGCACATATCGTTCGTACTTCCCCGCTATTATGAGCAAGACCAGCATAACTTTTTTTTTTATATAATACACCATGTAAAAAAAGAAGATACTGAATTTGCAGTGAAATCTGAAGTGTACCATTTACTGTTAATTGCTAACCTTGCGAGAAAAATTAGCAGGTATCAAAGGAAGCATTAGGCCAGCTGCATACAATTCTAGCTTGAAGAAATGCATACTCTGTTTATCCATCTGTGGGAAGGGAATTCCAATGGAATGTGCTGGATAGAGCCACTTGACCTGAAAGTGATTTCCGATATAGACTCATGTGCTTAACCTCTAGTGGCAGGAGTCCCAGGTCAGACCGACATAACCCCAAACCCTTCTTCAAACCTTACTGTAAATATGGAGCTTTCTCAAATGCCTGATTACTATCAATCAATCAGGGTTGGTAAAGCGCAACTACACACCTGTGAGGCTCTCAAGGCGCTGGGGATAAGGGGCGGCGGCTCCGTTGATTGCTGGGGTCACCCGAAGAGCCAGGTCTTGAGGTCCTTCCTGAACTGGGGCAATGTGGAAGATTGCTGGAGGTGGTGGGGAGGTCATTCCAGGCTTTGGCTGCGAGGTAGGAGAAGGACTTTCCTCCCGTTCTGGTCTTGTAGATACGTGGGACAGTGGCCAAAGAGAGTTCGGCTGATCACAGGTATCTTTTGGGTGCGTGGAAGAAGAGGTGGTTGTTCAGGTATGTGGGTCCGGTGTTGTGAAGGGCCTTGTATGAGTGGGTGAGGAGTTTGAAGCTTATTCTTCTTTCGACTGGGAGCCAGTGTAGATCGCGGAGGTGTTGGGTGATGTGACTGTGACGGGGGATGTCGAGGATCAGTCTGGCTGCGGCGTTCTGGACAATCTGGAGTTTGCGAAGGAGTTTCTTGTTGATTCCAGCGTAGAGAGCGTTGCCGTAGTCCAGTCTGCTGCTGCTGATGAGTGCGTGCGTGACAGTTTTTCTGGATTCGAATGGGATCCATCTGAATGTCTTTCTAAGCAAGCGGAGGGTGTTGAAGCACATCGAGGATACGGCGTTGATCTGGTGGTTCATTGTGAGCGATGAGTCTAGTATGATGCTGAGGTTTCATGCGTGGTCCATCGGGGTGGGGGGGATTTCCAAGGGCGGGGGCCACCAGGAGTCGTCCCATGCGGAGAGGGTGAAGCCAAGGATGAGGACTTCTGTTTTCGCAGAGTTGAGTTTCAGACAGCTGTTATTCATCCAGGTGGCTACAGCGTTCATCCCTTCTTGGAAGTTGTGTTTGGTGATGTTGGGTTCGTTGGTGAGGGAGAGGATCAGCTGGGTATCGTCGGCGTAGGAGATGATGGTTGCGAAGGGGTCATGTAGATGTTGTTGAGGCTGAGGGAGGAGCCCTGGCGCACTCCACAGTTGGTCTCTGTCGGTTCCGAGAGGTAGGGAAGAAATCTGACCCGCTGAGTTCTGCCGGTGAGGTGTTATTTTGAGTTGACCTGTGTGTGTTGCAGACTTTGTAGATAAAAAACAGACCCACTTTAAGTACAAGAATGCTAAAACTGGAGCATTTAATTGGATAAAGATAGTAGATGGCAGACCAGATACATTGAAATAGAAAAAGTGAGGCTTGATTAAGGGGAGTCGGGTTTGAAAATTTGATATGTTGCAAGAAGGCAGTATGTGTATGAAGACCACAGTGCATTGTGTATTTGCCCTAGTGATCCTCCTTAGGTTGGAGTGATCTTGCTGGAAGAGACTTTCCAATATATTTATATCTGTACATACATACGCCTTCCCTGTTTTCTCACTCCTCATTGAGATCATCAACGGCCAGGAACACACCTTCAGTGGATTGGGATCCAGCTGGTTCCATAACTCTCCACTTTGACCTATTAATGAGAGGCATTCATACCTGGTATATCCATTCTTTCTTTAGGGCAGCTGCTTGAGCCTTAAGATTGCTTATATATGTCATGGACTTGCGCAGTCCAAGGCCATTTCCAGTTGCCTGGTGCCAACTGTCTCCATCATTCTCCCTTATGAAGAAGGCTAAAGACACCCATAGATTTGGATTAAGGTTTCGTGAGTGGTCCTTCTTAATATTTCTTCTACAAACTGATCCACTCAAACTCCCTGCCCTGATTGGGCATCCATATTCCATTTAATTCTTTTTATGAGTTCTAGCCCCTCTTGCTTTCCAGTGTGGGTTACTTTCGATCGGCGGGTCATTGGGGCCTGGACTTCACAATTCATATTGCATGGTCACTGGTCAGAGTTAGTATAACTGCTTGTATACTGGGCTAAAGACACCCAAATGTAGTCCAGGGTGGCCAACCTGAAACACTAACAGTGGGTGTAGGCGGCATGCATGTCTGAAACTAACCTGCCATTCAAGATACACAGACCTAGTTGATTTAAAATGCTGCCTAATACGTTGCCGCCTTTATCTGGCCTTTGATATTGTTTCTGAATCTGCAGTATAGCCCAGATTTCATGTGCAAGATCCAAGAGTGTGTCATTCGGCCCTGCGCACATTCAATTGGCATTGAAGCGTCCCATAATGATCCACATTTCCTCAGGATGGGATAGTTTAAGCCTTCTCATTGTTGGGAGAAGTGATGTTAGTGTGGACTCCCTTTTGTCCTTAGCAGGATGGAGATAGATTCTTCCAATAATATAAAAGATGTGGTGCTCTGACTTGAGTTATTTACTTGAGCTGCCAGGAGAAGGATAAACTCTCCCTTTCTCTTACTGTCATTTTTACCATTAGCTTGTTTTTTATGTAGATTACCGACAACTCTTGAGGCATGCCCCCTGCCTGAGGTTTGATTGCTGGGGCTTTGTATATGGTGAAATCATGGCAGGGGTATAAGTGAGGGGCCATATTTCTTGGAGCGAGATAATGTCAGCATCCCTCAATTGTGCTATTGCCTCCTTTTTAGGTCTCGCCTAGCGTTGCTGAGCACATGCGCAGCTCGCTCAGCGAGATTTATTGCTTACAAGGACTTTCAGAAGAGGGCTTTAAGCCCCGCCCCTCATTTCCATTGGCTGGCGTCACTGTTTATGCTAAACGGTGGCCTGCCATTGGAAATGAGGGTTTTTGGTTGACGCCCTTTGGCCTCCCAGCCGGACTGGCTCGCCTGCTTTGCTGCTGTCGCAAAGCACTTTCTTATCTTTATGGGGCCATGTGTTTCTAATTAGAAACACATGGCCCCATAAAGACAAGAGATCCCCATGCTCCGGCTGCAGCGCGGTCCGCCTAATGACGGACAGGGATTCTTAGGCGCTTGGTAAGCTTTAATTCTGTTAAGACCACACTGGTTTGAAGTCTGCGGTATGTCTGCTGTCTCCAGCGGCTAACCATCATTCCGACGGGGAGGGGCCCACCGAAAAAGCACAGTTTGAAAATGCTGCCTTTAGCTCCAGATGTACAGTGTCGTTTTGCACAATTTATGTTGGAACCTCTCCTCTCCCAAGTATGTACGAAGCAGACACCATCGCTAAAGAGGTTTATGCCTGTCTTTGCTTCTTCGAGTTCGCATCGTGTAGAAAGGGACTTTTACGGTTTCTTCTACCTGGTATCGAGCACAGGGCAGTGTTAAACTATTTTCTCAGAGTGCTGCAGATGGATAGCAGGAATTGGCGCGGACCTCTTGTGCGATACATAGACGTGCAGGTTGGGTACTAATGTGCATTTTTACTGTAGTAATGTGGGCGAATGACTAATAAATGCTTCATTATGTAGTGGAAGCAACCACACGCAGAGCATGTAAGGGTGAGTGTGAGCCCTGGGCTGAAAGGCGTATTACGCACACATTGCTTCTGTGTGAGCGTTGTTGCGTTGGAGGTTTCAAGGCGTATCTCTTGTCGCTCGTGCATCTTTCACACATTTGCAATGCATGCTCTCGGTGGCCCCAAGCGCCTAGAGGCGTTGAGTTTTACGGTGCGCATAACGTGTCTCGCGCTGTACTGAGTTTAGAGGAAAGTCGTTTAAACTGCAGTTCCTTTGCTGCATGTTTCTCACGAGATCTTCATTTAAGGTTTTAATTTCATGGTTGCAGTTTTGTGATGTGTTTACTGTTTGTCTTCGCTCTGCGTCCAGGTGACTGGCACAGCCCATGCAGTAGGTAGCGCTGCACATTAATCAATCATTTTGATTCCGTTGCCATTAGTCAGTGTCACTTGCTTTGCTCCATTGTTACTATGCCTGGAGTTGATATTACCCTATAGAAGTACCCTATGGAAGCTTTAAAATCGCCCGGTTCTGGAGACCTCAGAGAGGCGTTATTTTATTCTTCGATGCTTTTTTGTCTCTGATAAATTGCGCTCAGCGCTTCAAAATGACTTCCAGGTAGACCTACAGGGGAGGCTCAGAGTGATAAGCAATGTACTGGGAAGTGTGGGGTTAACTTCAGGAAGAATGCTGATGCTATCAGGGTAAAAGGGGAAAAACAAAAGTTTTTAAACTAAACAACTTTTAGATCAAGCATAACAGATAAAAAGACTCGCGTTCGACTTTTAAGGATGGCCTTTCATTATAGGTGGACGAGCCACTGAAAGCTCGAGCCAGGCTCAGCTCGAGGTCCTGCAGGAAACTCAAGCCCACACCGAGCCGAGCTTTCATGTGGCTACTGCTTGCCTGCATCAATTTACCCAGAATGTGGCATTACTGTCAGAGCTGCCGACTGTGGAACCAGGTTCGAGTCTCGGCGTCGCCTCAACATCCTGTTATTCTGGGCAAATCTACTTAATCTCCCTGTACCTATAACCAATGCAGTTGACCTTGTGTAAAGTAAATTGTGCTCATGTAAAGCGCTCATCCTTCGGGTCGAGATCGCGCTGTTTCAAAACTGCAGAAAATGAACTAATAGTTAAAAACAAAGCCTTAATATAAGGAAAGAGAAACAGAAACTGATTTCCTGAAGTAAAACCAGAAAACAGTAATAGATCGCGGATTCCCCGCTTAAATTGTATGATCTTAAGCAAATACTTTATTTCACCAACACTGTTTTTTTGCTTCATTATCGCGTATGAAAATACTTTCAAACATGCGAGTTCAAACTACCAACTGCATAAAACTACCAATTTTAATAAGTACTTCTCAGTTCCGTGATTTAATGTGCCTTATTAATGTTAAAGGTTGCACATGTTGAAGAAATGCACTTTTTTTATTTTGATGAGACTTTACCATATTTTACGTGGTTTGTTGTATGATTTGCATAGCAAATCTTTTCAGGGACCTGCTCGTGCACAGGCTTTAAGATCCATGCCTGACCCTTGGCTTGGCTCTGTCTCGACTTTCCCTGTTAATTTGTTGGCTTACCCACCTCTACCGTTCAGCCTCCCAAGTTTGATAAACGAGTACTGTGATCTGCCCCGCATCTAAAGGGGGCTGGCATTTTCCATTTTCTCAGGGCCTCGCAACGACTTGATGCTAAAAACCTAATTTCGGACAGAAAACGCTTTAAATTTCTTCTAAATGGATTAAAACGGCCGGATGTCCATAGAGCTCTTCTTTCTGTGCTTTGTATGAGAGTTTCAGGTGATGTGGTTTACAGCGCTTGGGTAAATGTGAGTACATGTTTGCGTTTGTGCAGCAGTTTTAGCCATGTTATCCTAAAACGTCCTCACCTTTGAGAAGTAGCTGGGCCAGAGCCATGGTATTTTACACCCGGCACCCATTCTTGTGCATGTTATCACCTTGCTGTGCTTTAGGACGCGTTACATGTAGGCCACCAGCTTCCCATATAAATCAATAGGGGTTTGGTGTATTCACTCTCTCTCGGATCACAGATGATGGTGATGCATTGGTGGTTAGGTTATAGGCAGTTGTTATAACGCAAAATGTTTCACGCGGAGGTGTATCATGGTGCTTAGCAACCAAAACAGCAAGTGCAGGTAGACCAGTTAAAACATCCACGTCTTTAGAAGTTTTTTGAATTTTGAAGGATCCTGGCACAACCGGATTTGCAGATTGAAATGGGGCAAGATGGGCGAAAGATCTACCACCAAATCTGGAAGTGCGCATACGAGGGTCTTAAGTGAAGTTTAATTCAGCGATCTAAGCAATCACGTAGGCTGGTACTGACCGAGCCTGTCATGCAGGTAGGTAGGAAGCTGTTTACTTAGTGCCTTAAGAGTCAGCCAGCACAGTTCAAAAATGGGACGTTTCCTAACTGGTAGCCAGTGAAGTGCTTTCAAGATGGGAGCAGAGGACGAGCGAGAATGAGGTTGAAGATTAATTGTGCAGCTGTATTCTGCACCCCACGTGCTGCATGGTAGACAGCATGTGTATTGTGCTGCAGGTCACTCCACGTGCTGCATCTGTACTGTGCTGCAATGAAGCTCGCCTGGGCACTGTCCTGCTGCAGGTCACACCACCTGCTACATGCATACTGTGCTGCTGGGTAGATCGCATGTGTGCTGTGCTGCAGGGCAGATCGCATGTGCATTGTGCTCCAGGGCACACGTGCATGCATACTGTGCTGCAGGGCAGATGTGTATTGTGCTGCAGGGCACACCATATGCTGCATGCGTACTGTGCTGCAGGGCAGATGTGTATTGTGCTGCAGGGCACACCATATGCTGCATGCGTACTGTGCTGCAGGACAGCGCACAAGCTGCAGGTCTAGCATACCATCATCCCAGAACAGGGAACCTGCTGCATGTGCAGTGTGCTAAATTTGCATTTGCAGAGCGCGTGCGGTGCTTTGTAGGTAGGAGTGGTTTTCTTTGTCTGACAGGATACGCGCAGAGCTGGGATAGCGCGTTTAGTTTTTGATTCCTCGCATGGCTTTTCTTTTGATACATATAGTGAGTGTATGGTCTCTAAACTCAGCCTAATTTTCGATAATCCAATAATGTTTACATTTGTCAGACCAGCACCTAGAGGTGTATTCATGGACAGAGCGCTATACACTTGTTCTTTTGGCCCGGTGAAAGGTATCACAGACCACCTCATACAAAGGGCTACACCTAAGGCTTTCACACAAAGCTGACACATATACAAACCTGGGGGCGCCGTATCTCTCCCCTGCTCTGGCCCACCACTTGGCACCGCAAAGAGGCCTTCTGTGACCCCTGTGGGGCAGACCCCTCCACACACTGGAGCCCTGTGGAAGTTCTGTGTCTGGCTGCCTATCTATGCCTCCTGCTCTGATGTCCCTCAAGGGGTCTGAAGCATCGGAAGAGCTTCATGTCCTCCTCACACCCTTCCACCACCCCACTGACTGTCTCGGTTTGACGGTTCTACCGTCCATCTCCCAGTACCCCCTCGTCCCCTCTCTCTCTCGCTCTACCTCCTCTCTCTCCGCCTCTCTCCCCTCTCTTGTTGCAGTTCTCCCTTTCTCCTCTGCCCCTTATCTACCCTTGAGGGTGGAGGAATCCTCGCTCTTTCCAAGTGTTCTTAGTCCCGGCCTCTAGGGGGCGCCTGTCTCAGTATTGCCTCGAGTGACCACAGATTTTGCTTGAGTGCGCTGGCTGCTCGCTGATCTACCCCGATGTTCCGTGGCTTCTGGTTGGGCTCCTCGGGGGTGGTCTGCTGCGCACAGGTACCCTCGGGGGACAGTGTTCAAGTTCCCTGTGTACTTCCAGTCTGTTAGCTGCTCAGAGATCTCCCTCGGGGAGGCCTGGTTTCACTTGAGTTCTCCCCGATCCGAAGCGCTACTTTTGGTTAATCACAGGCCTGTGGAGGTGTCCTGAGAGTTCATAGACCCCCTTTGCAGGAACTTGTTTGCTCGCTGGTCTCGCCTGTCAAGCGCCTTGACTGCTCTGCTCATAGATCTCGAAGGGGCGCTCTGGCTGCTCACTGATCTGCTGCTGAGGCTGCTTGCCTGCCCATAGTAAGTAAACCCTGGGGTGTATGGTTATCCATGGGGAAATCTGGCTGCTCCGATTTCTTGGTGCCCACAGCTCTAGTCGCTGCGCACAGCTCTCTGTCCGGGGGTGCTCACATCTCCTTTGGGACCCCACCTCTGTCTCTGTTCGTCTCCCTGGGCCGTTCCCAGCCCTGCTCCTCGGCTGAACACACTGGCGGCTGTAGCGTAGAGCTGTCTCTGGGACCTCGCCGCCCCCTCCCCCCCCCCCCACACCTGCAGGAGCTCTCTCTACCCCTCCCCTTCAAGCGAACTACTGTGTGGGGTCGCTGGCGGGTGATCCAGACGCAAGGAAAACACAAAGAGTGCCCCAGCACCGTAGTGCCACGGCCTGTTATAGAACCCACTGCCCTAGTCCCTGTAGCAATCTGTGGAACCGGAACACCCATGCAGTAGTACATACATGAACACCCATGCAGTAGTACATACATGAACACCCATGCAGTAGTACACATATGAACACTCATGCACGAGTACACACATCATCCCACTGAATACTCCATAATGCACAACCCACCTAGTGGTGCAATCATGGAAAGGGCAATCTGGCGGTGTCAAAAGGGCTGGTGTGACAGGTTGGTGTGCATGGGCTGGTTTCTGGCTGTTTGTCGGCCTGTTTTATAGTTTGGTGGGCCGTTTTTCGTGCTGATTTCCCTGAGATTACCACAAACATTGCCCGCAGCAAGCACAATGCACGAAGCCTCCTGTACTTTGCAGAACACCTTCACCGTATTTGCAGAAGTTCAAAACCGCCCCAATTTGCAAACGTGGGTCTCTGTTTTAGATATGTGATTCGCAGCTGGGGCCTCTTTTATTTTTGGTGCCTGGACCTATTTTCTGTCACAGTCCGATTCTGACCATGGAATATGCTTGTAACCAACCTGTGTGTTGCTCTGTTACAACTTATGCCACCCTTATCCCAACCCCGAAACCTGTGTCCTTTAGGCATCAATGCTATGTATAGCTCTGTTGCCTAGCTTTGTAGAACCCCGTATTCAACTTATCACAGGGTAATTTGCATAGAATCCAAATGTCCAGCCTTTAATGTTTCCCCCCACCTCTCATACTTATGATATCCAGTCCATTTCATCATTACATCATATGGAGACTATCCTTCCAGTGCCATTTTCACACCCTAGAACCCCCCCCCTGCAGTACACTCGGAAACCCTATCGTTCCATCTCCACTTGACACATACACTGCATTTACCACAAGAGGCCTGCCCCCCTTCACTGCACACAAGTTCCATCTCCTCATAATGTCCTATGAAGAGGGAGCTCCCCTCCACAGCCGCCGCCCCAATTCCAATTTCTCAAACTACCCTCGAAAGACTCTTCACGCTGCCCACAGAATCCACCATTTGATCCTGACCCCTTGTTCCAACTTCACGTGGGGCCCCATTGGACAAAGTGCCAGCTTCTCACAGTACCCCGGAGGCAGCTTCTAAATCTGCTAGGAGTATTAGCTTCTTACGGTGCCACTACTGCAAACCAATTGATGCTCACGCATGCTATCACTGTGCCCATCAGGGCCAGGTCTCTCAGTGCCCACCAGTGTGTCCTTCTTGCATTACCTCCATGGTGGGTTCCTCACACTTCTCAGCGATGAGGGCACTTGCTGATGAGCTTTGCGGGGGTCAACAGGGGGTAAAAGACATTGTCATTTACAACGCCATTACTTGATTAATGCTTCACGAAGGGGAAAAAAAACTTAACATTTTCAATGCCAATAGCTCAAAACAATGTCATTGCGAGACCTATTGCATTGTAAATGCTTGTTTGTTTTGAAGCAAGTTAGACCTCTTATAGTCCAAGAGCTTATTCTCAAGATGTCTGGGTTTTAGCATTCCGTGTGCTAGGGCCACATGCTTAATGCTCTTTGTAGCCATGCCCAATCTGTAATTTTTGTTTGCTGAGCAGCACAGGATCGTCCTTCCCCTGTGTAGCTAGCCATTATTATTTGCTCACCCTCTGAGATAGCGGGGGTCCTGCTTTCCTTTTTGGCGCTCTTTAATGCAGAGTCCTGTTCTCCTTTGCCCTTCCACTGCGTGGCCTGTATTCTTGCAGGAGCTTGACACCTTGGGGAAAAACATCACCGGATACTTTCTCACTGCTGGGCTTATCACCTTTATTCCCCATTGTTCAAGCAGGGCCTTGTTCTCTTTCAGGGTATTCACCAGAGATTAACAGGTGAACACAGTTTGGTGCTGTCATTTGCCTCCCCGCCTTCCATGGTTAGGAAGGCCATGGTCTCAATGCCATTTAAGCTTATTGATTCCAGGCAATAAGTAAGTTGGCACAAAACTTCAAGATATTCCCTCCATTTAGGGCATCGCATTTGCCTCCGGATACATACTCAGGATACAGCACAATTTTCTTGTCTGTAGCTGCCTGTATAGCCCATTGTTATGAATGTAATTTTTGCCAACATCTTGACTTGAGCACCTTTATAAATTGCTCATGATCCCCCGTGTCTGCGGGGAGGTCGCTGTTAACACTACACCCACTCTTTGATCGCAGGCGCTCGTGGCTGTTTCCTTATCAAATCCATGTTCAGTGGTGGATTTCGGGGGGGTTTATTGGAGTCCCTTTTGGGACACCTTTGGTGTGTGATGAGCTCCTGTATGGCAAATGATTGCTTAACTCTTGGGCGGCAGTTAGAAATCTTGGGGACATGGGCGTTGTTTGAGTCCCAACTGTAGGGTTGCACATAGCCAATGTGCTTTTGTTAGTAATATTTCTGGTGTGATCACTCGATGGTAGTGATTTTTGTTTTTTGCCAAATGATTGCTTAGGACTCGGGCTGCAGTTCGAAGTCTGGGGGAACGTTGTTTGAGGTTTTTTCTTCTTCAAACCGTCAAAGTATACACAATCCATGCATTTAGACAATTTAATTCTTAATTAAAATATTCATAATAAAACTCCATATAAATAACATCATAGAAGTAATAGTTTTAAAATGGAGAATAAAACAATAAAAATGCATAAATTTCATTTGGTAACTTTACAGCCACAAGGTCAAGTAAGCATTCTTAAAAGTAAATAAGATGTAAAGTACAAAAAAATTGACCATATTTTCCTGAACGCAAGCTTCATCTAGTATGCTTTAAACTCTAAGGTCATATTAAGTCACTTACTGGCATACCAGAAATATAGTCAGCCTGGATCACAAACATCTGGCGCCTAATCCAGACATTTTAATAAAAACCAGCTTAAACTATAGAATCAGCGATATCGGTTTTCAAGATTCTGTAAGCGACCCAATATTTTCTGATTACTAAATTCAGGCATATTTGTCGTATCCACCTCCTGTGCATTAGGTGATATTTGGTGCAGAAAAATAGAATGTTTCTCGGATTCTTGTGCTGAGCCACATGCAGGACATATTACAGATGCTGGGTCGATGGCCTGGTGACTGAAAGTCCTTAGAAGTAAGCATCCCAAGCGAACCTGACAAACTTTTTGCTAATGATGGTGAGATCAGATCCAAAAAAGCGCAATCTTAGGACAGGGCTTGAAATATAAAAACTGAGTTGTTAGACGACCGTTGGTCGTTCTCGTTGCGTACCATGTACGCCCAATACTTATCTTTTACTCTAATAAATTCATCTTTACTAACCCTGTCTGGAATGTCCCACAGATTCTGCATTTCCAACAACCTACACCAATTAGCAACCTGTTTAAACCATGGTAATTGTTTGACGCCACTGATCGTTGGGATCTCCCTTAATAACTTGCTATAGTCATTTAACTCAAGCGTGGTCCACAGCTAGTGCATTAGAGGTTTTAACAAAGCCACATTCCCAATTCTCTTGATCCCTAGATCAAAAAATAATGGGGTCAGAGGAGTGCCAATAGGTACAAAATCAAGAGATCTAACAGATGTTTTCACACACCATCAATTTGTGGGTATGAGTGTAGCCCCAGACCTAATCGCTGTACAGTGCGGCGCTTTGGCACAGTAAACCTCCAGTGCAGGGGTCAGCGGCTGTACCCGCAACTGTTTGTGAAATCTCAGTATTGACTTGGACTTATGGCATAAAGTAAGGTAGCTATTATCAAGTTGCCGGTCCCATCAAAGCGAGTCAGTCAGCCTTATTCCCAGGTAGTCAAAACTCTTCACCCTCTCGAGAGGTTTATCTGCGATCGTAACTGCTCGTGAATTTCCCTTCCCCAAAAACCATATATTTAGTTTTTTCAACATTAAGTTCCAGGCCACTTTACTTACAGAAGACCAGAAATGTATGTAGTATATTTTGGAGGCCAATTGGTGTTGTGGAAATAAGTAAGGAGTCATCTGGGAAAAGTAGGATCAGTATTTTCTTTCCATCCAAGAGGGGAGAGTCATTTCTACAATTTATGAGCATATTGGCCACTTCATTAATATACAAAGAAAACAGTGTAGGCTTGAGTGCGCACCCGCGATAAATTGGAATCTTGCTGGTTAATTTACCCTGTTTTCCCCAGCGTACCTGGGTATAGTTGTCCTCATGCATTCCTGCTATTAGATTTACCATATTAGCCGGGACCCCCATGCCTAGCATGACTCTCCATAGCTTCTCAGGGGCACACGGTCGAACGCAGCCCTCAGATCAACGAATGCTACATATAATTTTTGTTTCTTTAACAGCACATACTTCCATAAAAGTAGCGTAAACCAAAAAGCCTGATCAGAAGTGCTTATCTTCGTTCGAAAGCCTGCCTGGTAGGAGGATAGAATCGCATTTTCATCCATTCAGGCTTGCAATTTATATAAGACTTGCCTCGCGAAGACCTTTTGCAGATTATCGATTAAACTAATCGACCTATAGTTGGAGGGGACTGAGGCATCTCCTTTCTTATATATAGTAATTCATCTCAGCCCCTTTCCAAGCTTCGGGGATACCTCCCCCAGCTGATATGCAATTAGACAAAAGATGTATATAGGGAAGCCCATGCCATAGGTTCAGATTTATACAAATCGCTGGACATCCAGTCAGGTCCAGGGGCTTTTTGCTGCTTTCAATCTGTTGATCGCTGATTGTGTCATCTAGACTAAAAACTAGCTCAGTGCTACTAGTGTCAAGGGGAAGGGAATGTGGCCTAATGGCTAGGGCGGTCGACCTCGGAGCTGGGGGTACCGGGTTCGAGTCTCGGCAGGGACGCTCAACATTGTGATTCTGGGCAAATCACTTAATCTTACCGTGCCTAACAAAAAAAATGAATGTATCCATCTGTAACGTAACTGATGCTCATGTAAAGCGCTGATGCCTTCGGGTCAAGTTCGCGCAATATAAAATGCCACAAAAAAAAAAAAGGGGGGCAAAGGAGATGGTCTGGAAGATTGGGGTTAAAGTCCATAACCTCTATAGTGCTAGTATCCTCTCCCCTACCATACAGTACAGAGAAGTGATTAACCCACTTCTCTGGCTGTATGTGGTGGCGAGGAGCCATAACACTATCTAAACTTCCATGTGCCATGATATGCCAAAAATAACAATTATCTTTGCACCTTGCTGATAGTAGATCTTGTCAGTTTTTGCCAACCCAGTCTCGCTTGGCGCTAGCAAGCACAGCTTTGTGTCTGTGTCGTGCCAAAGCTGTGCCCGAATGACTACGTTCACTAACTGCTCTCTTCAGGCCCCTTTTTGCTAATTTGCACTCAGGATTGAACCATTGTGGGGTGGGGGGGTGAATATTAGTTGTAAGCCTCGTAGAATTCCTTATGAGTTGGTAGTATTATCCCTGGTGATAAGGAGGCACTTTCCAGTCCAGATAAAAACGCACAAATAACTCACAATTCTTTGAGTACAAATCATTATCTGCGAGAACCCTGGGCCAGGAAACTCTTGTTAGCTAAGAAGGGCCCCTGTGCTGTTGAAATGTGATTTAATAAATGTCTTTTAAGGAGAGCACCCCCCATATTTAAGAGCAGAGGGTTATGGTCTCTATCAGACCTCAGAATAATTACCATGTTTTCTATTAGTGACCAAATTCTAACATCAACCAGCATGTAGTCAATAACGCTGTGGCTGGAGCCGCGCTAAAAAGTGGGCTGCCTGCTCAGGTCTGAATGAGTCCACCAATTACAAGCCCTTAGGCTCCTCCCATCACTATAGATGCAAGCTGAAAAGTTACAGTAGTAGAACAGTGGCTACTGGTTCTCAATGCTAAGTTTGGTATACCCCAAATCTCATCCTCCTCTTCGAATAAAATATTCAATAGGGGGGGGTGGTTCAAAGGAAACATTAAAATCCCCGGACACCAGAACCTTAAAACTATTTTGATATACACCAATTAAGTCATCTAACAAGGTCAGCACCAAAGACTCATTGCCTGGGGGTACAGACCTTGCATAAACATTAAGCAGAATCAGGATTAAACCTGATGGAAACGTAAGCTGGATCCCCATTATGTCGGCAGAGTTGATTGATAACTGTTTGTGTTTACAGGCAATATTATTCTTCACAAAATGACCAAGCCCCCACTGGCTCTACCTGATATCCCCGAAGCAATTGCTTCAACGCTATAAGTAGAATAGCCATTAATAAACCCCCTATCCACAGCCCATGTCTCCTGGAAGACACAAATGTAATTTTTCTCAACGAAAGCAAACCAGCTCAAATCAGAAAGTTTAGAATGGATCCCTGCCAAATTCCAAGAGATCATAGACAATCCTAAACATGCATCATTATTCTATATAGTTGCGCTTCTGGAGGTCCCCGGCTCATAAGAACACACTACATCCGTTAGGGTCAGAATCTCTAACGGCTAGATCAACTAATTTGAGAGAACTGCTATCATAAGACAGGTGTGGTTATAGTCAAAAGAGGTATCGAGGTCGAAGAAGCGTTAGGTGCAGTAGACCCATACTTCAGCAATAGTTGTAATTTGCCTTTGAGGGATAAGTGCATCATAATTTAGATTATTTTCCAGAGCTGTGTTAACAGCTGTTAGAAATGGGGGTCTCTACTTGGCAGAGGTAGGCACCTTTGTCCAAGTAGGGACCTTGTTTCTAGTCAGGGTAAGGTGGCTACACACTTTAGATAACCCCTGCTCATCCCCTTGTAGCTTGGCACAAGCAGACAGGCTTATCTTAAAGGCAATGTGTTAAGTATTTGTACTCAAACACACAGTGAAAACACCACAAATGGACACCACACTAGTTTAGAGAAATAAAGTATCTTTATCCAAACAAGACAAAAATCCAACATACATGTATCAAAATATCACTTTAGAACAGTTATTGCAAAAATAGAACTTGTAGAAGAAAAATAACTCCAGCTGGGGATATTACGATGTACGGCACTGACTGTGAGGTGCGTGGCGTCTGGCACAGAGTCACATAGACCCGCCAAACAACAGTACCTTGGAAACAAAGTCTATGGATGATGCATGGCTTAGTGGAGGTGAGGCATCCATGCCAAGGTCGGTTCCCTGGTTGCCACGGGGGAGGCGAGGCATCGAGTCCAGGACAGGGGAAGTCGGCGGAGATGTCCGTTCCGGTGAGGCGATGCGAAGTCGAAGTGTTTGTGAAGCCACCCTCATCGGTTATCAGCTCTGCGATAACTAAATGCTGTTGGTGACGTCGTCGGTGCGAGCCCTGGCGTCGGAATGGTCGATAACGGCAGGCCTCGGTGCAGGTCGTGGCGTCACTGGCGGCAGCAGAGTTGTCTTTCTTTCTTTAGGTTTCTTCCACCTCCCAACAGCATGAACAACCTCCAGAGGCCCAGAACTGGCACATCCTGGCAGGTCAGAACTCCCAGCAGTGGAGTTCAGGGTAGCTGGTGGTGAAGTCTTTGTGTCCCTGAGACTTCAGAACAGGAGGCCAGCACACACACACCCTTGGAGATTCTTCTTCAAGCAGGTTCACAGCAAAGTTCGAGGCTTTGACGTCTTCCTTGGCAGAAGCAGCCACTGCAGCCCAGCAAAGCACACAGCAAAGGGGCAGTACTCCTCCTTACAGCTCTTCTCCTTGGCAAAAGGGTCCTCTTGAGTCCAGAATTGATCTAAAGTTCTAGGGATTAAGGTCTCATACTTATTCCCCATTTTGTCTTTGTGGCAAGGGTCTCTGAGCCCAGTCCAAACCAGTTCTGCCCTCTCTGGCACAGCTTCACTACAGGAGGTGGAGACAGCATTGTGCAGAGGAGATACTGCCTATTCAGGTGCAAGTGAAACTCCTCCCACCACTCTAAATGCAGCCAACGTTTATTCAGCTCCGCTATGATTCACCCAGGAAAGGCAGGACGCACCTACACCCCCCCCAACCCCCCCCCCCCAACGCCCCCCCCCACCCCACCCCCCCCAACCCCCACCCCACCCCCCACCCCCACCCCACCCCCCCAACGCCCCCAACAACCCCCCACCCCACCCCACCCCACCCCACCCCCCACCCAACCCCCAACCCCCCCACCCCCCCAACCCCCCCAACCCACCCCCCAACCCAACCCCCCCAACCCACCCCCCAACCCCCAGTGCTTTAGTGATGTTGTGATGCTGAGGTGGTGTTGAGGTTGTGCTTAGTGATGCTGTGGTGGTACTTAGTGATGGTGTGGTGCTTATTGATGGTGAGGGGGTGTTGAGTGATGCTGTGGTGATGCTGTGGTGGTGCAGAGTGATGCTGTGGTGGTGCAGAGTGATGCTGTGGTGGTGCAGAGTGATGCTGTGGTGGTGCAGAGTGATGCTTAGACGAGTTTTGAATTTAATCTGTACATCCCGCTGTGTAGATAATTACACTCTAGGCACAGATAGATATGCATTATGCTGCCTTCTGCACAGCGACAAGCATGTGCAAGGCTGAGCAAGAAGGGGAAGATGTTTGACAGACTATGTACTTAGCGAGACTTTAAAATGAATGCATTTAAGCAGAGACAAACCTAGCCCATTGTATTGGCTTGTTGACTGTTTAATTCTTTGCTGTAAGCGTCCGTGGTGGCCTCCTCGTCTGCTGACAAAACACATGCAGATGCAGTGGTGACGTGATGTGTGGTGGGGGAGTGGGCATTAAAGCGCTTGTCCGAGCGAGAGGAAAGCCAGATGGCGCCTCTGAGAAGGGAGGGGGTAGTGCGCGCAGTGTCTGTAAAACAGGTACATGTGTAGTCTCTGCTTCGGCTTCCTTTAATTCAAAAGATGCATTGCCTTTTGCACCATTGCGCTTCTCTAATGCAAAGAAAGAAAATGAGCAATGTAAAAACTCCTCGTCTGCTGACAAAACACAGGCAGATGCAATGGTGACGTGATCTGTGGTGGGGGAGGGGGCATTAAAGCTCTTGTCCGAGCGAGAGGAAAGCTAGATGGCGCCTCTGAGAAGGGAGGGGGTAGTGTGCGCAGAGGAGCCATTATAGAACACCCAGATGGCAGCAGCGCGCGTGCACGCCATCGTGAACGCAAGCTGGAGGCCAGCAAAAGCCTCTCTGGTAGCACTTCAAAAACCCACTTACTAAATGTCTCGGCCAGAGCAGCGCTAAGCGCTGGCTCAGGCGAGACCTAAAAACCATCTTCCTAAAAAGATGTTATTAAATTATGAATTATTTCTCCATCTTGTCCCAATAAACAGTTATACTTGTAAGATGCTACAAAGTAACTCCCATGTTAGCCTATCAGATAGATAGCCTTTCAATAGTGAAAACTGAATAGGCAGTATTTCACTATCAGGACATGTAAAACAGACCAGTACAAGCCCCACCTTTTATATACACTGCACCCTGCCCATTGGCATACCTTAGACCTACCTAAGGGGTGCCTTACATGTAAGAAAAGGGAAGGTGGGGGCCTGGAAAGTCGGTGCACTTGCCAGGTCGACATAGCAGTTGAAAACTGCACACAGACACCGCAGTGGCAGGTCTGAGATACCTTTACAGGGCTACTCATGCGGGTGGCACAATCTGTGCTGCAGGCCCACTAGTAGCATTTGATTTACAGGCCCTGGCCCACAGAGTGCACTTTACTAGGGACTTACCAGTAAATCAAATATGCCAATCATGGATAACCAATTACCATAACAATTTACACAGGGAGCACTTGCATTTTGACACTGATCAGCAGTGGCAAAGTGCCCAAAGCATCTAAGCCAGCAAAAACGAATTCCAGAATAGCATCAAAAATACAGGAGGTATAGGCAAAAAGTCGGGGGACACCACGCCAAGTCTAACAACGGCACTACTAGCAAAAGAAGCAATGGGTAGGGGCAATGCCTTATCCAAAGGCTGCCTCGAACTATGAGAATTACCAGCTAACAAAGTTGTATGAGAGTGGTTATAAATAATATTAGTGCTAGCTTTGCCCTTTGGTCTACGAAGACTAATATTAAGTTGTGTTTTTTTTAACAATGCTGCGGCGAAGCTGAATCATTGAAGCACTATCCGACCCTGGCACATGCTCACAACTATAATCCTCGAATGTTAAAATTAGCGTAGATGAAGGAGAATTAGTAGGATTGCTAAATCAATCTATGACTGCAACAATGTAGGCAATCTTTCTCCTTGCCAGGTATTTGGTTGTAAGTCAGTTCCTGATCTGCAGTATTTAAACTGAATACATGAGCTACTTGGTGGGTTAGACTTGATGGCTAGAGCCACCAAATTGTCCACCAGCCCCACGTCCTTTAACGTTAGGTCAATCATATCATACATTGCATTTGAAGTGTGGCTCCTGCGGGCACTAAGAATATCTTCCGGGATTATCGAACGGAAGCCTCTGATGTGCCTAATCCGATGCGTAACTTTGTTTATGAGTGAGACTTCAGTCTCAAATTTAACGCAGGGCAGCAGCTTCGGGACCTTAACCTTTGCAACTTTATTTGTAAGCATATTGTTCCCCCTAAAGGGTTGTGCAACAGGCCTTTGACTCCAACCCCTGGCGGATCTGCCGTATGGGACACTATTATTCCCAGACGTATGCAACAACTGTGTATAGCGATTATTATTCATGGGGTTACACCGATTAGACTGCAGTACGGAGCCTGGATTAAACTGAGAATAGATCATATATCTCGAAGATCCGTAACCTTCACTCAACACCACTCATGGACAGGAAGTATCAAATAGAGATTTTGGCTGCTGGGCAGGGGGTTTGGCTGTAAGTGGCTGCAAAGGAGTATGAGTAATAGGCACATTAGTATCTCTAACCAGCTTAAGTTTACTTATTGTAGAGGATAATTTACAAATAACAGATTTTAGCCCCCCCCCTTCAACTCCATAATCAGTGATCAAGTCTGCACTAGGAGGAGTAGAAGGAGCCAGCGGCATAACTTCTGGGACAGGTTTGCTAGGAATAGGAAAAACAGGATTCTTCGGTCTGTTCCGATAATGTTAAGAACCGATTACTACAATGAAGAATATCCCCCAAGGGGACAGGGTGGAGTAGTTACAGCCGAGCCAGGTGACCTGCTCTGAGCTCCAGCAACAGATACGGACTGTTTCCCAGATTTTCCAAACATACTCGGTATACGGGGTTGCTGTGAAATTGTAAGGTATGGAGAAAGGGGATCCAAGTTAGATGAAACATCCTGAGTCTGTGATGAGTCAGAATTAAGCAGATCTTCGCATTCGACCAAAAGATTGTCAATTCGATCAATGACACAGATGGTCCCAGAAGATTTTAGTGGGTTTTTAAAATAAAAAAGTTTTGTTTTTGCAGTACCATTTGACCCCTCCGCTGCCTTCCTTTTACCCATGAGTAAAAATAAATAAAAGAAAAAGTGTCACCTGAAAACCAAATAATTAATATACAGCCCAATTGAACCAAAAATTGGCAACCCCACTACCACAATAGGAAAATAAACTTCACTTTTATCAGTAGGAGAGTAATAGAATGTTGCTTCAGGCCATGTACCAGCCAGTCAATTAGAACGTCAAAGTCTGAAATTTTGATGGGCAAATACAAAGTCTAATTCCAATACCTCGAGTAGCAGACGTTAAGGGAGTGGCCCAGCCTAGCCTCATCCGGGCTTCGACAGGAGTGGACGGGCGCGTCCCGCGCTGCAGGGTTCAGCTATAAGAACGATGCCCCCCCCCGAGCTGCAGCAGAAACTGTGCTCGGTGCACCCTGGGATCGGACGTCACACTAGGACAGAGGTCTTCAAACTGTGGGGTGCGCCCCCCCCCCCCGGGGGGCCGTGGCTGTGTGCCTAGGGGGGCGCACATGCCTGTGTAAATACTCGTAAATGAAGATGGCCTGGAAGTGCGACTTTCTTTATTTATTGCGTTTCCAGGCTGTCTTCATTTACATCCAGCAGGTAAAGGTCATATAAAATGTTGGCAACTGTTATTCTATCGCCATAGTGGTGGGTTCAAAGACGTGGCTAAAAAGGAAAAGAACAACATTTCCTGTAAGTATTTGGTTGATTTTTCACGTTTAGCTAGCTGCATATAAAAAAAAATGCACATACCATAAAGGAAAAATAAATGCTAATTAAAGTAATCCTTGGAAACGCTTTCTTTAATATTATCAAACCTTAATTCATTAATGCAATCACTACAATTGTCTGGGAAACCAGAGAATCTGACTATTGAATCCTGCTTGACATAGTGTGGAATCCTGACTTTTGTATTTATAATTCTGTGAAGTCCCAGCCTGTAACATAAAGCACTGTGAATATGCAAGTCATTATTTAATTTTTTTTATTATACACTATATAAGCAAGGCTGCTGGAATTATGTGGCAGGGTTGACTAAATTATGCGGCGGAAAAAAAGCCAGCACATGCGGCTTAACACAGTACTTTTTGTGATAGTGTGTCTTCATTATTTTATCAATTTTACACATGCTAGCACTGTGTGGGCAAATGTTTCATCTCATTAATGCCAGACTAACACCCAAATTCAGCATTAAGCAACAGAAAGCTGACTGTCAACCTTTGCGATGGGCCTTCCACTGCGTGACAACATGTGTTGTGCCTTTTTAGTAACATTTGATCCGTTTGAGCTAGAAACAGATTTTTGTTTGTTAAAATCTGTAGAATATGCAGCAGATGTTGAATTATGTGGCATGTGGATTTTAAAGGGCCATCACTACAATTAGTGCAGCAGGTGCAGTGGCACTAGGGCAGTACACACCAATTATGTCTGTGTTACTAGCATAATGGTGGATGGGAACCCTTTTTTCCTGGTAAGCATTAGGGCCCTAGTTACCCTTGCAGCGCAGGGAACAGGTCCAAAGCAAGATGTGGGATTTACTCCCTTTTCTTTTTAACACAAAGGAGCAGACAACCTGCTTTGGACCTCACAACTAGGAGTGATGGGCCAGTGGAGAGAGTGGGCAGGGTATTAGGTATCATTTGTACCACAGATGCAGTTGCATGGGGGCCAGGGATGTGAGGCGTCAAATAAACCCCAATTAGTTTTGTTTTACTGTCTTTTCTTGATTTTGTTGGGTTCCACTATTGTTACCATTGTTTTGAAGGTGTTGCTTTGGGCCTCGGACCAATGGCCCAAGAGAAGGAAAATGTAATCAGGGGAGACACATTAGCTTAGGCCTCAGAGAGATGACAGAGTGGGGCAAAGGGGCAAGATGGAGGCCCATTTTTTCAATAAGGGGCAGAGAAGAACGCCACTTCACAAGGCAGTTGATCTCATTACTGAAGCAGATGCAGTGGCCCTCAGGCCCAGGAGTGAGAGGCCCACTGTATAACAATTATGACTGCCTTCATTTATAAAAGAGGATCGTAGGCTTTTCTTCCTAACATTAGAGGTGAGAGCACCCTTGCTGCAAATTGGTGGACAACATGCCAGAGCTCATTTTGTTCTGAAAGGGACTGAGAATCTGTTCCAAGATTGGAGTGATGCCCATGCATAGTGGGGAAGAAGTGAACGAGGCAGAGCACGCAGTCTGCTACCCAAGGCTACAGCTATCATTAGTGCTACGTGGGCAGTTGCATTGGTTCTCAGGAGTGTGAGGGGCTCACAACAGCCCAAGTACCAGGAGTTGTGTTATAGCTTGATATATTTGCTCTTTTACCAGTGTCACATTTTGTGTGGATTGTCAGTTACAGAAAAAGTACTCCTGAAATGGTAATTCCACCCCCTGCACTCGTCCTGGATCTTTCCACTACCCCAAGTACTGACAAAGTTTTGGAGGGGGCCCAACTTGAAAACATTTTGCTCAGGGGGGGGGGCTCTCAGCAAAAAAGTTTGAAGACCTCTGCTCTAGGGTGATGTGGCATCAGGCAGCTCCAACAAAGCTAGGGTCCCGCACTGCAGGGGTTGAGGCACCGCTATAAGTGCGATGGCAACACCTCCCCCCTCCCAAGCAGCTGCAGCAGGAACCGTGCTCGGTGCACCCTGGGACCGGGAGTCACACCAGGGTGATGTGGCAGCAGGCAACCCCTACAAAGTTAGCGTCCCTTTACTGTCATTTCTACCATTAGCTTGTTTTTCTTGTAGATTGCAACAAGTCTTGAGGCATGCCCTCTGCCTGAGATTTGATTGCTGGGACTGTGTATATGGTGAAAACATGCCAGGGGGATGGATGAGGGGGCCATGTTTCTTGGAGCAAGATGTCAGCATCCCTCAATTGTGCTATTGCCTCTTTTTTTGTTTCAGAGCCAGTTAGACCTCTTATAGTCCAAGACCTTATTCTCAAGATGTCTGGGTTTTTAGCATTCCGTGTGCTAGGGCCAGGTGCTTAATGCTCTTTGTAGCCATGCCCAATCTGTAATTTTTGTTTGCTGAGCAGCACAGGATCGTCCTTGCCCTGTGTAGCTAGCCATTATTATTTGCTCACCCTCTGAGATAGCGGTTTCCTGCTTTCCTTTTTGGTGCCCTTTAATGCAGAGTCCTGTTCTCCTTTGCCCTTCCACTGCGTGGCCTGTATTCTTGCAGGAGCTTGACACCTTGGGTAAAAACATCACCGGATACTTGCTCACTGCTGGGCTTATCTTATTCCCCATTGTTCAAGCAGGGCTTGTTCTCTTTCAGGGTATTCACTAGAGAATAACAGGTGAACACAGTTCGGTGCTCTCATTTGCCTCCCCACCTTCCATGGTTAGGAAGGCTACGGTCTCAATGCCATTTAAGCTAATTGATTCCAGGCAATAAGTAAGTTGGCACAAAGCTTCAAGATATTCCCTCCATTTAGGGCATCGCATTTGCCTCTGGATACATACTCGGGATACAGCACAATTTTCTTGTCTGTAGCTGCCTGTATACCTAGCCCATTGTTATGAATGTAATTTTTGCCAACATCTTGACTTGAGCACCTTTATAAATTGCTCATGATCCCCTGTGTCTGCGGGGAGGTCGCTGTTAACACTACACCCACTCTTTGATCGCAGGCGCTTGTGGCTGTTTCCTTATCAAATCCATGTTCAGTGGTGGATTTCGGGGGGGGTTTATTGGAGTCCCTTTTGGGACACCTTTGGTTTGTGATGAGCTCCTGTATGGCAAATGATTTTTCACTGCAGGCGGGATGGGCAGTAATTACAAAGAGAATACTCATGGAATAATTGTGATTGAATTCAATATCATATCTTGATTGGGGATCACCCTTATAAAGCAAGTGTATTGATGCCGCTTGCAGAGATCAATTGAACAAGATCTGGACCTTGATAACAAACAGTACAGATCGGAGAACATGACGACAGATGGCTATTCCTAATGAGACCCATTAACTTGAGACAGGATTTAAACGTCGACATTATATCTTGAGTTGCAGGGTGATTAACTCCCATTGAAAATTGTTGACGGCATTGAAAAATGCCTATTCAAATATAAACCTAAGCTACAACCTCGGATGCACCAGTGATTTTATGTGAAACTTTAAAATGTTTGCACTATCATGACCAGTGCATCTTAATTTCTTATCTATTCACATTATACATCAATACAATAAGTGATTGTTGAAAAAACAAGTGGTCTTGGTACACTTATTCGATCATTTATTGTGATCGATGGACACATGTTAAAAGAATGCAAGATTAAATCTGGTTAGGCACAATCTGCGAGATGTTAGACATGCAAATGATATCTATGGGACATATGTGATACTGATCCAATGTAAACAAGAGGACACAATTATAGGATTGGACTAATCCACTGATTAGAGTGGGAAGGCAGTCTCCCCATTAGGGGTATTAATAAAAGGCCATTGCCCTTGGATAAGAATCATGTTGCCACCATTGTCAATCATGTCATAGCCCGTGTTGATGAGACAACACCCACACTGACCCAGGAAAAGAAAACACCTAGTGTGTGCACCCATCAGACAATCAGAAAAGACATGAAGTACCTCCAATTGGCTTACCTTACTGTTGAGTCCACTATAAGAAAAACAGTCCAGAAAAGCTGTACAGGGTAGGAGGGCATAGCTTTACCTAGCCTGGTAGGTAGAAATAATAACGCACAGGGAAACTCAGATATGTCGATACGCTTGGCTAGTGAATAAACTACTTGCACACCTTTAATAACTAGTCACTACCCAAAAAAATCGGAAAGGGCTTACGTTTTGAGGGTTAACAAGAGAGTTATACCAAACAAGTTATGCATCCCTGACATTTCATGAGCTAAAAGTTTGAGACCCACCAGTTTGCTGTCCTTTCGACTACGACACAGGAAATGATCTTTGGCAGCTCAGTACAGCACGTTCAACTAAGTCAGAAGGATTTAGAAGTTACCAGAGATGATTTGGGCAAATGTGAGCCCCCTTTGTTAAGTTCTGTGTTGTAAAGAGCATTGTGGAAGTCAAGTTAGCAATATGCTGACTTTATGTCAACGCTCTAGTTTTAACAAAACAGGAGAAAAAAAAACATACAGAGAAGTGCATGCAGATAGGGCCTTTTCAAATGAGGCGCCGACCATCACATTGGCTAGTAAATATATCAGGAATCCCAGGGAAAGAAGCACTGCTAGAGGTACCTTTAATTGACTTCCATTGATAATGTGATGCACAAAAATATATGCAGACAGGACTTTAACCCAGCAACAACAGCAGTAGCGAAAGCAGGAATCACAGCAGTGATGACAACTGCTGCATAGACAGATAACAGCACGACACAACAATGAATGAAGCTACAATCTCAGCTGGACCAACATTAATCACAGCAGTACCAATAGCAGCAACAATTAATTTTCAAATAGCAGCCACAACAGCTTCGACCACAGCCGCCACCACAGAAGCAACAGCTGCTGATGGCACAGGAGAGACAACTTCCACCAAAGCTATAACCACAGCTGCTAGTACAACAATGATAAAAGCGGTAATCGCAGCAAATATGACCGCAGAAGGGACAAGAGAAGCAACAATCATATTCCTCACAGTAGGGGACAGTTGGCAGTGTTCCAACACAGCACATACCACAGAATCAACAGCAAAATTACAGAAACCACAACAGTAAACACGTCACCACAGCAGTTAACCCTTCCACCTTGCCACAGACAGGGGACATCAAACGTATCCAACATGCAGAGTTATTAGAAACCCTTAGAATAATCGATTATAGGGCCTTTACTCAGATAAAACACAATGAGGCAGATATGTCAGGGACCCTACTAGCAAAGATATTGTGAGAGGACCCACCAACTACCGTCATCAGCCAAATTACCACGCCTGGGGGAAGTATGGTGTATACGCAACATGATATTAATGACGCCTTCAGCACATATTATGAAACACTGTATAGTAAACCACCCCCACTGGACGCCGCTGCAATAGATACATTTCTAGCAGACTTACCCTACCCACAGGCCCCAGAAGACATGCAAGACACTTTGGCAGGCCCCATTACTAGGGCGGAGATAAATGCCGCTATTAATGGGCTTCCGCGTAATAAAACACCGGGCCTGGACGGTTTGCCGGTGGAATTTTTTAGTACTTGGAGACTCTACTTCCTCAATTGGTAGAGTTATACAACAAGTCGCTCGAATTGGGCCACCTCCCTTGCACTACTGCGCAAGCATTAGTAGTATCACTTCCAAAGCCAGGGAGGGATGCAACTGACATGTCGGGATATCGCCCGTTGTCATTGCTTGCAACAGAATACAAAATATTGAGCAAAATCTTAGCAAACAGACTATATCCCTACTTAAACAGGCTAATACACATAGACCAATGTGGATTCATACCAGCGCGCAGCACGTCATTGAATATAAGGAGATTACACCATATAATGGCAACCAAACTAGAATACAAAAATGCCGGATGTATTGCACTCGACCTGCGACAGGCGTTTGATACACTGTCATGGGAATATATGTTCAAGGCGATCGTAAAATTTGGGTTGCCTCCCGAATATCTCTGATGGATACGTCTATTATACGATGCCCCAACGGCGAGAGTCAGGTAAACACATTTCACGAGAATACCAGGTGCACAGGGGCACACGACAGGGCTGCCCCCTGTCCCCACTATTGTTTGTAGTGACACTGGAGCTACTGGCACTCCGGTTGAGGCAAGAGGCTGCCCAGTGTGGGATACCGATGGGCACATTCACACATTTGATATCTGCTTATGCGGATGACAATCATCTACACGCAGGATCTCCTGAGAGGGAAAGACCCAATCCCAGGAATATTTGCAAGCTCCGAAAAAATATCCGACTTAGCCATAAACGAATCAAAATCGAACGCCTTCTTCCAAGACCGTTCACGCCCTGAGAGGATCACGTTTGGGCTACTCTCCCTACCGGTAGCGCAGCACACGTTTAAATACCTAGGCATTCACATATACCGATCCCACACGGAGATGCTAGAAGGTAACCTCAATAGAGCCACCAGGGGGATACGTTCAAAGGTCGGTTTCTGGACTACGCTGCCTCTCTCAGCGATGGGCCGAGTGGCAGTGTCCAAGATGGTGGTGCTCCCCCGACTCCTCTATTACTTCACTAATTTACCGATTGTAATACCCCCAATTATCTTTAACACACTAGACACTGTATTATCAGAACTCATTTGGGGGACGGGCAACCGAAGAGTCAGTCTTAGGAAACTACAAATAGACACAAGTAGAGGAGGTCTAGGGGTACCGGATTTCCGAGCTTACTATTATGCGAGCCAACTGCCATGGCTGTCCTATTGGACTGCAGGTCGCAACCTGCAGGAGTTTGGATACACTAAGCAAAACATCGAACAGGGACTGCTACACACATTATTACTACCGCAATGTAAAATTCCCCCAAAAGTGCAGCCTTTATTACACACAGCACTGATATGCTGGAGGAAAGCATTGCAATATACATCTGGTTGTACCCCCTATGCCGGCAATATCCCATTGCTAGGAATTCCACTATTGAGCGGCAGACTCACGAAACACAAAATTGGGGCATGGTTAGATGCAGGTGTGGAGACGGTGGGGGCGCTATTCAATGGAGCTATCTTAATGCACCACGAGAACTTTATACGAGAAACCGGGGCACCAAACCATCTATATATGTTGCACGCTGCGTTACTGCAATATGTTAAGAGACACTAGTCCCCTCAGCGGGAGGAACCTCGGACGCATGAACTAGTCAAATCCCTATACTACATGGAGCAGGGACGTCACCTCATCAAATGGCTATATTTGAGCATCCGGGCGCATGCTACAATACCCCTTGACGCCCTCCGAGCCCAATGGGTGGCAGATGCGGGACAGGAGTTATCAGACAGGGACTGGGCTGATATTCTGGAACATCCAAAGAAGGTATCACGTAATGCAAAGTTTAAGTTTATACAATGCATGGTCCTTCATAGAGCTTACCTCACACCACATCGCCTACAGCGGATGTTTCCAAACATACACCATCAATGCCCTAGGTGCCAGTTGGAAGAGGCTGATTTAATTCATATGCTATGGTCATGCCCGCGCCTAAGAGAATTCTGGGGAGACGTTAGACGAATACTAGAGGAGACTACGCACCTCCAAATAGACGACTCCGTGTTGGGATGTCTGTTGGGCCTTCGTAAGCGTAAGACGCTGCAGAAAGTCCAGCTTAGTTTCCTGGATTTGCCACTTATAATCGCCAATAGATCCATTACCATGCGATGGAAATCAGCCAAACCCCCTGCACTATACACATGGCACAGCGAAACAACACGTTGGGAGGGGGCTGAAAGTGCTGCCATACGCCGAGAGGAGGCCCGTGGACTTCGGAAAACTCAGATATCTATGGAATGGGATGTAATGTTGGAAGCTTTTAAAAACGCCAACCCTGATAATTTACCTGATACCCCGAACATGCAGTAGATTGTGTTGCAGTGGTGATGTACACAACCTTAGTACAGTGGACAGAGTTAGGGAAAACGCCTAAGATTGTTTAAGGACATATGCAAATAGTGATGAGATGGAACAGAAATTATGATGTGAATAAGAATGCCAGAATATGGTGGGAGGGGAGATGGGGGGCGAACAGTTGTTACTAGTTAAAAGTTCACTCATTATTGATGTCTGCATAGGTATGTAAAAGCATACAATTATGTACGATAAGAACAGCTATGGTTATGATACGCAACAGGATAAGACACTGACTGCGAACATGTTATATGTAGTACTAAGCAGATTGGTAACAATGTGCAGATACTGAAATTTGTTTGAATGTAACCAACATAAGTGGAAAATCAATAAAGTATGTTATAAAAAAAAGACAGGGGACATCAACAGTGACCACAGCAGCAACCATACCAGGGACAACCGCTGCCACAAAAGCAGGAACCAGAGCAGCAACCATAGCTGTCACAACAGCAAACGCAAGCATAGCAGCAACCACATCTATGACAGCAGAGCCCACAACAGTAAGCACAGATGCATTCATAGCAGGGACCACACCTATGCTAAAAGTGTAATTGCTACAGCAAGGACAACAGCAGTAATTGTTACTACAGCGTCGCCACACTAGGGACTACAGACATCAGAAGGAACAACAGCATCAAACAACTGCCACCACGGTAGCAACAGTAAATTCAACAGCTTCTACCATAGAATAAACAGGAAGCACAACAGTAGCGACCACATCAATAAATGCAAACAGGGACAACAGCACTGATTACAAATCCCACCACAGCAGGAACCACGTTTGTCACCATGGTAGATAGAACAGTAGCCACAACAAGAGGAATCATAGGAGCAATGACAGCTGACACCAAAGTAGGGACGAGATTGGCATCAACAGTTCTCACATCAGTATCGACCAGAGCTGGTGCAACAGCAGTGACCACACCAGTAACTGGCAAGGACAACAGCTGCCAACAAGGCCGGAACATAATCGATGACCAGTTGTAAATACAGGGGGGGGGATCAAAAATGACAAATGGAAACCTTTAATCAATCTCAGTCAATGGTAGATGTCCTGGACAACATTCCAGTCCGTAGGTTTTTCCCCCACTGTGCACCTAAACACAGAACAAGAATATGTAAATCAGCCTTCGTCCTGTTCCAATAGGAACAGTTCACCAAAAAGTTCCAAGTCATATCCCCTCTGATCGAGAACACAGGAAACCCCAGAATGGTTTCACCTTGTAGGCCTCATCAATGTGGTACAGCTTGAGACATGTGGTGCAATGAGCAGGGGACCATGGCTGGGCATACCCTTTAGCCATCTCACTCAGAAAAAGAGGTACTGGCAAAGACAGTAGATCTTGCTTTTATATGCTAACATGTAAAAGCAGTGACAGATATGGACAGAGACTGACATCCCCGTGTAAACTACTTGTTTCTGTGACTTCAATGTTTGTGCCCTGTTTTTATTCCCAAATGCTGTGGTGCCATGCAGCAGGGATACAAAGTGACATGACATCATCAGTCTTGGTGCATGCCTGTGTTTGCGTCTTAAAGGCAGACCTCTTGGCTTTGTCAAAGCTTTTTTGTAACTGAAAAGAAGTTCGTTTATACTTCTGCAGAAGGAAAATGATACTCTCATTAAACATATGAAGTCACTTTACAATCTGTCATGGTTGGCTTTATTATGCTGAAGTTGGTCACGGTGGTAGTTCCAAATGATACAAAATTACAGAAGGGTTCACAGAGATGTTATTGTGGCGCACTCAAGCGGGACAACTATTTGACCCATCTTTATTGCATGTGACATGTCTTAGGAAGTGAAAACCAGAAGACAGAAATTTGTCATCGATCTCATCATTGCATACAAATGAAGGCATGTGGCTGTGTATAGATTTTAGAAAAGGCAGTTCCTTTCAAATCTGCAATACAAAAATGTACATGTGGGGGAATTTAGTCTTTCCATCAAGGTTCGAATGAGATAAATATTGGTATTCACACTTTTCCAAAAGCGCTCAGTGTCATCTACCCAAAGAACGGAGAAGCTGGATTTCAATCTCTTTCGAGACAGTGGAGATGTTGCACGCTGCTTGACATGGCGGATCACATTTCCAAGACGTGGAGAAGTGTTGGAGCATGTCTTAAAACCAGGTCTGTAAGCCTAGTTCCAATGTGTTGTTTTATGGACAAGAGCCTTTTATTTCAGTTCTGCACTCCTGCGCATAAGCTCTCAGGTTGCTTTAGACTTGGTGGCTGGCTCAGTCTCCTGTTCATACTCTATTTCCACATAGGCTCGCTTTTTCGGGGCAGATCCTTTTAGGGGTGTCTTGCCTTTTGACTTTGCTTTGCCGGATGCTTTTCCAGTCTCCATCTCCTCTTCACTCGAGGACTTCACTCCATCCTCGTCACTGCTGGCTTCCATTTTGTCCATGTCCTGCACAAAGAAATAATAATTCAGAGACAATGGATACAAAAGCCCCGAATGTGATAGACAACTGCCATTGACAGAGACGCAACAATCCATCAACCAGGACACCATCAGATTAGAGAGTAAGAAGTGTAGAACCTCTCCTCCCTCCCCCCCCCCCCCTGTTGAAAGCACATATCCACATTGTGTAATGGTGACGTGGGGTGGGGGGGATCACCTTCCTTCTTATCCCCATGAGATCGAGAGTTCACACTTGGTCCGCCCGCCTAGTAGCTGTACACACCACACATAACTAAATAAAACTGTATGAAAAACTTGTACCTCTGCTGCAATGTTATTTCTCTGCATTTCTTATGTTGGAAAAACTCAATAAAAAAATAAAACAAAAAAGAAGTGTAGAAAATAAAATAAAAATGAAAACAATTCAGCACGCCTTCTCCATATAAAAACACCCAGGATCTGAAACAACATCCCTGTAACCATCAGGACACCCGCAACGCTGCTCAAATTTATGAAAGAGTTGAAGACAGACCTCTTTAAAGAACACTACATCAATATATAACAACAGTACACTTCTGGTCAGATGGCGCTCCTATCACATGTTGGCTGAATCCTTGATTTTGATCCCGGACAGCGCTCTACCGCCTTTTGGCTAGGCACGCACTATACAAATATCGCATAAATCAGTCTCAGAGAATACAGGGCTAAGGTTACCACTTTATGGAAAGAAGAGAAACAGGACTACGGGCAGAGATACATGCGTGATTTCAATAACTGAATATAAAGGCAGTACAAACACAGGTCAGAGAGCGATATGGGGTTCTCAGTACTAAGACAACATTAAGGTGCTGTAGGTCATGACTGCAGTTCACAGGTGTAGATATGTGAAGTCCAGGTGCTAACCTAGGATGAGGTGTTGCATATATGCAAAGGCAGAGCTTTGTAAGTGGAACAAAACTGATTAGGAGAAGCTCATTGGTTCCGAGTTGAGATGCCATGGCTCGATTTTATGAAGGTCCCAGTATATTAATACCATGTGGTATTTCGGCAAAGCTATGTGGGTGCCTATGTACTGGAAGAAAAAGGGATTAATGAATCTAATTAAATAGGCACATTGGGAGAGCTGCGTGTGGATCTTGTGCCAAATAGCACGGATGGTCTAGGGTAGAATTAATGAGCATTGGCAGAGCTAAAAGTAGGTCCCCTGGCTCGGTAGAAAGTAGTGGACATGAACTGAGGTGCAATACCATAGCCGTTGCCTCAGTGAGTATGTATGGACTGGAATAACAAGGACTATGTAATCAGGAAAGAAGAGGTTTTGCAGCTGTTTACGGGAACTTGAAATGTTCATTGTGCTACTTCAAAATACAAATACTGTTGAGAAAAATAAAGCAAATACTGCACCTTAGTTATGACTATAATTCATAAATGTAACAAAAAACAAATGCTGGCAACGTACATCTGAAATTTAAAAAAGGATATGTATCAGAAGGTGAAAAAGTAATTTACCTCAAAGTCACTCAAATCGCTTTCTTCCACTTCATCGTCCTCCACAAACTCCCTCTTACCAACATCCTAAGGGAAAAATTCAATTTGCATAAATTTCTAGCAAAGTTCAGATTACTCAGATTGTTTGCCTCCTAGTTTAGCTCTGTCACAGAGTCGTGGGCTCTTTGCCCGACTATTGACAGGACAGGCCAGGCCAATGCATACAAATTGGGATTATGGGATCAAATGTAGTCGCAGTTCACAATTGCAGAATTTTTATACTCCATTAAACTCTGTAAATTAAAATGTAATGCCCAAGCCTTGTTCGCTTTTCAAATATCTATCAATTTTGCAACTCGCCTGCATTTTTTGTCCTCTCAGTGTATGCATTTTGGTAAAGTAAATGACCCAGTTTAGTATCCAATTGGCCTGCGCTCAGATAGCCTTGCCATGTGAGGTTTTTGTCTCCCACCCCCCTGTGAGGACCCCGATTTGCCCTCCTGGGTGTTTACCACAACTCTGGGAGTGACCTGCGGTTTAAATGCTGAGAAGATTGCGTTTTAGGCAACACATTTTGATCTCGTAAAACTGATAGGGACCTGACCTCTCTTGTCGCTCTTTAACGTTACCCACAACAATGGGTTATGCTTCAACCCTCATGGGGAGTACGTAGAGACCCATGTGCATTTGTGTTTTGACATTTCTTAGGGTTGCTCTTCTGCCACTCATCAGCGAACTGTAAAGAGCACTTAGGATGAATTCTCCATTGCTGCTCTTTGATAGACTATACCATAGGTCTCTCTGTGGTCTTCCTGGGTGAACTCCTCGGTGCAAGCAGAATGGCTGTTTGTATTCTGTCCTTTCCAATGAGCGGCTTCCTGCCACAAACAGATACTACTTTTGATTGGATGAGGTGGCTCTTTATCAGACTACACTGAACCTATCACAGCATACAATATGGTTCACTCTATAATGCCATCCTTGTGGGTTGCTCCTTGCTGCTACTAGGTGGATTTCTCAGACCATAATAGCACTGCCTTTGTACAATGCCATTTTCCATAAACCATTCCCAGTTTTTGCCTGCATAATGTCTGCTGCTGGATAGACTATAATATGGTTTGCTCCCTTCCGCTCCTGGAGGGACTCCTCAGAGCAGGTAACCATGGTAAGTTGTATAAAGTCCATTTCTATGAGCTGCTCCCTTGCAGACCTTGGTGGGGTCTAGCTGACTGCATAACAGTTGTCCCTTTGTCGCTTCACAACGAATTCCATCAGAGCTTGAACTACGGCTAGAAGTATAAAGCCGATTCTTAAAAAATATGCCACACCACAGTGGGCTCGTCAGGCAGATACTATGGCTGCTTGTATACACACTGATCCTCCGTTACTCCATGGTGGACCCGTATGAGTGTGTGCTCCCTGCTGCTCCTGAATAGATTGCTCAGAGGTTATACAAGGGCTGGTTGCATATTGCCCTTTCCTGTAGATTACTCCTCTGCCACTCCTGAGTGGACTTCAGATCAAATATTTTAGATGATGCAAGATTCTATCTATGTTCACCCCGGGTAATTCATATGCCAATATTTAATATGGTTGAAAGTGTATGATACAAACCAATCCTAAACATATAGGTACCAGCATGCATGTCCATGCCCGTTCTCAGTTTTCTCCTACACTTGTGCGCAGGTTTAGTTACACGCTTGCCAAGACAGTTTGTGCAATCTGACGCACAACACTTAAACACTTCCCACATATGCCATACTGTCCTCACACACTATCTTTTCAGCAATACAATGGGTTCGAATGTCCATGCATCCAATGTCCTCCCTTTTCGCTTCAAATTCCAGTAGAAGCACAATAATAAAACACAATAAGATCACAACTGTGGTCCAGAAGCAGAATGTCAAAACACTGCCAAAATAGGCGACATGACGGACCAGTGCACTTTTCCATCCATAGGACTTCCAAGAAGTAGCTTTCTACCAATAAGCAAAATCTCTTCGGCTCCTCATCATGGTTATGAAGCACAATTCTAGAGGTTCTGAAGGACAGTGCTCTTGGAGTAGGCCATGATGCACTGACACTTTCTGCAGTGTAGTAATGCGATGCAAATATTAGAAATCTCAATCACCTTTTCAGCCTAGGGTGGCTTTCACAATCCAAACATTATGAAAAACTGAATATCACAGACTTAATCTAGAGTTCACCGACAGTTGCCTCGAGATAAAGGGTGAGTTAGTGCTAGGAAAATAGTCTTTAGAGTGTGAATCATGGAAAATAGTCACAGCTAGAGTATTGGTCATAAAAGGTCAATCAGCACGTGTTCTTAGTGAGACATGGCATAGACAGTTTCTTCTTTTTTGCTAGGAGTATTAGTAGAGGTGAAAACCAGGATTATGCACACCAGTTTTTTGTTAGGAAGGATATGCTTCGACTACTGTTTCGATTTTCTTGTGCAGTCTGTTGGATCTCCACTAGGTAAACGACCATTATGGACTCACTAATGTATCAGTGTACGTGCAGCATGTGCTCTTGGGCATAATACAGTGCAACAGGCAGTTTACCTTCTCCTCTTCCTCCTCTGCTTCTGAAATGTCTGACTCGCTCTCTGCCTCCTGATGCTCCAGGGCTTTGTCAAAGGCATGAATGGGGAAATTATAGATATCACCGTACTGTGAGAAAGAGTGGAAAATCGGTTAATGCATGATATGCTCATAATGAGAAAAAGAAAATGTTTTAATGTTTTTATTTAGGTTCACATATAGCACAATGTGTCATGCGCTCCCTATTTTATAATACTCAGGACTGCAGCAAAACCATGGACCTACTAGAATTACTAATGCCAACCTCGAAAGAGCAGCTACTAGGATAACAGGACGCCCACTCGGTTTACATCATGTTCAGGGCAGGTGGAAAACTCCACAGAAGACTGTGGAGGGATTTTAACAGTCCATATTCCTTACGCCTATACGGGGTGCTAGTGCACCCCGATAATGAGCTTTCAAAGAATGTGGGATCCTCCAACATTTCATAAATGTATGAATTCATGTGCAGGTCGGAGAGTTTTGGACACAGCTGACTGCACAACACCTACCAGCACAGTTATGACCCTCCCCTGGTTTGTGGCACTATTTGGACAAAACTGCAAACAGCTTAATCCCTTAAAAGCTAAAGATTTTTTTTACCTCAGTGCTAAATCCAACTTAATATTTTTCCATGCTCGCATTAAAATGAACTTCTAAAATGATCCTGTCAACTTTTATCTCTTCCCTTGTTGCCCCACTCCCTCCAAAAAGTTCATCACACAAGATGATGGATGCAATACTGCAGAGAGTTTGAATTTTGTGTTGACAAGTTGTTCGATTTTTCATAGTATATGGTTAGTTCATTCACTCTCAGTTGTAAGGACAAGAAAATACATAAATAGTTTGTGAATGTCTACCATAACGTCCTTACCCATCCAAAATACAGCGCTAAAAACCTAAATAGAACGTGCACATCTGTAACTTTATCCCAGTGGGGTCGATGTACGGAAGTGCTCTTCGCTCTTTCAGACAATGCTAATTTTTGCTAGTGTACTTAACTTTCCATTAACAGTGGTACAGTGAAGGACCTGTCTTAGTGGTAAAAGACCAAATACTGGTGTCCACTTACACAACACCCTCTTACACGCACGAAAACACTCTTTACTAAGGATACACCAAGCTCGCCGGTGAAGCATTATCAGAGACCTGAAGAAATGCACAATACAGCACTCACTTAGTACACAGTCAATCTGGAAGATTCGCTTCTACAAGTGATGAGATCTTCTAAGCTATCACCATCTATTAGGACAGTGGCGTTGGAATGATTTTCAGAGTGAGGGTGTCCAATGAGTCACTTCCCTATCCAGCAGCCTCCAACACCTCTAACATCACAGGGATATTAATAATTGTGATACTGAATGAGTAATTCTATAAGTAGCCATACCCTTCTTGTACAAAACGGTGCCCACCTCCCCAGTTTTGCCACCCTTCAACGTTTTTGAAAGAACGAGATCTAGCAGTGCATTTTAATACATATTTTCCCAAAACTTTAGATACAAGGAGGTCTGAAATCCTCATTTATAGAAAAAGCATGTTCAATATTTAATGGCCTGCTGTTGAACCCCCGAAATTAGTAGAAACTATCACTGGAATTCCAAACTCAGATTTAACAACATTATGGTCTTTTTTTTAAAAAAGGGTCTTAAAATGAATAATTTGCGGACCCTGCTCGTTTATAACTGCTAACAATTCAAAAGGGTGACATTTCTGTTTGTCATTTTACTTCCACGTAATACTACTGCACAATCACGTAATATTATTCAGGAGTAAATGGCACACACTAGGTGGCAAGTGGGCATTTCAAGGCATGAATGCTTTGAATGTTTGTGAATGTCCAGAAACACATGAACTTGTAAGTCATTCACAAACTCCTCCTGCACATTTACCCGTCAAGCGATTGATTTACCCAATTTTCTGGAAGGGAATGAAACATCCCCAATCTTTGTAGGGGTGCTGGGGAATGGGGTTCAGTAATGGGAAATATTTTCCCTAAGGCAATAAAAATACAAAAAAATTGCACCATTCCACAAAGGTGCTGGATTTCACAATGAGCACTGGGGTAAAGCCAACCCAAAACAAATTAGGAATTTGCATGATTATCCTCGGTTTATGCCTCGAAAGCAGTGATTGGTGCAGAGGTCCAGGCACAAGCTCAGAAAAAAATGGCAAATTCCTGAAATGCTTCAAACTATACCCATGCAGTAGCAACATTCTCTGTATTCAAACTAACAAATTTCTTTGTGAATCCAGCACTGCGGGGCCAGTCTAAAATCTGCAGCACACCACTTATTCACTCAGAGCTCTGCCCTCAAAGCAAAGAATCACTAAAAGCTACATTCTAAAAATCCAAATTCATTTATAGCTGCACTACTGATAAAACTCAGACACCATCCAAGTTTAGCTCTTAAAAACAGACAAAATGTTCTCCTGATAATACACATAAGCTCTTGATACTACATGGAATCCGTTCCTTATTATACTACACAAAACATGCACAGCTCTGCTAAGAAGGCCTGGAGTCATTCACCCATAGTTCTGCTTTTGATAAACAAGATTCGCGGACTTAGACGTCCGCACTTGCTAACAGCCACACAGTGACCTAGTCATTATTTCACACAATAGTTCACGCTTCCCAAAAGGGCAGCTCAAAAAACTTAATTATGTCCATGAAAGGCATTGTCGACCCAGTGAAAGATTGGAGGCACCACGAGAGAAGATCTGCTCAATTTTGGAACAGGAAACCTTGGCGGTATTGAAAGATAATCGAATTTTAATTTACCCAACTAAATTGTCGTTGACCTTAAAGGAATGAATGTCTGATGGGGCCCTCCAGAATTTTAATCTGGGACTATGGGGGTCAAATACTGATACCAGCAGCGAATTAATTATTCCACTGAGCCATCCAGATCTGATCAATTGAAAAAACAAAAAAAAACAAATGCAGCTGGCTTAACTGTTAGAGCGCGCTTCCTTGTCTTATCGATCCGCAACCACGTAGTGCAACTGCAGATGTAGCAAAATGTAACAGACAGTTAAAATGCACCCCATGCAAAAAGCGCCTTAATAAATGTAACCCATTACATAATGTTGCTTTAGTTTCACAAACAATATGTGTTCCTTCGCCTAAGAAAAGAGCCGATACTGAACTAGAACACTAGTTTGAAATCGGATATGGGTTTAGATGCTTGGCATTAGCCCGCCATCTAGTGGAAAGATTCCATAATGATGTGAGAATCTAAAACAGCAACAAGGTCTCGGGGCGACAATCATCCCTAGCGCCTCCAACCAATTTATGAAATGAGCATTTCCTTGTGAAACCACTTCAACGGTAAACTTGTGCTAAGCACTGCCATTACGGATGGACTGCTACCGTAGAAAATTCCCTTCAACAGTTGTTCATGTTGCTCACATGGGTCAAGCAGAAAAATGCGACACAAGTCACTTGTGCACAGAATATCTTCCTCTACGTGACCAGTGCAAAAATGTCAACAGATGGCCAAGCTCTTTACTCTTTTTCGGAGTCGTGAATACATTGTCCCAGTACAGTTTCATTAAAATGACAACAGTTTTGTGATAAGCAGTTGAAAGACTTCAGGGCCGGGATTCTATATATTAATAGGGAGTTTCATAGCCAGTTGCCTACATTTCCCAAGCGGTCACTCCTTTCATGCAGTCTTCCATCTCAAGAGAGGTGTCCAGTTGTCACTTGTAGAGATGGATCTGTGAAGGTGTGATCTCCCTTTTCATAGTTGGCATGGACCATTTTAGGGACTGTAACAAGCGACACAATACAGACACCACGTCTGTTTAACCAAGCTCTTAACTGTGACAGTTTGCCGTCTATTCCTTTGTGGTGTGAGTGCATCATAGGTTGGGTCCTGGTACTAGGTATTCTCCTGTTGATCTTAGACCTAGCTTAGAAAAGAAGAACATAAGCGCTGAGGCATGGAGCCAGAATTAGGATAGGTACTAAAATCACCTATAATACAAAACTGATGTTATGTTGACTTGTATAGCACGTTAATCACCAGTGAGAGTATCCAGGCACTTTGCCAGTGGGTAGGCTTCTGTCCCCTTGAAGAATATATTTGAAGAGACAGGTCTTCAGCTTGTTGCGAAACTCGAAAAGCAATGAGGAAGGACTCTTTGGTGTAATGTGGGAGGTCGTTCCATGCTTTGGGGGAGATGTAGGAGAAAACGCGGACTCCGGCTTTTGTTCTGTGAATGGGGATATGTGAGCTAGTGAGAGGCTGGCTAAGCAGAGGTGCCTGGCAGGTAAGTGAAAGTGCATGCGGCTGTGAGGCCAGTGTTGTTAAGTGCTTTATATGTGTGAGGAGTTTGAACTGGGTGCGTCTGTGTATGGGGATCAGTGAAGTTCGGTGTGGGGTGTTGTGGGTGTGGTGAGGTAGGTCGAGGATGTGTCTAGCAGTGGAGTTATGGATGGTTTGGAGCCTGTTCCGAAGCTTCTTGGTGATTCCAGCATAGGGTGCATTACCATAGTCAAGTCTGCTGGCGCTCAGGGCCTGTGTGACCGTTTTCCTAGTGTTCTTTGGTAGCCAACTGAAGATCCTACGCCGCATCCTCAAGATCTAGGTGCATGTGGAGGTCATTGCGTTTACATGAGGCTGTCAGGTTGAGCTTGTTGTCCAGGATGATTCCTAAATTTCTGCCATGGGTGTGGGGCCAAGGTCTGCAGAGTCCCAAGCCGAGGTTTTCCTCCCGAAGATCGAAACTTCAGATTTGTCTGTGTTGAGTTTGAGGCAGTTGGATTTTATCCAGGTGCCGGAGTTGATGTTTGTTGTAGGGGTCATGTCTAGCGGAGAGAATCAGTTGGGTGCCGCCAGCATAGAAAAGTAGGTTAGTGTTGTGTAATCTGATGAGGTCTGCCAGCGGGGTCATGCAGATATTGAATAAGGTAGGGCTGAGAGAAGATCCTTAGGGCACACTGCAAATGAGGAAATTGACTTCCGACATGGAAGGTGGCAGGCTGCCTTTTTGTGTTCTTCCTATGAGGAAGGAGCAGATCCAATTGAGGGCAGGTCCTTGGATACCTGTTTCAAGTAGTCTTCTGATCAGAATGGAGTCGGAGACTGCGTCAAAAGCTGCAGAGAGATCAAGCATTCTGAGGGTTGCTGTTTCTCCACAGGCGAGGATCATCCTGATGTGCCCTGTTGCTGTGACGAGGGTGGTCTGTGTGCTGTGGTTGGGCTGGAAGCCCGACTGTGTGGTGCTTAGGAGTTGGTGTGTGTTGAGATAGTTAGCAAGTTGTTAATGGCTTTCTCCATGACCATAGCTAGGTATGGTAGAAGGGAGATCGGGTGGTAGTTTGTTATTTGAGTGAGGTCTGTCAAGGGTTTCTTTAGCAGTGCGTTGGCCACTGAATGTTTCCAGGTCTCCAGGAACATTGCAGTGGTGATGAGGATGCCGGTGAGGACTTTGCTGATGGGGGGAGGTGCCCCAAATGTAGATGAGGTGGAGGCAGGGGGGTCCGTCAGTGCCCTGGAGAGGATGGTCCTCATGGTATTGGTTGTTTCTTCTGTGGCAATTGTTTTCCAGGTAGTCAGTGAGTTTTCATGGTCGTTTGTGAGTAGGCTGGAGATGAGGGTGCAGGGGTTTAGTTGAAGGTCGAAGTTGATGTAGATGCTGAAGCTGTAGAACTACGATAGGTTATCGCATAGTTCTTGCGAGGCGGTATTGCTGCTCGTGGTGGACATTGGAAAAGTCAAGTCTTTGATGACCGAGTAGAGTTCTTTGCAGCGATTGGAGCTGTTGTCTATGTGCTCTGTTAGGGCCTTCTTCTTGGTTTCTCTGATCAGCAGGTGGTAGTGTATCAGGGCTTCTTTAGAAGTTTCCTTGTCATTTTCGTGGCGATTCGTTCTCAATCTTCTTCCAGTTGTTTGCAGAGTTGTTTTGTTGCACGGAAATCGTCGGTGTACCAGCTAGCTTCCAGGTTCACTTCTGTGAAGTGTGTTTACAGGGTGTCAGGGAGTCAGCATATTTTGTGATCCACTCGCCTCTTTGATTTCGCCGTTTAGGTCATCATCGGTTGGGCTGGTTCAAGCGCAGGGTGTCAGGCCAGTTTCATTCCAAGATGCTACTCCAACTGCGTTTAGCCAGGTTTGTGGGGGCAGGTTTTGTTTGTCGAGGGATGTGGTTTATAATTGGATGATGTGTGATCAGTCCAGGTAAGAGGCATGGTTGCAGTGATTTTGATACAGTTGAAGGTGGCGAAAACTGGGATGAGGGGGTGTCTGACAAATTATGTGGGTCCAGGGACATGTGTCAGTCCAAAGTTTTCTCGGCTTTCGGGGAGTGCAGTGGAGTGAGTTGGTTCAGACTTCCAGGTGGAAGTTGAAGTCTTCTAGTAAGATGTAGCCTTTGGAGTCAATGGCGAGGGAAGCGACGAAGTCTGTAATGTTGTCGGTGAAGGTAGCACGTGGTCCCAGTGGTCAGTAGATGAGGGTTTCGGTCAGGGTGTACATTGCTGTGATTCGAAATGTAGGTGCTCCACGTAGGGGGTTGCATTCTCTGTGGACATGGTGCAGTTGATAGATTCCTTGAATATCAGAGCGATTACTCTTCCTGGCTTCTTTTGGCAGTCCTGTCGTGTGAGATTGTATCATGCTGGGATGGCCATGGCGATGTCAGCCATATTTTAATAAGAAACAGGAGGTCCTGGGTGTAACAATCTAGGATGTCCCAGATTTCCATGAAGTGTTTGCTGAGTGAGCGGGCACTGAGGAGCATGCATGATAGTTTGTCTTGGGGTGCGTGTTTGTAGGTGGGAGCGGGAGGTGTGCTGTGTGTAGTTTAAAAATGTGACGCCTGGAAATTAAGAAAGACATTTTTTTTAATGAGAGGATAGCTCAAATGCTTCCAACTTTTCTGGTCAATTGCAATTTTCTAGGGCCTTATTCCTCACAATATACACACTTTGTACCTGTACTCTGACTTTCCAGGTTGAAGATGGCATAGTCAAAGATTTTTGGGCACACAGTTTCTCTTTTTGATGGCTTTAGTTGGAACAGCGTACTTAATTTTCTTTGACAGGAATAGAGTTGTACTGAGGAGCGGTCATTTATTGCCATAGTTAGGTGGGATCCTCAACAAAACATGAAAGGGGTAAGGAACTCTCTATAAAGACAAATTCTCCTCATCAATGATTGTTTTCAAAGCCACAAATGTGAGAACACAAATTCTACATAAAAGCTTTCCCCAATCAAGAAAGCCCCAAAGCGGTGCTCTATTTCACTGTTGGTACAATATTTTCTGCCCACGTTCTATTTTGACATTGATAGAAAAAAACCGGATGATTTTGGGTCGAGGTGAAAAGAAAAGTTCCAGCATACAAGGGTTTCAGTTACCGATATGCCTTTGAATAACATGTACAATGCTATTGTTTTATTTATAAACTACAAATCTGGAACCATTTCCCCATGCTGGTTTTCCCAAACATGTGAAACAGTTCCAAGTGTGTTTGTGATGTAATGGGTCACTCTGTGGGGCCACATTCAATAAACTAAGTTATAGCCAAACAAATTAGCAATGTTACAACACTGTGAAACATTTTAAGTACTAAGGGAAAAGTGGGACCCCTTTGCACTAGAAGCACAATCGGACTGACAGCACAACCTACTTATTACATTAATATCTGGTGGTGGAGTTGATAACAAGCGAAATCATCAACCCCATATCTTTGGAAATAGTTGCCAAATAAGTCTAATGCTGTAGATTGTGCCCTTACCGCTCCTTGTTTCAGCCGCTCTAGCAGTTCCTTTTCAATCGCATTGTCCACTTGAGCTGCCACCAACGCCTTTTCCTGGTTAGAAAAAAATATAAAGTGCATTATAGCAAATCAAGAAAACGACCACTTTGCTCCATTACTAAGCATGAACTACATGCAAATGCCCATTGTTGCACAAGTTAGAATACACATCACTGAAATAAGTTTGTGACAGTATTTTTGCAGAAAAGTGAGTTCACAGAAATTGAAAATATAAAAATTATTTCTCAAAAAATCTCTGAATTACTTTTAACTGAAAAATATGACAGAAAATGGTAATTAAAGGCTACTCCAAAACTAGATTTTGCTTTATTTTTAATGGAATAAATAAAATGACATTAATGGAGTGAGGGAAACTTGCTCAACCTCTGTTCCTCCCTTAACTCCACCCCCTACTCTGACAGGTGACCCAACAGATATGCCCTTGTAGATGAAGTAAAAAAATAAATTATTTTTCAATCGAACAACTAAACAACAAGAAATATAATCAGCGATGAGGGGGCAGGACATTTACTTGACTCCATCATGGTCCTTATCTTGCCATCTCTCGCAACTAACACCTGCCCCAACATCTTTTTTGTGCATACCTATTTTTAAGATTGAAACATGTTTTCAAACTTTTTTTGTAATCAAAACATTTTTTATATACTAAACTTTGAGTGGTAAGTCTCAACGAAAGACAAGATATAGACTGATGTGCCTACTAATGAAACTTCAATATTTGAAATTCTGCAGGTTTCATTATTCACTTAACTTCATCAAAAATATACATGGGCTAAAAACTATGCAAGAACACATTCATGTGTCCACTGCGGATACAATATGTGAAAAAGCATACATGAAAAAGATGACTGATATTACCTAAATATCTGGTGGGCACCCTAACAAAATGACCGAACAATGATTCTAATGTGAAATGGGCACGGTACCTTGTATGCCACAATAACACACACAGGTTAAATACAAATTAAATGAAAAAAATAGAATTTAGATGGTAACTTCAGGAAATGGAGATTATCCGACATAAATGAGTATAAGTATAGATAAAAATTAGTGGATATGGAATATGGTGATGGGAAGGATGAGATCTTAGTCTAATTATGATTCATGATCAATATTGTTAAATAGAAAATGAAAAGCTTGAATGAACAAGAAATCGGGAAAAAAAAGACAAGAATCACGGTAAAGAAAATCAAATAACCTCTCGTCTTTTTTCTCTCCTCTCCACCTTTCTGCTTAAAGGAACAAGTTTTCTCCTAGAAAGGAAAGCAAAAAAAAGGATCAGTGCCTAACTTAGGCAGGCATGGACAACACACATATCGTGATTCAAAGCGTCTTGATTTTCCGCTGCTGGGCACCATATTTGATACCAGGACGACCCCACCTTCCTGACCACTACTGACAGAAATGTGACTTTAGGAAAAGGTAACTGCACCCAAGTGATAAAAAACTGAGTTTGTAAGCCCCTGACCATTTGAGAGACATTGAAAACGAAAGCAAAGAATTATGATTATTGCAATTTTTCATTGCTGCTGTGGTTTAGCTAAAGAGAGCATACGCTTTGAGAAATTTCCACCTCAGTTAAAAATAGTTTTTATAAATACTAAATTACAGTGCTCACGCACTAGCCAACTGTTCAAAATAATAATTTAAAACAAATGTTTAAGGAGGTGCGCATTGGCACTTCCTTAACTATTAGCAAAAACAAAGGTGGAGCTATGGAAAGAAGAATTTTAGAGCAAAGCTTTGTAACGTAAGAACCACCAATTCCACATTAAAGGATTGGAGTAAAAATATTTAAATAATGACTGCACGCAAGAATTCAAAAAAGGAAAAGGCAAACGTTTATTTTTCATACAATTAGTTCATTTAATAATCGAGCTAAGCAACAATTATAAAAATTAGTGAGTAGGCTGGGGGGCCACAAGATTGGTCTCCGAACATCTACCTAATAAACCTCTTGATAATGTACATTGAAATTCAGTTATATAGAAAATTCCTGTCATCACTGCCACCATTAACGCTCACTAAACAGACTTGTTCGCAACCCAATGCAGACTCAACTATTTCTCTCCTTTATATTCCTTTCATCCTGATGATCATCGATATGCCATGTTGCTATTCTCCTGTGGAAACCAATATAACGGTCAAACTCAAAGACGTTTTCCAGTCGTTTACAGATTCATTTCCCTTAATAGGAGTAGAACCCTGCTTGAAATGTGGCCCTCACAGAAGTAAATGATCTCGTTGGAATCCTAGTACAGAATGGATAAGGTAGTCTTTGTTCGCATTTGCTACAAGGTTCTTCCCGTTATAACCCATTTCGAACTCATCATTGTATGCTCACTAGTGGGGAGACAGAGGTCAGTAAGGAAATAGTACATTTGCGTTGTGAGGCGAGTCTTGTTTAGGAGCTGAGAGAACCTAAACTTAATACCAGCCCATGTGCGGATGGAAAGGGCGTAGAGTCATGCAAAAGATGTGGCGGGCAGGTGAAGAAAAAAGCAAAAGAATACTGTACCAAAAGAATCAGAGGTATCTGCTTTCCAGCAGACAAGTCAACCTATCAGAAGTTTAAAGGGTTTTCAATAAGTGGATTGGCTAGCACTGTTCGACAGCGAGTACGTGTCATGCAGCAACAGATGGGGAGAAGATCAGAGTAAGGCTATCATAGGCTCTGCATTCTACCAGGAAATTGACAAATTTAAAGCAGCCAACGTGTCTGGTATGTCTGGGACAATTTCAGACAACCTTGCCTGTTAAGGAATTGAATATTTTTCCCTTTAGGCTCAAGGACCTCAAAAACGCAAGCAAAACACATTTTAAGCTAGTCTGGAGTGAGAAATTCACTCCTCCTTCCCATTTGATTCCTTCCGCAAGCTAGTGAGATTTGGGCCATTTGGGCCATACTCTGGATCCGATCTTTGCTAATTTTCCGATCTAAGAGTCAAGGAGCCTCAAGTGACCCTTTGGTCGGACCATTATGTGGTGCCTTTTAGCATCACAGGTTCAAGGATACCTCCAAACAACTTAAAGGACAGAGGGCCCAGAAGCAGGAAATGGAATTCAATGAATTCCACAACCTTCATTACGGCCCTGAGCCGTGACTTACCCAAGCTAGACAATAATGTTAACACGGTTAACTGCCAAATTGAAGAATGGATTAGGTCAGCAGTGGAGGAAGCTGTACCATGGTCATCACGGAACCCTAACCCGATAGCTAAGCAATCGGCCCCCTGGTTCACAGGCCAACTTCAAGCAGCAAAAAAGGCATATAAACGCCTGGAGCGGATATGGAGAAGAGACTACAATCCAGTCAGTAGAAACACCTACAAAGAAGAACTCAAAAAATATCATGCTCTAATTAGAAAAACCAGATGTGATTTCTACACGACCAAAATAGAAACGGCCAATAATTCCTCGAAGGAACTCTACTCCATTTTGAAATCACTGTCATCCTTAGATCGCACCAGAGAACCCCCCACTGCGTCTGCAGAGAACTGCAACTTGATTGTGAACTATTTCGCATCAAAAGTGGCCAAAATCTACTAATCATTTCCCCCAAAGGCTAGAATCCTTTTGAGTCTTGAGGCTTTACCAATGGACTCTGACAACATCTGCAGCCTTAAAGAATTTACAGTCCCCGACACCGCCAGCTTTGAAAAACCTGGCTTGCAGTATTAAATCAGGCTCACCCTTCGATCCGGCCCCAGCCAAGGCCTTAATACAAGGATTTAACGTGATTATTCCATCTTTACAACAACTACTTGATCTCCCTTTAATTCTGGTGAGGTTCCATTAAAATGGAAACAAGGCACTGTCATAGAACTAAAAAAAAATTGATCCTATGGCTCTTGATAATTTACGTCCGATCTCATTACTCTCTACAATTGGCAAACTAGCCGAAAAGGTGGTTAACAATCAGCTTACTGATTTTATCATCACAAATGATATTTATCATTCAACCCAATCGGGTTTCAGGCCATCCTACTCGACAGAATCGTCTCTCTTGTTAGTCATGAGACCCTAAGGCACTGCGCGGACGCAGGTCAGACAGCCGCACTAGTCCTTCTGGACTTAAGTGCGGCCTTTGACACGGTTCCTCACTACCTTCTTGCTCAAAGACTCAACAGCTGCGGGATTGTAGGCCCAGGACTCCGCTGGATATGCTCATACCTACACGAACGGAGTTTGCAGGTTTCCCAAAAACCTTTCCTTTTGGAAAGCGTGCCTCTGGCACAAGGCGTGCCTCAGGCCTCCATTTTAAGCCCAACCTTATTCAATCTCTACATGGGCTCACTGGCAGAGATCGCGGCACGTCACAAGGCGAGTATAGTGTCATATGCGGATGACACGCAGCTTATAGTCACACTCTCTCAAGACTCGGAAGCCACGGCCGCCCGCTTCTCTGCCTGCTTGGAAGAGCTAGCAACATGGATGGCCAATCATTGCCTCAAGCTAAATGGCAATAAGACAGAGGTACTGGTTGTAGGAAAGGCCCCATCTATATGGTCATCAGCATGGTGGCCCAATGCATTAGGTCAGGTCCCCACGCCCAAAAATACAACAAAAAATCTTAGAATTTGGTTTGATTCAAATCTCTCCTTCGATCATCAGATCATAGTTGCTGGAAAGTGCTTCGGCATTCTTAAAATGCTAAGGAAATCGATTGATCTCCTGCCGATACCTGCCAGAAAGACCATTGTTCACGCTCTGGTCACAGCACATTTGGGCTACGGGAATGTCCTCTATTTAGGCACCAACAAAGGAAGCCTGACGAGACTCCAGCGTATTCAGAACGCTGCAGCTAGTCTGGTTGTAGGGCATCCCAAGAGATCGTCTGCCTCAAAAGCTCTGGCCAATTTACATTGGCTTCCAGTGGAAAAAGAGTTATTTTTAAGGCAATGTGTTACTGCCACAAAATTTGGTGGAACAAGGGACCCAGCTACCGGAGAGCTCTCATTACACCTTATTGCCCTTCTCGTACTTTGCGATCATGTGGAACCCTGCAGGCAAGAGTCCCCAGAGTCTACAGGTCTAGAATGGGCGCCCGCTCGTTCATCTACCTAGCTGCAAAAACATGGAATTCTCTTCCTCTCCCCTTGAAGGTTTTGCTCTACTGAACGAGCCTTCCGCAAAGATTTGATCTTAATCCTTCCACTCTTGCCAAGTTCCGCTCACCTTCTGTTAGTCTTGTTTCAGCACGGGGACACACCGTTTGGTGTAACCATGTGCTCTACAAATGTTGATGATGATGAATGAAATTGGGAGATTTTAGGGGTGTGCAAAATTCTTAAACTTAGTAAAATTGTGGAAAAAATGAAAATTCTGTAAAACTATGAAATTGGCGAAATTTGAAAGAAAAAAAAGAGAAAACCAATCGGCAAAAATAGACTGCACAGAAACTGAACGAGCATTTTGTAGACTTATCTTTCAGCAAAATTTGTCTGTCTTCCTTAGTGTTTTTTCACTTAATATTGAGGAAGATTGAAGAAAAAATAAAAAAAATAATCAGATTAAATTTTTGCAAATAATTTACTTCAAAAACTGTTTTTAGGTTGAGCCTGGTTGCAAAAGACTTATTGTCATCTTACCAGATCTTACAGCGTGCTTAAAGCCCACCCACTGCTTAACATTTGTGGGCATTCTTGTTACTCACTGCTTGCTTCTTATTAGATGGCTTGCCTTGTTCATCTTGTATCTGTCCCTCCCCTGGAGCTTAATCGCTTTACTTGGGTCCTTCCGAAGCTCACTTTTAGGAAGTACTTTTTACTTAAGCAATCGTCAATGTGTTTTCTAGCCCACTTTCCCACGTATATGTTGCTCTCTCTCTCGCCTGTGCTTCTCGTCCACCACACGTTCTCTCTAATCCATGTACTTCTCCCCCCCAAGCTCCACATTGTTCCGCCCCCCCCTCCTGTGCTTCTCTGCCCCTCGCACTCCATGTTTCTCTCTCTCACCAGTGTGCTTCTTCATCTGTCCTGTGTGTTGCTTTTCCTGTGTTGCTAGCCCACATTCCTGTTACGCTCCCCTACACTCACTTTTGGAAGAAAAAAAAAACCAAGCACTACGTTTAAAAAAAAAAATTGCTTACCCATCCATTTCAGATCGGTTATTAGAAAGAAAACAAGCATGGGCAAAGCCAATAGGTCACGCCTTTGAAAGAGGTTCTATTTTTGTTTTCTCTCATGTGGATAGTAAGTGTAGATTGTTTCTGTCAATAAAATAGGTTTTAATATCTATCTCAAAGGGACCATAATCACTACGCACTAACAATATTACACCATTAAAAAGAACGAGTTACACTAAGTTAACTGTCCACCTTGGCTACCCAACCCTGATGCTTAAATACCATGAAAGGAAAATGTAGCTATGAATAACCCTACATCTAGACAGTTACGCTTTTTTAAACGTTTCACAGAGTTATATATAGACTCTATCTACAAAACACACCGAACTTGGAGGGCCGGGCAGGCAGCTAGAAGGCACATCTGAGCCAACCATAAAGAGATTTGCGTGACCAGCACACGGACGATTAATAAAGGTTATCCGAGATAGCACATGGATTGCAAGAGGGATCAAAAGAATGCCAGATTACTGTGGCCCCACTAAATAAACAGACTGTTTTCAAGAGGTGTTGTGAGTGAGAACAAAAATTCTATGGAAAGTTTCTGCCCATGGATTTCAGCACAGAGGTGCTAAAGTTAGAAAACACACTACAGTAATATTTAAGAAAGCGTTCAAGGCTGGCCAGTTATGGAGGGATGCTAGTGGATACAACGAAACAAGTAAATGATGGGAGATACACTTTAGTCGAAAAGTGTTGTTTTCAAACTTTTATTGGTTGCTATGGTTAGAGCACCGTGCATACAATCAGGATACGTGAGACTAGTGCAACAGTCAGGGCGCAGGCCTATCTTTAGTTTACAGCGCAGTTTGTGGCACAGGCAGTCTCCAGTTCTAGGCTCTGGTTGACCTATAGCGCATAATTAGACTCATTAATCTACTTGCATAGCTTTAAAGTGCTTTTCATGGGGAAAGATCTACCATTATCCCAGTAATCAATTTCAATTGCACGTGACAATTCATCACTAGGGTGTGGAGCTAAGTGGGATGCATGGGTTGTCTCGTCTAGAAATCAGAAAAAAACTATATTTGGTACTGTTACCGTTTTTTTCTTTACCTATCCTTTTGCAAGCCGTTCCTCTTTTGGAGCACACAGGTTTCTGCCCAGAACAAACACACACCATTAAACTCTGCTGCAGCAGTAGAAAACGAGATTACCAACACTGCTCTGGAACGCATATTAGGAATGCATTAGAATTGTGTGTTCCAAAGGAGTGCCAACCAACTTATATGCTGATCTCGAGGGGAGAGGATGTGGCGTAAGGGCTAGAGTGGCCGACCGTGCCGCTAGAGTGGTTCGAGTCTCAGTGGGAGGCTCAACATCCTGTGTTTCTGGGTAAATCACTTAAACTCTCCGTGCTTGCGAATGTGTCCCTGTGTCTAATGCAACTGGTGCTCTTGTAAAGCCCTTCGATACCTTCGGGTAGAGTTTACGCTACGTAAAATAGCCTAAAAAAAGCACATAAATTACAAAAACACCATCATCATGGGAAAGCCTTGCTAAACAAATAAAAGCACACTTAATAAAAAATAAAAAAGCTTAAAACGCATCTCCCACAAGCTTCAGCAACAACACGACATAAGACAACAGAACCTTCCTAAACACGGGCACTCTACAACGGGAAAAAATGTGCACATACACAAAGCTAAATACACTAAAGTGAAAGGATACAAGTAATACACCATTACTCCATGAGAGGAAGCAAGACACAAGTTGGAGGGACATATAACAAAGATTAACCACCTGGAAGACAGCCTTTGCGAACGACCGTCTAAACAATCAAAAGCGATGGGCACGCTGAAAGCCCACAGTGAATACATCATGTCTCAAAGAGACAGCGCATGCGCTGCCTAGGCGAGACCCCAAAAAAAGGCATGTGTCACTTTGTAGACACTCATATGTGAAACGTGCGCTCGCCTACAAAATGGTGCTGTGGTCGCATCATAGTGCCTTTTCCCCCTGTTTAGCAATGCTGCACAGCATCACTAAACCTTTGGCAAAGCCAACAGGTCCCAAATATAGGACCTATTATCTTTGCCAATGTCTGTTTTATATGAAACTTTACCCTAGGTAAACAGTTCAAAACTTTACAAAAATCACTTAGTTCAAGCTACAGAGTAAACATTTCCCCCATGCCCCAGCATAATCTCCAAAGAGGAAAACATTCATGGTTAGGAAAAACACACATAGGGAGCCTGAAGTCACTCACTGTCGTTTGAGGGTAAGTTTACGGATGCGGATAAGATACTGGGTGATCTTCGTGAAGCGTTGTTTGCACTTGTGCCGAATGAATCGTGGCCAGTATATGAGGTTTTCGTCTATCTGTTCCAGGGCCTTTTCATAGTTCTTGCTGAGTCGAACCTGAGGGAGAAGGCAAAACAATGATCTAACTGCATGGCTATGCATGGATATTTGAAGGTCCAAGCAACTCCACCCTTGATCTTTCACTGGCCAATGCCACTGAAAATCTGTAGAGCTGGTTCAGAGTAAGTCATACGTGTCACATGTGACCCCCATAGAGACCTTTCTAAGGCACCAGGGCAGCTAAGAAAAATACAATTTTCCTACAGGTTATCCCATTTCTACATAGCACAACAAACACCAATTTCTAAAAGATGAAAGCACTCAACAGTGTTGCAAGCAATAAAGCAATAATAACGTTTTAGTCTTGAGGAACACAGGTTTCCAAAAACAAGTGTGCTCTTTAGGATGGCATGGGAATGAGGAACCAAGCAAAAGGGAGATACCCCCAACAGAAAACCATTTCTCTTTCCAAGCAGTTGTATACACTAAAAACACATGCTAAGAAAACTCCAAACAAACCATCTCTCATAACATTCCAATACTTCACTCCAAGTGAGAAAGACAGAATGTACCGTACACCTTTCCCCCAACAAATCTCACACGCTCACCAAGATAACCAGGGACAGGGCAGAACCTGTGGTATCAAACATTACCATTTTCAACTGGAACACCACCATTGTCACATCAGACCCATCACTCTCAATTCATCTACTAGACTACTTACCTTGTTATCTATCCATTAACTGGTATTCTTCTAAGAAACTCCTCCAAACCAACATCAAAAAATATGTTATGCCCCTCCACGGCCAAATCATTAATCTACAATTATGACATTTCGACTATCTGCCTAAAATCCACACTGCTATCGTCCAATCGGACAGCACTGAGTAATATTGCTATTCATTTCTTCTAAACAGACAATCTTCATACTTTACCACCCATAGATGATGTTAACTCAACCCCAATAACCAACACATAAAAGTTACTCCTGCACAAACTCCATGCTTTCAAATCCCATGTCGTGACCCACATTTTTCCAACTTTTCTCTTCAAGCTCGCCTTCTCTCTCACTTAGCTTATCATTATCCACCTTGTTGTTCCGTCCTGTGACAGACTGCCCGGTAGCTTCCATCCTCTTTAAAATCCAACTGTCTGGGGCAGAGCCACCATGCTATGAAATAGCTTCCCTCGAGCTACAAAACACAGGTGTTGGCGGTGCAGCATTGTGGTGGAGCCCCTCTTCAGGTGTTAAGTGATGGAAGACAGGAACCTATTCGTTAGCGGGAGCGGGCCTTTCTTGGGGGAGAAGCCAGGATATCACCGACACAGGCGGCCTGAGGCTGCTGGCCTAAACTACAAAGAGAAGATGAAACTTAAATGAAGAAATGGGGAGATATTATTGAAGCAGTGAGAACCCACAATACGAAATCATCAGAGGCGACAAGGGGTAGGAGTGTAATTAGAGGACATGAACATGGAAGCTGTATTCTGACGCATGCTGGTGCTCTTCCTGAGCGATGGTTTGAAAGAGTGACGAGCCCAGGGTGTGAATGCACTGCTCCAAGCCGGGCTGGGCTCTTGCACAAATGTGCATTACAGTTGGGAAGTGTGAGTCTTATATGTAAAAAAATAACACTGTGGGTAATAAGAAAGCGCAACTGAAAGCAATACAAGAGCATTAAAGTTGCAGGACGAGGGGTAAACAGATTCTTGACAAAGGAGGCACGCAGTACAGCCCCCAACCTGTTTATTATGTGTGAAGCTTGACAAAGGTTTCCGAAAGAAATGAGACTCATCGGGAACTATTGTTATTGGCAAGGAAACTGCACTGATCCTGAAGAGTAGTGACATAGATATAATTGAGAAGTGTTACAATAGGAGCAGTGACATGGGCTCCAGATCTTCACCAAACTAATGCCTTTGAGACAAAAAGGAGGATTTACATCTTCTAGACATAACAAACATACCATTAAAGAATGGATGGCGAAAATGTCACAGACGTACAGTGCATGGGAAGCTGTACAGGGAGAAACGCCAAGCAAACCTTCCATATCAGGTATGAAACCTCTGATAACAGAAGGGAATAAAGCAATCAGAGAAAAGACTGACAGTCTGGCAATAAATAGGACAGTGCTTTGGCAAGAGCTGGATAAAATTAGGAACTGTGCCACAGAAGCAGAATGCAGGATATAAGCAATCAAAGGTAATGCAGGAGGATATTCTGCACAGCTTGTTGAAATGAATGTATGACGTTACATCGCATACATTCACAACGCGGTATTTTACATCGCGTTCGTTACAACGCAAGTCGTTACAACGACTTGCGCTGGACTTAGGAATAGTATGATTTACTATTCCAACTCGTCTATGTACAGTAGGGAAGGTGCTGGAATAGTAAATCATACTATTCCTTAGGTTAGAGCGCCATCCAGCGCAAGTCGTTGTAACGACTTGCGTTGTAATGACCGCGATGTAAGGGCATTGCGATGCGATGCAATGCCCGCGTTGTAATGGATGTCTCCCTGTTGAAATACGATCCACAGTTGAAGGTAGGAAGAGAAGTTTGCAGCGTTAGAGAATGGGTCAAGAAGGAATAAAGTGTGAATCTTGGGTCAGGTAGAGGAATGGAGATCAGCCTGTAAAATTATTTTTGGAAAACTAGAGCTAATACCACAACTAGATGGCACTGAGGAAATACAAATACAACGGTGCACAGGACACTAGGGCACATGTTCTTCGTAGGGGCTCGGAAAGACACTCACTGATAGCATATATAAACGGAAGGCTGAAATACTGTCGATCGAGAGACAAAGTGATGAGCTAAGGAGATCAGGATGTTAGAAATAGGAAAGAAAATGAAACGGAAAAAGCTAGAGGGAGGCTTGAGAGCATGATTATAGATCGTAGACAGAACGGACACAAGAACAAGGTGATAAATCCAGGCACCAATTACACTGGTGGTAAATAGGAAAAAGGGAAACAGAACAGTGGTAGCTATATGGGATGAAGCAGGGCAGACATTAACAGAACAAGAAGTAATTAATAGGTTTTTTGCTTGAGTTCGAAATCCCTTAAAAAACAGAAGACAAGAGGCGCTTGGCAAAACAGAAAGTTTGTTTAATTAAACATTACAGCCAGAAGAACAGTTACAGGGACAAGGTACATACAAAACTTAGTAGGTGTAAAAGTTTCTGGTGTACCGTATATGGTGATAAATGTTGGTTGCTGCCTTTTAAGTCATAAATTGTCTAATGGTTACCACAGGTGGGTCTCTACCTCACGTGGACACAATGTGGCCAGTGGATATGCTTCAAGATGTCCAGCATGGGGAGCGACGGATCAATACGTATGCTAGGTCCTGATTGGCTACGAGTCCCTAACTCATGTTGCATCTGACTTTTATGGTATTTTAGGAACGCGCGTACCCCCTCCAGCCACAAGTACTTTATCGGTGCAATCTACCATGACTCTTTGTAACGTCGCTGCGTCTATCTGTGGGATTGATCAAGAGGTTCCCGCCGGAGCGTTAGCCTGCCAGCTATACCCTTCCCACCTGTGACCTAGCAATCAGCAATCCAGGACCTTGGTCTCAGGGTCTGTTTGACTACAAAATTGTGAGTTGGGGTTGATGTAGAGTTCACCACAGCGAATTTGTTAATAAAGACGATATTTCAATTTCATCAATAAATGCATCTATTTCCATATTAACATTTTCAAAGAATTTTTACCCGCCTGACATTCTCTGCGAGTGCAACATGACGATAAACTGTTTGGGAGAATTCTGGATGAGGCATACTTACCAAAGTCACAGTGGATTTATGAGCTGAACTAAATGCTCCACTAGAAACAGAAGACAAAGGGGGCAACACAAGACACAAAAACAGTTGAAATGCCTTGAAATAATTGTCTTCCAGGTAATTTTCAAATGAATAAGTGATGATCCTGGCACTACCTCTGTTGGCAATGTATAATGAAGCAATAATGAAGGGCACACTGCCAGGTACATTTAGAGGGCCAAAGGTGGTGTTTTTTCCTGAAACGGGCAAGAATCCGCTGGACTGCGAGTTATATAGGCCTCTGTCAATTATCAAAGTTGACACTAAAATATTAGGCTAAATATTGGTGATGTGATTAGCAAAAGCAGATGAGGTGTTGATACATATGAAGCAGGGAGGATTTACAGTAGGAAGGAACACTACCACGAGCATAAGGAGAGTAATAAATAAGCCATGTTAAACAAACAAAGCAAAGGCGAGCCTTAACGAGCTTGGATGCCCATAAAGCGTTTGACACTGAACTGGCAATTTATAAGCAAGGTCCTGGAAAGATGAATTAGGGGAGGGAGTCTTGAAGTGGGCTGCGAAACTGAGAACTGTAAAAACAGGTCTCAGACAGATGGAAAATTAGAAGGAGACAAGGTACTGGTATCTGTTGCCACCCTTGATCTTCACATTAGTCATACAACCACCTCCAATAGTTAGCCTTAGGCAAGCAAAATTGAGTACTATTTAAGAACAAATGAGTTGTCATATAGCTATATGCAGATGACATACTATTGACCCAGAGAGACCAGACCAGCAACTGGATCACGCTGGAACAAACACTATGCAAGGTGGGATAATACATTTTTCAATATCTGTAATGTATCCTATTTTTTCAGTGGACCCTAAAGATCTGGGAAATATAGCGTTAGAGGTGCAATTACCGCCTTATAGATACTTAGACATACAAATACACGAAGTCCTAGAGACAGTATTCTCTGTCAGCACTTGAAGCCAGCATTTGCAGATGGTTGAAATTTCCACAGTCTGGATGTATAGCATTGAGTAAAATGACCATGGTACCTAGAGTACTCAACACATGGTAAAGTCTACCCTGGAGGAGAGCTTCTGTAAAGTTAAATAAACTACTTAGGCTGCTGTACTGAGGTGAAGGCAGAGCGAAAATATCAATACTCATGCTATGGCTGCCACGAGAGGAAGGAGGCATGTTAGTCCCGGATTTTAGGGCTGACAACTGCGACACCCAGATACAATTTGTAGTTCCATGGTTAGACATGGATATGAAAGATTTATTGAGGGAGGTGCTCTAAGTATTAATACATCCAGTAGAATTAACAGTACTCTCATTACTATCAGGCACATCTCTTAAAAAGATACCAACACACAAGCGGTGGTAAGGGTACGGCGACCTATAGTAAAACAGGAGGAATACAGACATGTGAATATGTCACAATTGGCTACATGGCTAACAGTACTCTGCCCTAAATACTCCACATTTTGAGACTGCCCAAAGAGCAAGAAAACTAAGCTATTAAGTGACATATATGAAGAGGGCAGACTCCTGGGATTAGCTGCCGTCTGATAGAAATGGAGGGTTTGAAATACCAATTTTCCTATATACATACAGATTGCCACTGCAATACAGGAGAACTGAAGTAACTTCCTACAGGTGCCAGAAGTATATACGCTTAATTAAACTAGCCAAGTGCTAAGAGTGAACTCCAGAATATATGATGACATTTTACCAAGAGATAACAAACAGAGGTGAAGACAGCATGGGATGCAGATACAGAAGATAAAATCAGCAACCAATAATGGCATAAAATATTAACAATTTGTAAGAAAGTCATTCGAAATGCCAGACTCAATTTGAACAACTACAAACGAATGAAGGAGGGGGATATATGACACCCCTCTCTACAAGACGAAAGTTAACTATACGGAAACCTGCCCCAAATGCCAAATAAGAACAGGGTGGGGGTGGCGACCGTCCCTCCGTCCTGAAATACATAGGTTCTGGCAAGAGACTGTGCATAAATTGAAATTGCTGACAGATAGAAACATGCAACCATCTGTTCGATTGGGTCTGCTAGGTCTAGTCCCATGCAGTAAAATCACCCCAGCAATGTTTCCAATCGTACAACTGGGTCTAGTACAGGCTAAGAAGAAATTTGCAATGAAATGGAACAAGCACGCAGACCCGACTCTATAGGCATTGTAAATGGAGCTTGTTTAAATAGATGAATGCAAAATATGGGATATGGAAACAAATACAATATCAAACAGGTGAAAGTGGTGGGGCACTGGTAGGAGAGGCAGTGCTAGTACAGCTGGAACAATGAATGGAAGAAGATGATTAACAAAATGTACAATGAGACAGAGGACATTTAACATGCAACACTGAACTGTACAGGTAAAATAGGAACAAGCATTTGCAATGCAATAGGTCTCGCATTTGCGAGAGTTTGAGCTATTGGCACTGTAAATGACAATGCCTTTTATTTATGTGTTTTGAAAACCTGCAAGCGGTGCGTAAACACACACTTTGTACTTATCGTCGTTGCTTAAGAGAAGCAAGGCGAGCAGTAAAAGAGGCGCAGTTACTGCCAGCCTTGCTTCTCTTAAGCAATGGCTATAAGTACAAAGTGTCTGTTTACGGACCGCTTGCAGGTTTTCAAAACGCATAAATAAAAGGCATTGTAATTTACAATGCCAATAGCTCAAATGCGAGCCCTATTGCATTGCAAATGCTTGTTTTACATGCCACTCAGATCCTATTTCCTGCCCCTTCATTGGAGGCTCGCAGCTGGTTTTCTGGCTGAGTAATGACATCCTCGGATCTCTTTTCCAAATCGCTCATTTGCTGCTTTCCTAGAGCCTGGATTCAATAGTGGTCGCGCCAGGCACTGTCCTTGGGAAGAGCACCCTCCATGCTGGAGATCACAGTAAGCAACATCATTTCTGATTTTCGCTCATTTTCACTGCCTCTATTTACTCTCCCTAAACTCAGTGGATTGTCAGAAACCCCTGCATGTTTTAAGGCAGATTAGCAACGACAAACGAATGAGCGCCAAAAAGATAAAAAGTGGCTGTGATTGTTGAAGCTAAGACCAGTGCGCTGAAGAATCTCAGTTCGATGTATGAGCTGCTTGTCCAGTCCGTGTTAATTCCTTGCAATTTGGTAGTACTACTCCTGGTTGTATAATGCAATTATCAGGACTACAGGGAGAGGAGGTGCGTAACGGCCAGAGCTAACGACTTTGGAGCTGGAGAACCAGATTCGAGTCTCGGCGTCAGCTCAACATCCTGTGATTCTGGGCGTATCCCTTAATCCCGTCAAAAAATGAACGTGTCATTGTGTAATGTAACTGATGCTCATCTAAATCGCTCCAATACCTTCGGGTCGAGTTTGCGCTATATAAAACTGCCCAAAATAAAATAACATATAAAAGCAAATGAAAAACCAGGACTGGATGAATTATTCCCACTGGATCAGGGTAACACAGCCCCTGGTCGAGAGATATGTGGTATTGGAAAACGCTAGGATTTGCGGAGGTCGTGCTAAATGTGGTGGAGAATCTGTCAATTTGCTTTCTCCTAGGCATAATATGTTTGACAATATTATAGGCGCTTTTAGCTGTACCCCCCAGTTATCAAAGCTTTTTCCGTTACCACCCAGGCTCTAGGTGTATCCAATGCCAAAATGCCTTGCCTCAAATGACATTTTTTATGGCCAGGAGATGCTTAAGTATCGTTGTAGCAGTGAACAAACTGCGTAATGCAACACGAATTTTAGGCGAGTGAAAAAGTTACTAGCCCAAGATCACACAATTTGGTGTCCGAAAACCAAGGATTAGAACTGCTTACATCTTGCTCCCAAGTCAATCAATTAGCTACTAAACATCAGTTCTTCCCCTCATTTAAGGTACTTATGTTATGTTACATGTTGTATGGGTGACTAGTGACGATCATTTTGAGTTGCTGGTTTTAATGGTAAACGTGATGCCAGATGCACACAAGGGATCGGATAGTTCATAGCGGCGCAAGGCTGCAGATTGTGGAGGTGTGCTTTGCTGCATTATGGAAGTAGTGTACACGCTCTGACAGAGCACACGCTGCATGTTTGTGGTTGAACAGTGGCAGGCACATGCCATGGCTTTGTACTCGCAGTCCAAGGGGAGACAGTTCCCACAGCATTTACTGGGTAGTTTTGCGGCCTCATTAGTGAAATAGCGTTTGGCTCTGGGGAAAGCTAAACTGCCATCAATAAACTAGAGGACAGACCCATAAGCAGATGGAAGACCAAATGCACATGTAATAACGTGGCCGAACGGTCTAAGGCGCTGTATTTAGGCTCCAGTCTCTCTGGAGGCGTGGGTTCGAATCCCACCGCTGCCCAAAAAAATTTTCCAAAGAAATATCGTTACATTAAATAGTGGACTTACTTTACACTGAATACCTGAACTCACATTTCCTTTTAATGATTCCAGACTTTAAGCACACGTTGAAGCCTCAGCTCCCATCTGTGTAACTAACATATGAAGTGAAACAGAAACCTAACACTGTACAGTCGGTGACAACGTAGCCGCACAAGCAGGCTGAGCAGACGGCTTCCGGAAATATATGAAAGCGGCGCCGTGCTGAAAGAAATCACGGCGCCCGTGCACATAAGTTAGACGCATGGCGGCCCGTGAAGCGGGCAACATGGTAAGAAGAAATGAGTAATGAAAGCGTGCGCCGTGCATATTAAACTTATGAGCTGGCGGCCTGAGAAGCGTGCGCCACGGCAATTTAAAAAAAACAAAGTAGTCCCTATACGAAGCAGATACAGACCTACAGCGTAACTAAGCTGTAGTTGGTCCGTGCTGCTTGCCTTAAAACGGAAGTGACCCAATAATGAGCCACGAAAGCAGAGCAACACCTGAATGAACCAATGCCAAGCGGCAGGCGGGATTACCCTCCATATTCTGTTTACTACAGGTCTTGCGACAGCGCATGCGCTGTCTAGGCTCGACCTAAAAAGGGAATTGAGACGTCACTGTTGCAGTGTGAAATAAGAGGCCACCATTGTTTGATGTTGGCTGAATAATTATGATAAAAATGCGGATTCCAAAGAAGGAGGGATGGGATATTGGTTGGAGCCATTATTATATGGATGTTATGAAACCACAATATATATCAACATTTCAGTACCGGATGTACTGTTGTTCTCCAAGCAAAAAAAGTAACCCACAAAGCCTTCCGATAACAGATATTACAATGTTGAATAGACTCCTTCACAAATCTTCGTCATTTTACCTAAACCAATAGCTTCCCAATGATTCAAAGCTATCTTTTTAAGCTTAAATACCAGTTCTTTTCTTTCCAAAAAAATCTGACTGTTAACTGACATTAATTGAATATGGTTGTCAGAAAAATAATTCTATAGATACGCAATCTCTACAAAGTTTATTCTCTAGGACAATTTCATTTGTTACAATAACAACCATAGTCACTTCTGGCCACTCCGATTACTTGTCAATTTACCACAGCGGCAAAAGACTCTTTCCACTGGACTAGCTAAAACAACATATGGCTAAAACAACATATCACTATTGCTACAGACAACACTCTCACAAACAGCCAAATACATTTTGATATATATATGCATAGCCATCAAAACTATCTTCAAAATCTGCATTCTTACCCGACAGCCATAAGTGCCCTCCATGCCAAAATGGACAAATTTCAAATGAAAGCTGACCAGAGGAAGAATTCCCAAGAAGACACAATATCCCCCCTTGCAAACTGACCTCGAATTTTACATAGCACCAGATTTTCACCATTCTTTGACAATCCCAAAACTTAACCTTTATCATTCAGAATTCAACAATTCTTCTGATATACACTCTTGCACGACCTCACTCGCACTATAGCATGTCAAATCAACTATTCACTTCTGCTCATCACCACTGCAACGATCATCAACTGAAAGCAGCCTGGACATCTAATCTGCTAGGGTACTGTTTTTTCCCCCCAGGCACATATTAGATTTCATACCTAATGCCAGTTTTTTTAAACTGCTGATCTTGGGTCAAAGTTAATCTGCCATTTGGAGACAGCACATTAATCAGAGGTTTATAGTCAGTTTTACTAACTTCCCTAGAAGAATATACATCCAAAGTAAAGCATCCACATTAGAATGAAAGGTAGCAACAAAGCAGACACAAAAAGGCAGCTCTTGACAAAGATCGCTCTCTACAAAACGTTCCACGCTCAACTCCACTTCTAACATTTCAATATTTCACGCTTCGACAGAAAGTGCCACCCAGGGACCACAAGATGACGCTTATTTACACCTTAGTTTTCCGGAGCTATTTTAACTTTTGATGCAAGTGAGCATTTTCAAGTCTCAATTCACTTCAGTTTACTGAAGTCCACCTTCACAGAGCCAAGTACAGCAAAGTAGACCACAGTCCTTTTAAAAAGAAATTCTTATTTCTAACTTTTTTAACATGTCCAGCATAAAAGGTGCACACCATTTATTGGCAAAAGATACATTTTACATACATTCAAATGTAGCCAGATATGGAAAACGAAGTAGTGCTCTTTTTAAACGTTACTTTGATGAGTTTATGCCAATTAAACTGTTGTAAATAGAAAACTAAAATACACTACTGTCATTTGTTTCTAAAACCCATGATTCAACGATGTTGGTGTCACCACTTGCCAAATAAAACTATACTAATAGTTTGCAATCATGTTTTTCAAAGTTTCATTCAACAGAAATGGCTGCTGCCCCATCTCTAAAGTCATCTTATGCCCACCACAACAATCCCACGCTTCTACGCTCATCCTACACTCGTGTCCCTGCAGCCGCCATCCTTGGTTACCATGAATTACTTCTGTCAATATTAGGCCTCACTGGTAGTGCACTCCTGGGACTCTTCTTATCTTGATGATCAATACAATTGTGTCCTTTTGCATCTTTAGCTCCAAAGCATTAAGTGTCCAGCATGACTGCCCTTAGCACCTCCTCCCACTACGCAACCTCTGCTAATATCACCACCTTATAAGTTTCCTCAACCAACCATTTGCTGATGACAAGCTTCCCCTGTCTCCCATAAACCTAGTTTGTGTAGTCAGTTGGCTGGTCAGAAGCTACCTAACTCCTCTGCTATAAGACTGAAATCCTTTACTTGCTATAATCACAGTCCCCTGCACCAGTGTTTCTTAACTTGTGGTCACAGGACCCCCTCGGGCCACAAGTCCTACTTAGGGGCAGGGTCTGTGATTGTTTACAAAATTAAATACTAAAATGTATAAAGTATATACAAAGAAGCAAAATTGACAATTTGGAAAAAAATCTCTATATTAGATTCTGAATTAAACATATTTCAATACTTGAGCATTGGTTTGCCGTATACTTGTTTCTATATTTTTGTGTATTGTTTTGACTTTCAAATCATAGAAACTGCTGTGGATGGGGGTCCCTTGCTTCCAATAATGACTCAGTGGAGGTCCACGAATTCCAGTATTGATTCAGTGGGGGCCAACAGAAGTGAAAAGTTAAAGAACTGATGCCTTATACCATTTCATTTCTATCCGCTGTATAACTGTAAAATCTAACCACGCCTTACACCCTTCTCCAACCTTGAGACACTCTAGTCATCAGTAAGAAGGGCCACTGAAACAGGAGACTCCCTGAACTCTATACCCTCTCGCCAACAATAAGGTTATTCGTTTTGAAATACACACTTTATCTAGCCTCCACATACTGCTACTTCGAAATACCTACATAAAGCAAGCTGGCTAAAAGGTCGACAAAGGGCCCCTGTGCCAGGATATTTTTAACTAGCATAAATAAACTCATTGTCACTTACCTTTGCAGACCAGCTCTCTCTCAAGCAGCCCCCACAATCATATACCAATAATCTATAACTCTTCCATTCCTGCACCAACAGGTTCTGGGTCATGTCAGTGCTGGTGCCTCTCCACGTTAACATCCACTCCTCTTTCATCCACCCTAATCCCAGGAAATACGAGCTGCCCAAAGAATCTTCAAATTGACCCTCAAACTAAGTAACTCACAAACCTCTGCATGTCCTCTGGCTCCCTCTCACACCTCTTCATCAAGCAAAATGAATGCAACAATATCAGTCCTTGAGCCAAATATACAACGCATGATGAAACTGTAAGTAGAACCATCTGAGTTGATCCGGTTTTGTCTTATTCATTATATACTATGAGACTTATCACCCATCAGTAAAGTGCCTTGTATGGTTCGCTTAATGCAACCCTCTGTCCAAATTGTGAGATTGCAATGCTTGACAAATACACAAAATGTTCCTCTACAAGAACCCAAAGTGGAGTGGCACTGTGCTGCAATATCAGTCGTCATAATCCTCATATTCAAATATCTTTTTTGCCTGCAGCACTATGAAAAGTAATTTTTCACTTCCTTGAGCAATGAAGAAAACATGCCTGCCACACTGACTTGATCAGGAGAACAGCATGTCCCTCTTTTAAAGCAGATGGAGCACCCTGCACTTTAGAACAGTTCTACTGTGATAATGGTACCAAATGACATGACTGCTTAAAACTCACCCGCTCCCACATGCGTCCCGGAAAAGCTGCTCTTTCAATCACTTTCATGTACAAGTAGCACAGACCTAAAGGAAGGAGAACATAATTAATACAAGAAGCAGGTCAACAGATTTTGCTCTCCAGCTGAAATGCCATGCTCCATTCTCACAGTGCACAAACAGGAACAGGCACTTTGCAATATGTTACATTAAAGAGACAGGGTCTTTAAATTTAAGAGTATGCTTTCCTCAGTGTATCAAAAATCAGACTTCTACCCATAAAGAAGACAGAAATAGCAGCATATGGCTAAATATTGGGAAGAGAATAGTGATGGTCATTTTTTTTTTTACCTTTAAAGTAAAAGAAAGGCTTTTGCGCGTACTATCAGAAACAGTTACAAAAATGTCCATATGTATTACAATAACAACATTTGGAGGAGATAAGTGAAGGAATGGAAGTGGAATATGAGGTGATAAAAACGGCAGGCCAAATAGTAGCTAGCGGCGGTATCAATTCTGACCTTGATGAAAGTTGCCAGATTTTAATAATAATCAAAATCAACTTTTTATAAACTGAAGGAAGATGCAGACGTACCTTGCTTTAGAAACCAGACGTCATGTTAATATTACCCTATTCGGTTGTACTCATTTCATCAACCTCTGAAGGAAAAAAAGTTTTATGGCCCCGGCCATGATTCAAATCTGTGAACTCAGATTTCTGCAGATTTTTTTTATTTTAGAATTCTTTTTATTGTTTACAAAAAACAATTGTACAGATTTCACACATAGTGTAAACATTGCATCACAGCAATGATTGACGTGGAACACATAGGTTAGTTTCAATAGATAACACCACTCCTGGTTGGAGTTCTTCTGCATATTAAGGTTCAGATTCGTCTGGGGAGAGTTGCAACGGTAGTCTGGGCGGTACACAGATATCCCCCCTGTATTCGTTCCATTTACCCCATATTTGCATCCACTTTCTCGGGCACCCTCTAGATACATATACTATTTTCTCGCTAAACATGCACCAGTCCATATCGCTTTCCCATTCCATCAATGTCGGGGCAGCTTGTACCCCCCATTTTCTTGCTATGTTTCTCTTAGCGACCATTAGACCTAGCATCACCCATGTTCTCTCTTTGCTACCCAGATCCGTTTGTTCCCATATGTTTAATAGACATCGTTTGGCCTCAGGTGTTATTCTCTCTCCCATTACCTCCCCCATGCACAGGACATCATTCCAGTACCTACTAATGTATGGGCATTCCCATATTATATGGCAGAACGTGCCCTCCCGGCCACATAGTCTTCTGCAACTAGGGTCTTCTCTATATCCCATACTTGACCAGAGCTGGCCCCGTGACGTATATTCTGTGCAATATTTTCAACTGCACCAATTTTAGTTTAGAGGATATTGCCACCTCCTTTGGGGATGCCAGTGCTTCCTGTCAGTCCTCCTCCTCCAGCCCCAGGAAGTCTCTCTCCCATTTTTCACCTAGTTGCGGAAGAGGATCGGAGGAATGATTAATCAGTTTTGAGTAAGTCAGGGAAATTGCTTTTCTTGGCATATATCCATCCAGAAGCCTATCCTCGAGAGGAGAGGCCTCAGGAGGGGCCTCTGACCTCGGGATCGCTGCCTGCAAAGCATGTCGTACCTGTAGATACTGAAATTTCTCAATTTCCGCCAATTCGTGATTCCGTTGGAGTCGCGCGAAGGGTACTATCTCCCCCTTCTCCCAAAGGTCGCCCACCCGAGAGATCCCGATGGTATCCCATTTATCGAAACCCTTCGTTTTCCAGAGGGAGCCCAATTGTTCCGTATCCCACAGCGGGGTGGACTGTGTTATGGTCTTAGCCCATCCCATACTCTTGCGGACCGAATGCCAAACCCGAACTGAATGCTTTGTGGGGCCTGTCAGGTGGAATTTCGAGGGCCTGGAATACAACGCCCGTGTGTGGTTGCTACCGGGCAAGAGCCACTTATCCATAGCATATCCCGGATCATTCTGAGGTCGGTATACGCAATGGTTAATGGCAGCTAGTTGTGCCGCCCAGTAGTACTTTTTAATGTTCGGTAGCCCTATTCCCCCGTTATACCAGCCTTTTACTAGCTTTGGGAATGAAATTCTTGGTGGACTATTTCCCCAGAGCAACGTTCTCTGTGCACTTTCCACTGTTCTAAAGTATGATGCGGGGACGGGGTTCTGCAGCAGATTTAATAACACGTTGACCATTTTCATGTCTTCTTCAGGGAATATATTAGTAAACACCGGGTGGGGTGGTTATAGTGGGGGTGGGTGGAAGAGTTGCTAGTTTCTTGTCTAATCAGACAGTAAACCGGAGTTGTGCATCATAGGGTCTTCACCGATAGTCAGAAACATTAGAATGATTTCATCTACACATGGGAGCCCACAACACGTTTTACCATACTTATGAACATTACAATAAATTGAAGGAAAAAAATCATATCATTCATTGCCACCTATCTAGAATTGAGCTTACCAAAATCTGGGGAGGTTTTTTTTTTTTTTAATGAAATCTAATCAAGAAATGTATTAAATAAAACAACCTTTTAATGAGCATTGAAACTTCAGCAGATTATGTCTGCAAGGTCAATCTTCAGAGTCAATGTCAGAAATACTATGAAATGTATTTATTCCATTGGCGAAGGTATCTGCTCAACAAATGATGTGATGCTACTCCAAGTGACGCACAATCCAACTGCAAGGCATGGGTGGATGCTCATAATTCTGAATAACAGGCTGTACATGTGCACACTACAACACTGTTGGGAAGATCAGTGGATTCAGAAGCAGGACTCCCAGGGCAATCAAATTCTTCTACTCCATGAAGCCTTTGACTAAATGTAATAAAAAAGATCTATGAGGCAAAAACACTATCCATCGCTGCTTATGGGGTTTCTCGGATATTTCAAAATTGCAGAGTATAGAGGACGGCTTTTTGAAAAGGTTGATATGTGTTCCACAATCCTGTTCCTCTTACAATGCCCATTTTGAGCTGAGTGACCCTCATATAACAGATAAAATTCGTATTGCGCCAATCCTTTTGTGGCACTCAGTCTGGAGTAAAGAAACTATAAGTCTAACTAGACATATCTTGGCGTACTGCTTGAATTTAGAAGGTGTACATAAAATCAAATGGCTAAAATATATCGAGGTCAACCTACAGGCAATTGGGTTACGTAATTTATATGAGGATCCGAAGTTATGTCTTACAATATCTAAAAAAGAATTGAAGCTTCGTTTTTAGACCATTTTGATAGAAAGCGGTATGACCTCAACTGTAATTTGACCACAGTAAGGCATTATCATTTAGCCCCTAGCATAAGAATTATTTCAACTTCATACCAGTCATTTGTAACAAATCTTCAGCACAGATACATATTACTGAGATTTCGATTAAAATACATCCCGCTTATGCTAAGTTATCCTTCCAAAACTTATTCCATTGATGCCCTGCCTTCATGTCCATGTGATAACCATTCTCCTCAGAACAATTTGCACATTGTTTTTTTCTGCAAGCTGTACACGAATGAAAGGAATAGATACATCCTTCCGCTTATACGCAAATTAAAGATTAGACAAAACAGCCCAGCACTTTATTACTTCCAGCAATTACCGGATACCTTGGTATGTATTTGTCTCGCTTCGTTCCTCTTATCGGCTATAGAGACAAGAAATCGAACTCCCTAGTCTGAATCTTATAGGTAAGATAAGGGTCAACTTGATTAATTCTTGATCTTATATTGATGATTTTTTTTATTGATTATGTTTTTAATTCTCCTTTTTAATTGTATTTCATAACTGAGTTTTAATAGATCTCTTTTAATTCTGTAATGCTTTTAATATTTTGGAATGTATATTTTGCAGAATACTTTTTATGCCGTTATTCTATTGGTGAAATAGATTGACTGCTATGCAAAGCAAAACTTTTAGCCAAGTACTTCACCCAAATATAACATCCTTGAATTTGGCTGTACAGCTTCTGAAATGTATTCAAAATAGACATTTAAACCTACGAGGAGGCTGTGTGTACATTATTGAAAAAACAAAGGAGCCAGCTAGTAGAGAGCCCCATATCCTCTTAAATAGAATTTTTTTTACACTTGGTGCCAGCAAAAAGACGTTAATCCTGTCTCTTGCCAAGACAAGGCCGTCCTGCCTTACCTGCTGCAGCTGGGCAAGTGTGGACTTCAGCTCTCCTAGATTAAGGCACGCTTGTTAGCTATTATAGTGTATAGAAAGTCTCCATCTCAGAGAATGTTTCATGATCTCAGACATTAAGAACTTCTTAGAAGGACTGAATAACGTTTTCCCTTCAATTTAGAAACCTTCGCCTCTTTAGGAGTTCGACGTGGCTCTGTCAAAATTCTCAAACCTATTTGAGCCAACACATAAAGCTTTCTTGCAGCATCATTCATGGGGACAGCTTTAATTGCTACTACCTATGAGTGTAGAATTAAAGATCTGCAAGCCCTTTCTGCATAGCAAAGAAATACGCAATACTCCATCTTTTTTCAGTAGCTATGAGAACCAAAAGAAGGAGTATTTCACTTAAATCAGTCTATCTCTGTGCCAGTAGTCTTTAAAAACCCAGTCACCTGGGAAAAGACTTTACATACTCTAGAGACATAAGTGTCCAAAAAGTTTTACTTTGACAAGACTAAGGACATTAGGAAGAATTCTCAAGTATTTGTAAACTATTGCTTCGTACAGATGGATATAGGAACCTCCATTTCGCAAAAGATTGGTAACATAGCCCTAAATAAGAGACAATTAGCAAGTCAATCGTTCTCATCAAAACCCAAATCTCATTTGAGGAGGGGTAAGGCAGCTACAACTACCTGGTTATGTAATGTCCCCATGTCAGATATTTGGAAGACAGTGAAGTGAAAGTTGTTCACACTTCTGCAAGGCAATACTGTTAGGACACAGATGCTAGAAAAAAAATCAATAGTTGATCAGGCTATCATGAAAAACCTGTTCATGAAGAGTACAAATAGTTTTCTCTACATTATCAAATATTTCAATTTTCATCACCTTTTTCAGGTGTCTTCAAGCCTCGGAATACTGAGATAAGATTGCTATTCTACTCTAATGTTAATGACCATCAATGAAGAACCTACAATGCAGAAGTCAAAGTTACTTACTTGTAATGCTAGTTCTGCCACATAGGAACCTTGATAAAATTCATAAATAAGCTCGCTTCTCCCCTGTTTAAAGCAACCAGAATGTAATCTCTGAAGATTAGAAGATTTCCCAAGAATCTTCAATTATGATGCTGTCAAAAGTAATGGTGCTCTTAAGCAACTGCCAGTACAGGGCATGATGGGATTGGGAAGCTGCTGGCTCCTTAAAAGAGCAGTGCATTTGGATATTTTTCCAATATGTTGCACATTTTAAGATTTTTAGTGTACATGGTGCTAGTTAAGCTGAAGGGTTGTTTCATGATGTTTTGTTAATATGTTTCTTATAGAACGCACGTTCACCAATGGTCTTGGCGCTTAAAAACAATAAACTGTCTGATCGGGATTAAAATTAAGATTACTTGCTTTCATAAGCCTGTTTGAATAGTCAAGTCTTTAAAGATTTGCGTAAAAAAAAAAACCTGAAATCCCTTTCATGACGGAGTTTTTTCGACAAGGAGTTCCAGATGACGGAGGCCACTGCTGAGAAATTCAGACCGCCAGACCTGCATTTCTGAAATTTAAGAACAGTGGTACAAATTGCATGTTTTGATTTCAAGTTGGGTATGGGGCTATATTTCTTGATTTTTTTCTGCCACAAATTATGGGGCTGTCCCGTTCAGACTTTTAAACACTGGGCAACACATCTTAAACTTTATGCGTTCCTTTATGGAGGCAGGAATATCAGCTGTGATGCCTCATTTTAAATGACTTGAAGTTATTGCCAGGTAGCGTTAAGCAATTCTACATAGACCAGATTCATGTAGTCAAGTTGTGACATGATGGCAACGCTCAATTTCTGCGCCTCAGTGGATAGTAGAGGTGCAATTTCACTCTACATTTTTAAAAGAAATTAGCATTTTGACACTACAGTGCCTACCTGAAAATGCAATGTGAGGTTTCCATCAGTCACAACCCCAATCAATTATGATTTCATTTTCTTTATTGGATCTTATTTTCCAAAGGAGAAAAACACTTGAACTCTGGATATCGAGCCTTACATGGGCTGCAAAGCATGGTTGAACATTTAAAAAGGTGAGTTTTTTTTTTAAACCATTTACTGAAATGTGTATATGTATTGTAAAGGGTGTTCCAGGGCCACCCCCCTTAGGTAGGACATTTCAAATGATTATGACTTCAATGATCCCTACGATGCCGAGCTTGGATTGAAAGTAATGAGATTTCCCTTTTCTCTGTCTGTAGTTGGTCAAGCAAGCAAAACACTTTTGAGGCCCAGAAACAATGCTGCTATAGTACCAACTTAAGTAAAGAAAAAAGTGATGGGTGCAATGCTTAAATTAATCTCAGCCACTGGTAATTACTCGTAGCTGCATCCCAGTCCATCTTTTTTTTTTGCCCACCTGGCCAGATTAGACTCAACCATATGCAAATCAGTTTTGGTCCTGCTTTAATGGGAACAGTTAGGCCCAACTGCCAGGCCGGGTCCTTTCTCCGAACAGGAACACAAGTAACCCAATACCAGTTTCACCCTAGTTGGGCCACTTCAGTTGAGTGGAGCTTGGTTCCAGTGGCACAGTGATCACAGGACTCATGTCTTAGTATACCTGTTGCATTTAGGGCGTTGCTTCGATGTAAATAAAAAGCGGTGCGTGAAATGCTTGAAATAATCTCAGTCACTGGTAATTACTGTGAGCCGGATCCCCGTCCATCGTTTTTTTGCCCACCACTGGATGTATGCCCAGACGTGAGTCCCGTGTTCACTGTGCCACTGGAAAAAGACAGCACTCTACTGAAGGGCCCCAAGTTGGGTGAAACCAGTCTTAATTTGCTAGTGTTCACGTTCAGAGAGGATCTGGCTTGGCAGTTCGGGCAGGACTGTTCTTAGTGGAGCAAGACCAATCATCATTTGCATATGGCTGGGTCTAATCTGAAGTGGCATGATGCGGAACAAAACAATGGACTGCAATGCTGTCCTGAGTAATTACTAGAGACTGAGATTAATTCAAGCATTCAAACTATCACATTTTGTTGACTACAGCACTATAGTACCAACAGAGGGGAGCTTTATGCACTAGGGCGGAATACGTTGAAGTTACATTACCTTCAGATACAGAAGGATAACAGAAATACCAAACATTAATAGGTCCTCAAAAATGATATCTACCTTTAGAATGGGCAACTTCAGCAGAAGGAAATAATAAACTGAGAATAAGTGCAAACTGCCTTTTTTCTAGGCAAAGTGTTCCCAGAACTTAGTAAGGGCAGTGCTTGGTCTGTGAGGGTAGCCGCCTCTACAGGTGCTTGATAATAAACAAAAACGTTTTCTTTCCAATTATGGGTCAGATTGATGCAGTTACCTCGTTCTTCTTTTATCGTAGCATACTGACTGTTGGCCAAGGGACAAGAGGAACGGTTACACTGGCCAGTCAAGTTATATTCATTGCGGCAAAAGTTCTGTGTCTTTGTCCTAAAAAGCAAAAGATTTCTTGTCAGTATGAGTGAAAAAGAAGCAGGTGATAGCTGGTCCAAGAAGCTTCCGAATCTGCAAGCAAAAGCACAATAAAACCCCAAGTCATATCTTTCTTATAACTGGAATATGTCAAAGGATTTGAGTAATGCAGATCCCTTTTAACAGTAAAGAACACTAGATTCTCACTAGAGTCAAACACACTATGAAGGCAAGCACAGATAAAACGTATTGTAGTTGGAATTGGATTGCCAATATACATGCACGAGAAGAATCTGACCATTGAAACTAAAGTGGCTACTAGTAACATACGACCTTATAAAAGATGTGAACTTAACAGCCTGAGAAGTGTTCCGAAAACAATAACAATCACACATGATTGATAACAAGAAAATCAGCACATCTAGCCCGAGGATCATAGAAGGGTTAACTAGTAACTGTGGAAGGACAAAGAGGTGGAGGAAAATGTGCTTCCAGTGTGACTTAAATGCATAGAAACTGATCACTAAAGCAATCATTAAATAGTACTTACTTTATTTTGAATGAGCAGAACTGTTTGTTACCAAGAATGTCCCAAATTACCTGAAGAAGGGTAAAAATTGAAAAGAATTAGATTTGACAGTTTTGTTCAAAAGCAATTTTTGTTTCATACCTACAGAACAAAAAACTCGTTGCTCGCATTTTTATACAAACTCATGTTTGTGGTTGATGCCATATGTGCACCATTTCCAGTTGACAGATCCCAGATGTCATGAGTCACACTGCGCTGCAATACATACCAAATTCAAATATACTTTATTGAGACAATGAAGTCTGTCAAAGTGCATTAGTACCAAGTAAAATCAAAATGATAGCTATTGTCACGGTTTTTCGTAAGTGTTAATAATTTAGCAATACATACCAGAATCACTTGAAATCCTCAAAAAATATCAGCAGTCTCATTTCTCTGTGACACTTCTGAACTATAACCCTGCCTCCTTGCAACCGAACCAAGGTGCCACAAGTTTCCTGACGTAATCACAGGTGTGCCTCTTCACCCTCTCTCAGTAACAGTTTCAGGGCCTGGTCCTTTTTCAGGCACATCAGATTCTATGCGCATCATACTCCCTGCAACAGAGCTGATGTGTAACTTGTTCCCAGGTGACAAATGTCAGACTGTGACTACAATTGATTTGGATTGAGTGCACATTATTATGAAGATACACAAGTCATGTATGTGACCATTCTGTTTTTTTCTTCAAGACATAATGACACTGAAATTTGGACTATATAAAAATACAAGGACTGGCTTGAAAGAAATTTCAACTACAACTGGATTATTTATAATCTGTTTCCAACTGACACTCGGCTCTGCACCCATGATGGTGACCTCAAAAGAGGATTGGCTTCAGGAGGAACGTCGAAAGCAGGTTGGAATTGCAGATGAGCCTGTGATTCACAGAGTCTTAGGCTCTTCAAAAGGATCAACCTTGAAAAGATGTTTCAATATCAACCTCGATCATTAAGGGAGGATCAGGTCAAATGAAAAAATCCATCAATGGAGCTTCTGCCTTGGGGAAAAGTAGATACTATCACACCAGCTGTTACTGAAAGAACAACAGTAGATAAAAGACAGTGGAAAATACACACCGACCAAGACAATGGCCCAATCTCCTTAATTGAACACCTATCAACATGACCTAGCTTTTCAAGAAGCAAATTCAGACTAATGAATTGCATTTTCGGTGCTATCCTTCAAAAACCAAACCTACAGTTTTTATTACGAGGAGCACTTCTGAGCCACAATCATCTTTACTTCCACTCTAGACAAGACTCTGATGGGAGAAAATGTAGAACAGAACAAGTAGGATGAGAGGAAAACAATGGTGCATACAATAAATTTCGAGCTGAACTGCTAGATGAGGGTTTAGACACTTATCTAATCAACATACTGCCCCATGATCAGATGTCATCATTTCACACTGTTATTCAGACAGTCGATTTTGAGGACAGCATAAGCTTGCATAATTTCAGGAATTTTATGTCAAATTCCACTATAACACCCCGTCATGGGTGCGGCATAACATTTAGCGCGAACAACCTAAACATAAGTAGCAGCTGTTCACAGAACCTGCTTTGTGTGTATTCTTTTTTAGGGCAAAACGTGCTTGCGCAAGGAAGACTTTTAAGCTAAAATACTGCACCAAATGCAATTTGTATTGTGTCATTTCAAATAATGTTCTCAAAATTCCATTCAATTACACAAATGCAAATTACAAGATTGACATACAACCCAAGTGAAATACAAGTTAGAGGAGGAAAAAAATAACTTCTTTATAGAAAGCCTCATAAGAACAGAAGAAAAATAAACAGTATTTACTGATGCTTAAAAAACACAGAATTCAAAACAAACCTGCAAATGCTTCGTCAATAAACCCCTATACTTGAGAAATATACTGCACCCAAGAACTAAAGGACATATGCCACCAGATTTTATGGCAGTTCCTACAGCTATAAGAGCCTGGAAACGAGATTAGACACAACAGGACACTGTGCTGCCAGAGATGATATGAAACAAGCATTGGCATAGCCAATAGGTCTCGCCTTGGGGACCTTATAAGTGTTTAGCCATGCAACGGTTGATGTTGTTGCACCAAGGATATTGTGCTGCATAACTAAATACTTATAAGGTCCCAAAAGCGAGACCTATTGGCTAAACCAATGCTTGTTTATATAGTAACTGCTGAGTATCAGCTACGTCCTACTCCCAAATAGACAGCTAGCATGTCAACCGACCAGAGTGAGAGAGAGAGATTTATAGAGAGAGAGATTTAGAGAGAGAGAGATATAGAGAGAGATTTAGAGAGAGAGAGAGAGAGAGAGAGAGAGAGAGATTTAGAGAGAGAGAGAGAGAGAGAGAGATTTAGAGAGAGATTTAGAGAGAGTGAGAGATTTAGAGAGATTTAGAGAGATTTAGAGAGAGAGATATTTAGAGAGTGAGATTTAGAGAGTGAGATTTAGAGAGAGAGATTTAGAGAGTGAAATTTAGAGAGAGATTTAGAGAGAGAGATTTAGAGAGAGATTTATACTCATATTTTGTTCACTTTGTCTAATTATTTTGTAAATGATTCAGCCTACTTTGCTCGTGTATACCTTTTATTTCACCTGATTTGCCCTTTTGATATTTCTAAAAAAAAAAAAAAAAAATTAAAAAAAAAAAAAAATCGCCGTAAAACGCTGATCAGCAGTTTGCACAAGGACTCAAGCATTTGTTCATTGTTTTTGTAAAGATAACATATGTCGAGAAAGATAACTAAATGTGTCTCATAGCAACCCACTTTGTGATATCCTGTATCACTCAAAGCTCTAACTCCACAAACACCGGCTGCATGTACCTTAAGCGTGTCATCCGAGCATCCTGTGATTAGACAGAATGCCACGTTTCTGTCAACAATATATCGTACCTCACGGGGTGCTGGAAATGCCATATGGAATGTAGGTTAGCAGGAAGGCATCCGTCTTCTGACCTCGACTGAGTCAGGGTGGTCAAATGGCATTCTTCAATGGACGGGAACCCCCTAAATCTTCTTGAAAAGAGCCCCTAACACGCCAGTCTGATTTATTTAGAAATGCTTCTGGAGTGAGGACTCCCCCACCACCCCTGGCTTGAAGAAATCGTGCTCGGCTCTATGTGATTATTTTCACATCGCCGAGGTCGTTTAATTGATATACATAGATGTTTGCTCAGATCTCAAAATATGATCAAGCTATTCTGACGTGTTTAAGAGCTAAGCTAAGAAATCCTATTTCTTTAAAAATGGGGTGGCTTGCCTGCTACTATTGCATGTCGGGACGAATGCTTTGTTGTCAACGTGTCCTGCTGTAGTTTGTTTTTCCTGCACTGACTGCGCTTTTATATTACATTCTGCTGTTGAAAATAAGATTGACTGCAAATAAACCACGTATACATCATGAACTTTGCCCTGTACGACAGTGTCCTTCTGTTGAGCTCCGTGCTTAGCAGGACCACCGGCACTTCAAAGGTTACGATTTATAGTGTGTGTTAGTTGTAGGACAACATTGGCAACTGCTACAAGGGAGTAACGGGACGTCGGAAAAAAAGGATGTCATCAGTTCTCTAAAATACAAGGGTTTTCACGGAAGAAAAATATATATTCAGGCGTTTTCCCCAATGGAAATCTGGGGTGCGATGCTGGTGATAAGCTGTTTGGCAATATCATGATTTAATTTGGAAATAGTCGAACATGTCGCAGTAGTCTTTTCTTCAAAATCAGAGCCATTTCCTCTATTCTGCTCGCCAGTCGCTCAAAATATATTTTTTTAAATGGTAAAAAAAAGTTTGGAAGTTGTTGAAGCTACTCACAGAAACGTGACGTGCTTCTTTGCCAAACCCTAGCAACTATCCGAGGCGACCCTGCTTTACCTCTTCCCGTTGCACAGGGGCTTGTGAAGTGGCATAGGCAAGGCACAAGTCCTAAAAAAAAGAAGTAATAGAAATAGAAATAGAGCGAGCGTGCGGAGAGAGAGGAAAGGATTGGAAGAGGGGGGAGAGAAAAAGTGTGAACACTTGGAGGAAAGAAATATATGGAAAGAGAGACGGGGAGATACAGAGGGAAAGAGAAAGTAGAAGACAGCCGCAAGAAAGGACAAGCCCGGCATGGAGTGGTGCGCGCGCACACGCTCGTGTTGCTGGTAACTGCATGGAAGGAACAAGCCCGGGAGTGGTGCGTGCGCAGTCTGCTCATTTTCAAGCACTGCACTCGTGCTTGTGGCGCGCCCCTGCTCGCTCCCGCAAGGTGGATGCCGCCACAAGCACGAGTGTGTGCTTGAAAAAGAGCAGAGCGACGGCTAAAGGCCCTCCTGTGCACCGCATGCGCGATGCGTAGGCGAGACCTAAAAAGGACTTGCAACTCACAAGCTTTGCACAGCATATATGAAAGTCACCATTGGGAAGAAATGCAAAAACCTATGCAACCAAACAATGAATCAGTGCATCTTCCTTGTGATGCAACACCTGTTGGTGGAATGATTGAGTTTTCTGTTGCACACAAGTGAGGGAAATAACCACAAGTCAACACTGACTGTGGTATCAAGCTTAAACAGTTGTGACTAAACCATCCAACGAAGGAAGAAAGTACCAACAGGGATCATTCCATTGTCGGAACTTGTCAGAAGTGTACCCAGTCTACTTTCTGATGTACACTGAGGCCTATTCAAGATTTGATACTTTTCAACAGGAATGCACAAACAATACATTCAAAGCGGGTGACATTTAAGGTCAACATAAGCCTGCAGAATACATTAGACTTGAAGAATGAATACTTCCACACACCAATGCACCCAGCTCATTCCCAATATACTCAAAATGTGTAATATGCTGCAAACATTGCCAGTTCAAACTCCACTCTTTTAGCATGTCACCACGAAAAGTATCTACCAAATTTGAGGCAGGTTTGGCATCAAATGTACAGAGTTAATGTATTCACATCTATTCTTACCTGGATGAATGGTTTGTAAAGGAGAAAACATCTCAGAAATGCCAAACCACTCAAAAGAGACAATCACTTGTCTGAACACCCTTTTGTTTAGAATTAATTTGAAGAAATTACATTTGCCACCAGTATAAATACAAAACGTCTTGGGGATCTGCTCTCAGTTCAGTAGAGAGTCAATATAACCCAACAACAGAATGTGTTTTGGCGCATCAGAAATTGTTTTCTCTTTACCAACCTATCACAACCTCGGACATCAAGGAGCGTCCTGAAAATGGTAGTTGCATTTCACTAGAACCCAATGCACGTTTACAAATGTGCCCCCTACAAGAGTTCTTGCTGAGTCAATGGTGTTAAGTGATTAGTGCCTGAAAGGATCTTATGTTATCATCCAGAGTACAACACGGACATCAGAGGTGGAACAAATACATTCTATTCATAGGCTTATGCAGACCTTCAGCCACTGGTAACCATTCCAACAGATGCATCCCTGGTGCAATGGGCATACCTGTAAGAACTGCCGTTTGACAGCCAAAATACAAGTAAAGACACCCGAAAGCATATCAATTTACAGGAGCTGATGGCAGCGCCTTTGGGATTCATGATTTCCCAAGAAATACTATATAACAAATTTATGCTACTGTGCAGGGTAGCATGACAACAATGCATTACAGTTGCAAAAGGGAGGCATGCACTCTTCAGCTGTCCAGGACAACAGATTTGGCACGGAGCACAGATTTATCTTCTGGCAGAACATCTTCTACCGCTGTGCAACAGTTTCACTCACACACCAAAAGGGTCATCAAGACAGGTGTTCTCAACAAATTCTTTCACACTCAGAGGTGTCCGCAGCAAGCAAGAGAAAAGACCAAAGTTACACTGCCACAGAACCAGTCACTAAGGAATTCTCCGTGGATAGATTAGTTGGAACAATTGCTTGTGCATTTGACCATCTACATCTAGTACAATATAACATACACAAAATTAATTATATTTCTATGTCAAGTGTCCACATTCCTCCAGCCTGGCCCTGCCAGCAATAAGTACCCCCTGTCTTATGGAAATGTTTGTACATAAATTATACAAGTTACTGAATCAAGCAGACTTGCTTGGGTTACACTGCACAAACCTCTTACATACAAATTCACTGTACTAGAATCTACCAATCTGGCATCTGAGATCTTACAATGGGGTTACTTGCAGCTTCCTAAATAGTGTGAGGGTATTCTTAAAGTGCAATATCTGACCACTACTGCATGTTATGCAGCAAAGTGGAAACATTTTGCAAACTACTACATTTCAATACGTGCTGATCACTTAAGGCATCAGTACAATACATCAACATATATATTTTTTATATTATAAAAGTCAGGATTGGCTTAAACATCAATGCAAGTCTATTTGGTGGTTGTTGCTACCTCTTTATAAAACAGGTAAGCATTCATTTTTAGGAACCTTGTCAAAATCGTTCATGGAAGGTCTAAAAATAATCAACCATCTTAGAGTGCCTTCAGCAATAACTTGAGACTTGAACATTGTTCTGTTCTTCCTTGACGACTTTTTAGGCCACCACTTATCTCACATAACTACAGCAGTTGACATGGAAGATGGTATTCTTAGGAGGCATAATTTCAACACGCTGTGTTAGAATGTCCTCAGTGAACAAACGACATTTGCAATTACTTCAAAAGAGGTTCTTACTGCATTCGCACATGATTTCTACCAAAGGTTTTATCTTCATTCTATGAGAATAATTCCTTCAATTGCCTACGCTATACTAATTGACAAAATTGACCTAAAAGTTGTTAAATAAGTTTGATGCTGGGAGAGGACTCTAAATACACTGACTGTACTACACATATCAGATGGGTGATGTAGCTTTTTGTTGCTTCTCTGCAACCTGGTTAGCAGAAGATTCCCTGGTCGTCTGGCGAGTTAGTTGTACTTTGATAGATGAGAAAATGATAAGACTGACAGAAAGATTTTGCACTGAAGAACTATGCGGGTGCCCACTTGGCAATTAGAGCAGGAATTTTCCACTAGCCAATCGCTAATTTCGAACTTTAAGTCTCCATTTAAGGCAGTAAAAGATGGAGATTAATGGTCTACCTTATTGGAAGCAATGGAGATTCGGATAGATATTCTCTATGACATAGCATTTGATGTAACCCATGCTTTAACCTTGGCAAAGGGTTCCAATATTGCAGCAAGATGCAATCTGCCTCTAAAGGAGTGGTAAATAGATTTATCCCAGAAGTCTACAGCACTACGCCTGCCTTTTGAGGGAATGCAGTTATAAAATTCAGTACTAGAAGAGGAGTTCCACCGACTATTTAAGGAGGAGAAGCTATGCATAATTTAGACAGTATACAGGATCTTCAGTTTCAAGTACTCAACCATCTTTTAAATCTTCTTTTCAACAACCTTCATTTGGTTGCACGAGCAACTGTCTGGCTACTTCGGGTAACAGTAGATGAAAGGTTATAAGAATAAGTCTGAAAAGATGAAAAATCAACTTACCCTTCTAAAAATCTGCGTTTTTGACAATGCCCAAACAGATAACCTTTTCGGCTGGATGTCAATTAAGGCATTTCAAGGCAGTATGGGAAAGATCCACCTCCGATATTTAGGTCCTGAAGATAATCAGGGAAGGACACCAGGTCAAGTTCAATACCTCCAGAGATGGGGACCATAGTTACTCCTTGCTCCAAAAATATGATCAAGAAAGATTCACTGGAGTCTTCAGTCCAGGCACTGACGATGAAGAAGGCAATAGTTCTGGTGCCCAGAGAAGAAAGGGGTGTCATTCAATAATTTTTTTGGTTCCCAAGCCAAAAGGGGAATTCAAATTGGTCATCGATGTACAGAAGGCAAACAAATGGATCAAAAGGATGCCTTTCAAAATGGAAACCTTACTGAACATCATACAGGTGATTCTGAAGGGTGCCTTCATGGTCACAGTGGATGTGAAAGACACCTTCTTTCATGTTCTATTGGCCAAAGAACATCATACCTTCTTAAGGTTTGGCCTGTGGGAGATGCACTGCCATTTTCAGGTATCATTGTTTGGAATCAAGTCAGCAACGAGAAATCTTTACAAAGCTGATGACACCATTGGTGGTTTGTCGAAATCTTAAAAGGGTGGAACCTGTATGCAGGTACCACTACCCAACTCATGAGGAGACTCTAGACGATACAGAATTCAGCGGCCAGACTCATCCTCAACCTGTCCAAATGGACCCACATCACCCCTCACCTCAGGAACCTCCACTGGCTCCCTGTCCAGAAAAGATGCCAATTCAAGCTGCTGACACACGCCTACAAAGCCGTCCACTACCAAGGACCTGCATACAGCAACCACCGCCTCAACTTCCACCAACCCACCAGAGACCTTTGCTCCGACTCCCTCGCACAGACACCGCACATCCGCTGAACCCTCAGTGGAGGGCGTTCCTTCTTCTATGTCACCGCCAAGTCCTGGAACGGCCTTCCCCTCCACCTCCGGACATCACCCTCTCTGGTGGAATTCAGGAAAAGACTCAAGACCTGGCTTTACGACAGAACCCAGCGCCTTGATACCCACACCAGTGAACAGCAGCACTGTACAAATACGGATTGGAACATTTACCCATATTTAGTCAACTGGCTACTTCATGCCACATTGAGAGAGGAGGCTGTGAAGCGATGGGAAACCCTGGTCATGTTTTGAGAGTCAGTGGCTATTGATCAAACTTCAGAAATCCAAAATAGAACCTTCTCAAGACAGAACTATTATAAGAGCACAATTCTGAAAAGATCTTTGGATGGTATATCTTCTAAGACAGAGCAGAAAGACTATGGGGGATATTCTCAAGAACGTGCGATAATCATCGGCAAAATAGGTTAACGCAATTTTCCATATCGCCGTCTATCGCGGGAAAATAACTGTGTTAACGTCGTATTCTCAGCACGGCGGTAACATGCGATAGTTTCCCGATAACGCCTCAAATGTCCGCGATAAAATTACAGGGACGGCGATAAAAATCTAAACCCGAACGTGAAAAAAGTTGCGATGGGCCCAACTGCAATAAAAAATTCAGCGATAAGCAGCGCCAGGCCTGCAAGTCCCACAAGTCAGGCGGGAAAAACCACTAGAAAAGCGGCAACAAAAAACACAAACAAAACACAAACAACTGCGAAGCACCATGGAGGTAGCCGGAGCACGTACAGTGGACAACCAGAACCCCACAAGCCCCACGGAGGACCAGCCTGGGACCTCGGGGTCAGGGAAGGGCAAGGAGAAGAAGAAGAGGAACCCGCGTTTCAGTACGCAGGAAAACCAGATCCTCATTACGGAGGTGATAGAACCCCACCACCAACTGTTCATCACTTCCACTGTGTCATTGGCAACTAAAAATACAATATGGCAGTCTATCTTGGCCAAGGTGAATGCAGTCGGAGTGAAGAGAAGGGAAGTGGACGACTGCAAGAAGCGCTGGACTGATGTGAAGCGCAAAACCAAGCTGAAACTCGCAGCCAACCTGAAAACAGCAATGAAGACTGGAGGTGGGAGTCCAGCGACACACCAGGAGCTGGATGAGATGGAGGAAATGGTGACCCGAGTCATCATTGGGGAGACGGTGGCAGGAGTTGGGGGACCAGACACTGCACAACATGACCTGAGCCAACAGCAACAGGGTGAGTAACGACCAGGGACTCGGGGGGAGATGGGCACAATGGCACACATGCACAATTAAGTATAGCACATCTGCGGACAAACCATGCCCAAGAGTCACAACTCCGACCAAGAGCCCAATTTACCCAAGTCTGCAACATCTCAGCACTGTATAAGCACAGAAGTGAAAGGCACACCGCCTGAAAGGGATAAGGGCCAGCCAAATCAGAGCTGAAGGGGCAACTCACCCACAATGCAGCACACACACATAAGAATCAGAGCACCTCAACATTGACAACAATGTGGTACAAACTGCAACACTTTCACAACAGAACAGAGGACAACTGCTGCCGCTTGTGTGTAGAAAATGGCCATTCGCATTTGGCATAGCAGGAAACTGGGAGATGATAATGTACAAGTGCAACCTCACATCCCTGATGGTGTAGAAATGTCAACTGTCCCGCATCAAATAGGCATCTCCTCACAAACAGTCACAATGTACATTGTCATGCAGTCTGTTAGTAAACTTGTACAATGCGTGAACATACATGTGAACACAATGTCAATCTGCATCTCCCCTTCACATTGCAGAGGGAGAATCAACACCTCCTGCAGAGCAGACCCAACAACTCAGCACTAATGATGAAGAGGACCTTCCCAACATCGACACCGACGCCCTCCAACAGCTCATGGACAGCTTTGGCACCCCACCTCCAGGAGCAGGGCAGCCCAGCTGCATCAAGGAGACCCCACCCCCTGCACAGACCACACAGCAGGAAGCACCCACCACCACGGCTGTCTCACAGGACCCCCACGACCAACACATGGCATTCCAACGCCGTGTGTTAGGGTGCCAGGAGAAGATGGCTGATCAGCTGCGGGTGGGGTTCGACCTCATGTCAGCCAAACTAGATGCCATACGTGGGTGTCTAAGTCCCATCAGGGACGACTTACAGTCCCTAACGGACACCCACAGTCCGCTCCATGCTCTCCAACGATCCATGGCTGACATCGCTGGAGTCCTGACTCTGAGACAAGGACAACTGTCTAGTCAGAGTGGCTCCAGCGATGTCAGCCGGGAGTTGGGACACATGCGGAGGATCATGGAGAACATGGAGCGGATGCAGGCGGAAAGAATGGCTGCCACGCCTGCACACCAGCGAGATGTAGCTGGGTTCTTCCATGCCCTGCAGACCCTCATCATGGCATTGCCGCCACAAGGCCTGGCGCCGATGAATGCTGCTGCTGCTTCTATATCCACATCTCTGCCCCCTGATGTGTCAGTGACACACAGTGCTGCAGACAATCCACCTCCGGCCACTGATGTGTCACTGCCACACAGTGATGCAGACAAAACAACACCACCCACATGTGAGGCACATGAAACATCAGAGGACGAAGATGCGGATGATTCTGCCTTAGTGGTAAGAAGGAAGCGGTAGCATTCATCTCCGCCATATGGCCTGTTTCTGCTTGGTTCTGCCCTCTGCATCATCACCTTCCACTGTCCACCGATACACTCTGCGACACTCACCTTGGACCTCAACATGGACTGCCATATTCTGTTTGGTTACCAATGACACAGCAATCAGACTGCGGACTGAACTCTTACTCTTCCGATGAACTTGTCATTCCCTAAAGGACTCTGGCTGGCCCTCCACGGGGCAACAATGTAAAGTGGGGTTTGCATGGCCCTGTACTGCTCCAGCTTCAACACTCCACTGAATGTGAATAAAACATTCAAATTCACACAGATGTGTCATGTCTATGATCATTCAAGTTCCCCACTTCTATCCGCAGTATAAAGTCCTATCTGCCTTTCCGTAAAGCTGTGAAAACATTCCTCTTCCCTCCGTTATAAGCTGCCTTGTTTGCTACAAGCTGTGCAGTTTTCTGTTTTCAGCGCCGGGACGCCCCTTTGCTGGGGCAGCCGTGCGCTCTACAAGTCACCATAACATAACATAACAAAGTATGGATGAATGTAGGGTCAGTGATTCCCCCTTACGTCCATGTTGCTCATGTTGTGGGACTTGAGTCACAGGGTGCAACATTGCCGATTGCGGTACGTGTGGCGCCGACACTACAACAGAGACACACGCATTAGTTACTTTCTTGTCCAGCCCAGAACTGAACCACGCCCAGAGCCCCGGGCTCATTGTTCACACCCCTACGCTGGACTGGCATACGCCAGCCCAGCCCAGCCCACTCCGCTTACAGGGGGGGGGGGACGGGGGGGGGGACAAAGCTACATGTCCCAGGTCTTCCCTGTAGTGATCTGCTGATCACTGGTCTAGTTGTCAGCATGCCACAGCCACTCCATGAGGGCTGGTTTACACCCACACCACACCCATCCAGCACAGGCGTCACAGGACATGTGACCCTGCCAATAAAAGGGGCCTACCACATCACATTCCGCACTGCCGGAGGTGACATGATGGCGTCCGCACCACGAGACTCAATCATAAAGGGTCCATGACTTGTGGCGCACTGGGTTAGTGGCACCCGATGCACTGCGGCCGGCACGGGCCTACCGCCCTGGGACGGTGACTTGCGGTGCAGAGTTGGTGGCACCCGATGCACTGCGGCCGGCACGGGCCTACCGCCACGGGACGGTGACTTGCGGTGCACTGAGGTAGGGGCACCTGAAGAGCTGAGCGGGTGTGCAGCCTGCGATAATGCGTAGCCCTCGATACGCCGTCCTGCCAATCAAGATTCGATTTGAATTGAGAGCCCTGCTGGACCGCAGTGTACGCCGAAGGCAGCAGTCAGCACACACATGACTCCGCGGTGCAGTGTCGCAGGGTGCGCTGGGGGCCTGTGGCACGGAATCCAGCGATCGGCTGAGGAGGTTGCACCGGCACGTGGTGGGCCCTCTTGGAGACACGCCGGTGGCGGCAGGTGAGCATTGAGGCCTGGGTGCGCAGGGGCGGCCAGTCATCGCTGGGTGGCGGACCGGTCTGGGGACCAGGGCTGGGGTGCAGCAGGCGCACAGGATCGCACAGGCACCACCGGTCACGGCGGCGGCCTCGTGGCTGGGTGGGGGGGCGCCGCCCTGGCAGACACGACCCTGCATGCGATGACGAGATGTGCGCGGGTTGGCTTGGGACGTAGCCACCTCGTCTCCAGTGTAAATCTGGCCGTTGAAGTAGGTCGGCCACGTGTGTGTAGGCCTATGGACAGGATATGGCGGACACAGAGACACACGCAGTAGTTACTTTGGTGGCCATCCCGGAACTGAACCACGCCCAGAGCCCCGGGCTATTTATTCACGACATACGCCGGCCAAGGCCACTCCGCTCACGCTTACAGGGGGGGGAGGGGGGGCGACAAAGCTACATGTCCAAGGTCTTCCACACTGCCTGAGGTAACGTGTTTGCGTCCACTGTCCACAACACTACAAACACCAGCAGTATATGTCCACATGGACATGTCTGTGCTCTGCATACTGAAGTCTGTCCAGCACATCACCGCCACACTTGGCATTGTGTACATTCTTATTGATGGGTCACTTGCCTCCTTCGCACATACTTGGTTCCCACCTCTCCCCACATTCTGCAATTGTGTGGCAGAGGTGCCATGCCGTGGATGGTTTGTCTACATGGCTGTCCACGGTTACCACAGTTACTTGTGTGGTCGTGTCTGGTAGTTGGGCATGTTGATTGGCATGTTGTATGTGATTTTGTAACGTGTGCATTCCCACAGTTGCGAGTTGTATGATTGTGGAGTTGAGGTGTGTGGTGTGTTCAGTTGGTACTTACCGACGAGCAGTGCATTTCCATAGGTGCCATTCTCAAAGCGCTGGTTGGTGATGGACTTGCGGAAGATGTAGGGATCATGCACACTGCCTGAGAAGTTTGCGACGACATTCGTGAACAGGCCCCGGTGGTCCACTTTTGCCTGCACATTGATGGAATGCGTGTGGCTTCTGTTGCGGTTATTGTGTGCAGTGTCGGCAGGGGGCACAAGTAGTACATGTGTGCAGTCAATTGCCCCCAACACGTGTGGGAAGCCAGCTATGGCATAGTTCCCTTGCTTGGTCTCCAGCTGTCCCTGCGCAGTGTGGGGGAAGTGAAGGTGCAGGGGTATCAAGCGGATACAAACCGTGATGCTTACAGGTATGATAAATCCTGCATAATAAGACCGTAACAGGAGTTTGTGTGGTCGTAACCTTCCTTTTCTTTCCTACGAAGGTTACGACCACACGAACTTCTGTTACGGTCTTTTATGCAGGATTTATCATACCTGTTAGCATTCCGGTTTGTGCAAGTGCAATACACTGTACCAGATTACGTTTGTGACTATACGGACGCTTGACCATTGTCACCATTTCTCCAACAGGTTTCTGAATACCTACTTTCGGAATATGGAATTGTATTGGGGAGTTCCCGCAGCATTTGCAGTTAATTGAATCCACACGTTGCCCTGATGAAGTTCCCCGTTGGGAATGGAACACGTTGGCTGAGCTTTTCGTATTGTTGATTTATGTATTTGTAATGAAGAACTGTTTTTACACTACTGTTGACTACTGGACTTCATGACCTGGCGCACCCCCATTTCAGTAACTACAATCTTGGATCTGGAGCACAGAGGCGTCAAGCAACGGCTGGCGTTGGGGTTGGTTGCGCAGGAACACTACGAATTGGAACTAGCGTGTGGTGCGGATACAGGGGCCCGCCGTTGCTTTTGTGGACATGCATCCAAGACATGTGTGAGGAAGTTTGATAGGGCTGGCTGTGAGACTCCTCAGACTCTGGCAGTTGTTGGTTGGAAGGTACCAGAGGCCAACAGGTGCAGCACAGCCAGCAGCTTTGTCTGCGGAGGGATGTTGGTTCTCCGTTGTGTTGGTACCGTCAGCCTGTGGGCAATGTGGGTCAGGATGCGGAGGATGGTTGTCCTTTTGAGCCTGTAGTGGGCAATGGCATCCTCTGGCGTTGAGTGTCTGAGGCTGGTGCGTTTTAGGAACGTCCGCTGTCTTCTTCTGCGCTGCCTAGGTGGTGGTCCGGAGGGGGGGGGGGGCCGGGGGGTTGTGGCCCTCTTGGGTCTCCAAGCTACATGATCATTGGCTCCAATGCATCTGTTGGTCTTCAGATGTGGCTCTGGGCTGGGCTCCCTTTCTACTGCAGGTTGTCGTCCTGCTTAACACCAGTAATAGGCAGGTGTTAAATCCCTGCTGCTAACGCGCCTTATCGCCTGTTTTTGGATCGCTTCGCCGATCTGGCTGGTCGTTGAGAATATCGCGAAGTGGTGTTTTCGTGTGTTTTTGCACAGGAACGCCTACTCTGCACATCATTAGCGTTAGTTGTCGCTCTCATACGTGGCGATGTTTTTTGCGGCAGCTATCGCTGGAAAACTGGCGATATCGGCAGTTTGCACCAGCTTGAGAATTGGGCGATAAATCTATTGCCACTTTTGCGGCGCTAAAGTGCCGATAAATCGGCAATAAGTCCATGAGAATATGCCCCTAAGAGTAACAATTCATCAATCACTGGAGTGTTTTCAATCTCTATGACTCACTCACATTACAGGATCATATAGCCATGTGCATGTTTCTAGTACCATGGCCATATCTTTAGATGAGATCTTTGGTAATGCACCTTCTAAAATACTGGAAACCTGACTCCAAAAGTCTAGAAAAGTTGATTCCTTCAAAATGATCAGATAACAGTGCTTCAGATGTGGTTAAAACAAGTTTTTTTTATCTCCATTTTCTTTATTGCTGTTGAGGCTAGTTAAGCTTTGATATTCCTCAAAAGTTATGACTAGGGCAAGGGATAGAGGGATAAAGCCCCAGTTTCTTGTCGGTGGTCTTCACTATCCTTAGTCCTACTTGTCACTTCAATATATACTGGCCTTCATGAGGTTGGTACAAACAGGAAGTACTGGGTAGGCTGGCTCTAATAGTGTCCATAGGGTGTCCCAGATTTTTATGTTTATTTTCTGTTCTCTCTCGTGTTAGTGGGGTTCACCTCGATAGTAATTACTGTGAAGAGGACAAGTAGGTCTAAAAGTAATGAAAATTACTGGTAAGTAACCTGGACATAAATGATTTGTAGCTGAAACGTTTAGGACTGGTAACCGTGTCCATAATGACCTATAGTAAGGTGGACTGACATGGTGGTAAGTGGTGTCCACCCACTCTAGGCACGCTTCGTAACGCTCGTGGCATAGTTTCTGGCCTGTTCTCTCGCGGAGCTCTAACAGTTACCACCCTCATAGTATCTACCAAAAAGCCCCTGCTACTCTCATAAACCCCTAGTACTCTCAGACTGTCTTCTCCACTGTCCAGAAATATCCTACCAGTCTACCTGACACACTAGAAAAGTTCCCCTGGTCGTGCACCCTCCCTTCCCCAGAATCCTGCTGGCACACCGTTATCATCTAGTACCAAAACAGATACATTTGACTTTATAATATCGCAGGATTGATGCTGTTACCCGAGCCCCCACCCCCGTGCTTATACAGGATATCTCGTATAGATCACAACTCACATCGTCGTGCTGCATGTCGGCAGCGGTGGCTTTCCGTCCCTCAAGTCTTCAATGCGAGTCCGCCCTCGTGGATGCGAAGCATCAAAAACACCGCCCACGAAGCAAAACCAGAAAAGCACTCGCCATCTTGGAATGAACAATGCCGTTATACATCTCGAGGATATTAGCAGACGCTTGAGGGAAATAATGCAACATTGTGCGCTAAGGAAGAAAAAAGGTGGTCGAAGATTTCCGAAACGACACTATACGATGTATGTCCCAAAGGCATTTTGTAAAAAGTAAAAACAATAACCAAGTGCTGTAAGGAAGTGAGGGCTTGTCACCATGTGGAAGAAACATGAAGAAATATTAAAATAGTTCATTAGTGAATAATAACGCTCTCTATTGTGCACGTAGATCTATTCGTACTTGCTACAACAATCCAGCTCAAGATGACAACTATTTCCATATAAAGTACAGTACTCAGCAGCTGTAGTCTTACTTTGACTGTCCTCTTTCTATTTCCTTGAGCTATGACGACACTACGCTAACGCGTTCGCTTTCCTGTCTAAAATCTCATTTGTATCCGAGGCCATCTTGTAGTGAAGCATGTTGGTATTACAAGAAGTTTAATTGGTTACACGTCAAAGGACCAAAAAACCCTCTAAACTCATGTGCTTATTTAGATTCTATCTAAAAACCTGCACACGCGTAATTGATCAAGCGAGGTCTAGAAGCATTTGCCTAGAAAAATCGACTTTATGATTTGCATCTATTTCTATACTCTTGTACTGGCATTTTCAGTTTCGCTAAACTAAACTTTTGACGAACTTTAAAAGAGTTGGTGAAAAACTTAAAGATGCCCTTCTTCGCTTATTGCCAAGGAAAGCGGTCCCTACTCCTTACATGCTCAGTCACACGTGCGGCAATTCTGATTGAGCGTAAGCACACAGCCGTGACCGCTTCATTCTCACAGTTGACTTAAACTTCAAATAATACGTCAATTTGGTGGAAAAAATCAACGCAATTTAAACACATTAAAATAAATTGGTGCATTGTTATGGATGTGGTGTTTGCTGCTTGCAAGAAGTGGAATGTGGAAGGTGAGTTGTGATGTAATGTAGAATATGGGGAAGGTAAACGTTCTGTGGGTTGGGGGTTGAGGCTGAGGTGGGTGTAATGTAAAGTGTAAACGAGGTCCATGTGGCTGTAGAGTAGGTTTGTAGAAGATGAACTTATTATACTTAATTACAAGGTTAGTTCCAGGTAAGTAGGTAGATGATAACAGATAGAATCTAGATAGAGAATCTAGATAGCGGATAGTCCCACCAGGAGCAGCCTCCCTGATGCTCAGCCTGCGCACTCCAACTGACACTCAGCACATCACCAGGCACCCATGCATTTTATGACATCACCAAGCATTCAGCATTCCACACATCACCAAGCACTCCCGCACGCATCCTGGCTGAGCAGTAGGGAAGGCGTAGCTAATTTATTTATTATTTATTTATTTATGCGTTTTTATATAGCGCAGACTTTACCCGAAGGTGTCAGAGCGCTTCACAACAGGAACAGTAACATTGCATGAGGAGAAAGTTACAAGTGAGCATAATACAAATCAAGCGTTACATTACAAGAGGAAAAAGTGACAATTGTGCAAATAACAAAAACAAACAAGATACAAAAAGAGGTATACGTTACAAGAGGAAAAAGTGGCGGGTGTGCATGATACATAAGATACAAAATACAAATAGAGGTATAATACTGCAGTAAGTGACAGTCACTCAGAACACACTGGGAAGGCACTTCTATAGGCATGGAGTACAGAATTTCCTATAGTGGAAGAACTTCCTTGAGGGAGTAGAGAGGGCGAGAATTAAACAGGAGACTTAAAATGAAGGGTACACAAACATAAAATCCGACACAGCACGCAAGGGTGAGGAATGCACAGGAAAAAGTACAAATTTACAATGAAGAGCGCACTTCCTAGAGGGGCCTGAGAATGAAAGTATTAGTTCTGAAAGTGTCTTTGGAAGAGAAGAGATTTGAGGTCAGCTTTGAAGATCCGGGTAGAGGAGGTGGCACGGAGCAATGGGGGAAGCGAGTTCCAGATTCTCACCGCATTGCCTGAGAAGGATTGCGCCATCAATCTTTCCCTTTTGAAGACGGGGGGCTCAAGCAGAAGCTTTTCCGCATTGCGAGAAGGGCGAGAGCCACCGGACAATTTCAATTTATTCGCCAGGTAACGAGGGGAGGGCGTGTGTAAGGCTTTGTGTGTGATGCAGGCAGTTTTGTAAATAGATCTTGCCTCGATCGGAAGCCATCGAAGAGAGGACAGGATAGGAGTGATGTGGTCGCTTCGTTTAGACCCTGAAATGAAGCGAGCTGCTGAATGGAGGATGGATTTGAGAGGGGAGAGGTGGGATTTGGGTAGGCCCGTCAGAAGAGAATTGCAATAATCCAGTCTTGAGAGAACCAGAGATTGTACCAAGGTTTTTAAGTCTTTCTCCGGGAAGAACCGACGGATCCCCCATAGAAGGCGCAACTGGTAACGTGCGTTCTTAGCAATAGCGTTGATGTGGGAGATTAGGTTGAGTCTTTTGTCAAGAATGACACCTAGGGATTTAGCGCTGTCGACAATGATGGGTTTGTTGTTGAGTAGGTTCAGCTGATCCATCCAAGATTGAACAGGAGGAGGTGAGAGGGAGGTAGAGAGGAGGAGGAATTCAGTTTTGGCGGGATTAAGAATGAGTTGGTGAGCTAACATCCAGTTGTGAATAGAGTTGAGAGTAGAGTTGAGTAGTGAGAGATCGTGTGCGGAAGACACCTTAAGGTAGATTTGAGTGTCGTCCGCATAAAGATGGTAATGGATCCCAGCTTTGCTTAGAAGGTTCCCTAATGGTTCCAGGTAGAGATTAAACAAAGTGGGTGCCAGGATAGAACCTTGAGGGACGCCTTGACCTACAGCCAATGGAGATGAAAGACTGTTCGCTATCTTGATCATTTGGGATCTGTCCGAGAGGAAAGAGGCAAACCATTTGAGCACTGTGCCATCCAATCCCATTCTCTGTTGAAGAGTGTTGAGGAGGGTGCTATGATTAACAGTGTCAAAGGCTGCAGAGAGGTCTAGAAGAATCAGAAGACACGATTCCCCAGAGTCGAGTATATGCAGCGCATCATCAATCACTTGCAGCAGGGCTGTTTCAGTGCTGCAATTTTGGATGAAGCCAGACTGGAAGACGTTGAGGAGGTTATTGTCCATAATATGTAAGGAAAGTTGTTTTGCAACACATTTTTCGGTGATTTTCGAAAGAAAAGGGAGGTTGGTGATAGGGCGGAAGTTGTTGAGGTCGTTCGCATCGGCGGAGGGTTTTTTTAGAAGAGGGGTGACCTGACCTGATTTGAGGGCAACCGGGAGGGAGCCTTGACTGAGGAAGAGATTGACTAGCCTGGTCCAGTAAGAGAGAGTATAGGTGTAGAAATCGATGGCGATGTCGCTAGGGATGGGGTCAGAAGAATGGTTGGAGGGTTTAGTTTCGAGGATGCATTTGAGGAGGTCATCTTCCGAGATGACGTCAAAGTTCTGCCGGTAACTAAGGATTTCCGCTCCTCAAGGGGGGGTGGGGTGGGCGACCTGATCCACCAGTGCTTTGACCTTTTCATCAAAGGAAGAGCTAAGGAAAAGGAATGGCAACAGTTAAGTCACAACAGTGGAGTTGGTGCTACATCCTTGTCTTTCTTACTGTAACAGAGTTAAGAATAAAGGGTCTTTTGGATACCAGATGGAGTGTGTACCGTGTCTACAATTTGGGGACGATCTCAACTCTATGAGAACCATCGCATGCCGAATAAGTTTGAGGCAGTTTTCTTTTGGAATTGTCTGGGAGCGAGAGCGGCGTATTTACAGTGCACCGGAGTGAGGCGTGGAATATAGAGAATTGGTTGCACCAGTGGCTCAGATGCGGTGATGGCAAGTCAGTTTGGGAGGTTTTGGCCCAAGTGAAACAGATGCGACAGTAGGAGTAACGTAATAACCGCGAGCGCAGTCACGATTGCAGCTGCAGGAGTGCACTTCCAAGTTCCAACTCACCCCATTGTCTCTGGTCATGTGGAGGAAGGGATTCCAGCTGCCTATGGCGTTCGAAGATGAAATTATGTGCGGCGTACGAAGAGGCATTCGGCTGAAAAGTGCGCGTCATAGTGTGCGCCCTGTACTTTTGGACGCTCATGCTGACGTCGGGCGATCATTTGGAATTGGTCAGGAAGTGAAATACAGGGCAGCATCGAGGGAGGACACATCGAGAATTTCGCATGTGGCCGGCCAACAGTGCTGTGATCGCCATCCACTAGGGTTACAGAAACAATTGAAATGCGTACTTGGCAGCATTTGGTGATCAGAATTGTGAGCGGTGATACGCACACCTGGGGGGTAATATTTATTATGTGCTTTCACATCGGTTTTGTACACACCATATGAAACATACAGATGTGTAAAAGATGGCGATACGCACACCAGTAAGTTCTGTTTGGTTGTTCTACAACGGTGATACACACACCAGATTGTTTTTGACTGTATAACATTTGGGGGAGTTTTAGAAATATTTACGAGTGTAATGATATCTGCTTAGTTAAACAGTGAACACTTTGGGTGAAAGGGCAGAGTTGTTACAGCTGTGGTTATTGTTAACTAAGTTAATCTAGGTTTGTGCCTAGTTTTACAGTGGAACACTTTAGGGCAGAGCGGTGTGTTGGCACAACTGAAATATTTTATACTGAATAGGGATAAATTGTAGCCATGTGTGCAGCACAAACATTCACCTGACTCCACCAAAACTATTTTTGCCAGAACCTAAAGAACCACGCATGAAGGGTCAAGAGTGGAAGTATTATTTTTCCAATTATATGTCGACTATAGATAATGAAACGCTGACACCTGAAACCAAAAAAGGTATTTTGTTGCACTCATTGTGTCCAGAGGGTATCAGTCAGTATAACCAGATGGAGAAGAAGCAGAGAAGTGCTGATGAAGATGATGTATATGAAAATGCATTGCATGATTTAGAATAGTATTATTCGCCGACTATTTGCATAGCGATCAATAGGTATACGTTTTTCCTCGGAAGCAGGAGCAGAAGGAGACAATAGATGATCATGTTTCAGCACTTAAAAAGTTGGCGATTCCTTGCAGATTTGGTCAGATACAAGAGGAGTTGCTAAGGAATCAAATCATCATGCATATGAACAACAAAAGAGTTCAAGAGAGGTTGTGGGCCAGTAGGGATTCAACTTTGAAAGAGGTATTGGCAGTTGTGAGGAAAACAGAAATATTGAATAGATGTGCCAAAGCAGTTTTGGAGGATAGTAAAGAGGGCAAAGAAGTTTGTGCGGTGGGTGGAAAGAGAAATGGACAACCAGTTAAGAAGTATTCAGAAAGTAAGAAAAGTGTGGGAAGGAAGGAATATAAAGTTGTAGATTCTTATGCCCAAAACATGAATAAGGATGGAACTCAAAGTACATTGACGTGTTACAGATGTGTCAGTCATGAGCATTTATCTAATAGTAAGAAATGCAGTGCAAGAGACCAAAAGTGCTCTATTTTTGGTGTAATAGGTCATTATGTCAGGAGGTGTAGATGAAGAGACAGGAGGGAAGAGGTCCAGTGCATGTCTGATTCTTAAAAGGAGTCAACGCCTGATGAGGATCAGTCTGGGGGCGATGATTGTATCCTAATTGTTGATGTAATCTTGGATGTGAACACATGTTTCAGAAACAAATCGAAGTGTGAGGTGGTTGTGGCAGGCATAATGGTAATCTTAGTTTTGGATTCAGGGTCGCCTTTCACAATTATTACCCAGGAAAAGTAAGTTTGAAGAAGCTACTGGGAAATATTTTAAAGACTCTGATATACGTCCAGAGAACTTCACATGAGAAGCTATACCTATGGTGGGATATAGAGAGGTGTCATTCAAGTTTAAGGGACGTTCTGCAAATGGTAAGCTGTATGTAGCAGAACATGTCCCTTGCCTATTGAGGTGGAGGGACCAGACGAGTCTAGACATAACTCTGAATCCAATAGCAAAGAACAAGTGTTGCTATTGGATGAAAATGACAGTGTGGGTAAAAGGGTGTGCAAAGATTTTCCAGAAGTGTTTTCAGGGAAAGTTGGCACATTAAAAGGGTTCAAACACCGGATTCTGCTATAAGAGAATGCAGTTTAAGTGAATTAGGGAGTAAGAAGTGTGCCATTAGTAGTCCGAGATGAAATGGAAAAGGAGTTATTGATATTGGAGGAAGCAGATATCATTGAACACATAGAATCTTCAGAGTGGATGTCTCCGGTTGTGGTTGCCCGAAAATCTAATGGCAAGGTCCGTCTATGCATTGACCTTAGAGGGATGAACAAGCAAATTCAACTTGATAAATACCGTTCGCAGAAAATTAATGAGTTGTTGTCAAAAACAAAGAATATGAAGTGGTTTTTGACTGTAGATCTCGCATCTGTATACCGCCAAGTGCCATTGCATGAGAAGAGCAGGAAGATCACAGCATTTGTTACTCTGCACGGATGTTTCCAGTTTATTAGAATGCCTTTTGGACTGATGTCAGCCGCATCAGTTTTTCAGAGTCTAATGGGGAAATCTTGAAAGAATAGAGGGTGTTCTGAATTTCCAAGATTATGTTTTATTATGGGAAAGAATCAATAGGAGCTTGATGAATGGTTGAGGTTTGTGTTGAGGAAGTTGTAGTCCAAAGGGTGAACAGCAGAATATGCAAATTGTAAGGTTGCAAAAGAGCAGGTTAAATATTTCGGACATGTCATTGGAGGGACTGGCATGTCACCCAAAAAGGAGTTGGTGGTAGCGATAAGAGAAGCTCCTGCACCGACAAATAAGGATGAACTTCACTAATTTTTTGGTCTCGCTAAGTACTACTCTAAGTTTGTAAAACATTTTGCAGAAAAAACATATACTTTGAGACAACTTTTGAAAACCAGAAATACATTTGTGTGGATTGAGAAGTGTGAGAAGCAATTAGGAAGTATAAAAAATGAACTGAGTACAGCAACACCCATTCATGGTTTAGATCCTGCCTTGCGTAGTATGTCAACGGTGGATGCAAGCAAGAAGAGTTTGGGTGTGGTACTTACACAAAGGTATGTGCATGGCAAAGCATGGGTAATTAGTTTTGCTTCACAAAGTCTAGCACCTGCGGAGGAAGCATATCCGGTGATTGAGAGGGGAACACTTGCTTGTGTATGGAGCATTTTAGATCATTTGTAGGGGACACAGAATTTGATGTAAGAACGTACCTGAAGCAGTTGGTAAATTTGTTGACCACGGAGGGGTTTCTGAAATCATCTGCAAGAATTGCAAGGTTTCCTATGAGGTTGCAGGATTTCAACTATCAAATAAAGTATGTTCCAGGTGGGCAGAATAAGGTGACAGACTGTATGAGTCGCATACCGTTACCCATAACAGAGCTTCCATGGAGTGAGTGGGATGACTTTCAGGTTGCATATGAGAATGATGATGGCATGAATCCTATTGGTAAGGAGGATTGAAGGGAGGCATGTAGAAATGACAAAATTTTGTGCAAGGTAAAAAAGTACATTCAGAATGGATGGGGGGCAGAAAGAAGTGTCCTGAGGAGTTAAAGCTGTTCTGGGAAGTCACGAATGAGCTGCCAATGGAATCGAATTTTGTTGTAAGGTGTGGTTAAATGGCTCCTCCAAAAGGTTTGAAAAAATGAATCTTGGAGTTATGTCATGAAAGGCATTTTGGGGTAGTTAGAACAAAGAGGTGAATGAAATCTGTGTACTGGTGGCCTGGAATGGATAGAGAGAGTGGTAAGAGAGTGTTTGCAGTGTGCAAACTCGGATAAGAGTCTTAAGACATTGAGACCAACATTATGTCCTATGGAGTGCCCCAAGATGGTTTGGGAGATATTGGCAATAGACTTTGTAGGTCCTTTCTGTAACGAGTTAGGGGACAGTAAGTACATCATTGTATTAAAAGACTATTTTAGTAAATGGGTGGAACTAGTTGTGGTACTAAAGGTGGATGCAGACACTGTAGTGAGATTTTTAGATGTAGTATTTATGAGAGAGGGATTCCAGAGGAAATTGTTGAGTGACAATGGTCCACAGTTTAGGTCTACAGTAGTTGAAGACTTTCTCCAAAGGAATGGTGTGAAACATGTAGGGACCTCAGTTTATCACCCTGCTGGAAATGGTGCTGTTGAACACTTTAACCGTGTGATCAAAGGTACAATTCAAATTGCTACTTGTAATGGGAAAAAATGGGAGGTGGAAGTCAAGAAAATTCCGTGGACATATAGGTTAACACCTTCACTCACAGGGTTTAGCCCTTCTGTGGTGATGCAGGGAAGGGAGCCATATACTAAAGATAATCTTGGATGGATAAATAGTGCATGGAAGGTGGAATGGTCACCTGAGACAGTAAAGGACAACATCTTGAAGGGGCAAAGTGTGTATGAGAAGTATTTTGATGCTAAGAATGGAGCAGGGGAAGAAAGGTTTGATGTAGATGAATGGGTGAAGGTCAGGAAGGCTGGAAAGGTGCTAAAGGTGAGAGTGTCTATTCTGAACCACTCAAAGTTATAGAGTTTTGGAAAAATGTGGCAAGACTCGACGGCAATCATTATTGGCACACGAGTCACATAGCAAGGTGCAGGGGATCTTGGTGTGGGTGCCCTTAGCCTAATCAATAAGTGACCCCAACATGCTTTGATTCTCCATTGCCTCGACAGATCACCAGGAGGTGATACTTCAGCACTCAGGAGGTGTTAGTGCGGGCCAAGACCTCAGGAAGAAGCAAAGTCACAGACAACTTCTGCTGGCCAGACCGCAACGAGGGACCGGAAAGATAAACGTTGAAGAAAGTCCAGTGTACTCTCCTCATTCAAGGACACATGGTAGACACAGGTTGATTGGCCTGATGTTTGTAATGGTGTTGGGGAGTTGCCAGGGGCCAGTGGAGTAGAGGGGGAGTGATGGAGACGTGTCACTGTATTATGAAGAAGAGGAGGAACATTTGGAGAAAAAGGAACTAAGAGAAGAAAAGGGGGAAGACAAAATTACGGATGAGTGGCTATGGTGGACAGAGGATTTCACACAAAAGTGGTCGAAGGACTAGAGGAAAGAGGTGAATAGTTGTGGTTTACAGACTAGGGAGCGGAGGAGGTTGGCAGAGGAGAGAGCAGTGAAAGCCCGGTAGACAAGGCCAATGGCAGGACAGCAGGCTTTCGTATCGGCCCTGATCCTGATGCCAGGTAAAGTGCTTGATGCCGGTGTGAGGCCTGAAATTGTGTCAAAGGATGTGAGAGCACTTGAGCGAAAGCGAGGACAGAGGTAGTGTACAGGCAAGTACAAGGGCAAGTATGTGGCAGACCAAGGTATATATACAGATAAGGCGAAGAAGGCGAACACGAGGTCAGGAGCTGACCAGGCTGGGATTAAAGGCCAGACAGGTGAGAAGGATAAGGCATTACATGGGGAGACTGGAGATGAGAGGAGTAAGGGAAGCAAAAAAGAGAAGGAGGGGAAGGAAGAGGATGCAAAGAAGGAAGAGAAGAAGGTGAGTAAAGAGATGAAGGTGAAAATGTTGCCTTAAATGAGCATCACAAAGCCGTTGAGGACGCATGTAATGGTAGCCACGAAAGAGGGCTATGGAAAGGGGAGTACATGGAGATGTTTAAGCTTCTGCATAGGGAAGGGCCGGCTAAGGAGGGGTATAAAGAGGAAGAGTACGAGTTGGCAAAGAGGCTAACAGTGTTAGTCAATATAGGAAAGTGGACGGCAGCATTTTTAATATATGGAAGCATATATTGTGAGAAATATCTAGCGCAGTGAATAGCACTGCTCGAATACGTGGACGTAATATGGAAGACCAGATCGTATTTGGGGTTATGCATGGGTGAGGTATGACGAGAAGTTTAGGGCTTGCTTGGCGGAGGATGCCGACGCTAAGTGGGGAGAACTAGACAATAGTTTGCGGCTCCACACCATGGCACCTACGAGGCAGGCGCCAACAGTCTTTCAAGACAGTGGACCTCTAGTGGTATATCGGCCCTTTCAGGAGCATCCCACACAAGGAGGGGTCGGGCGAGGACAACAAGAACTGGGGGGTGAGTGTGTTGGGCCTTCAACAGGGGAGTTTGTAATAGGGAATTCAGCAATTTTGACCCAACTGTTCGAAATGTGGGGCAAAACACCTGATCATACAATGCAGGATCAATTCTGGGGTGGCCAGAGACAGCAGGGAAGAAATTGGCAGCAGCAAAATCAACGAGGAAGGGCTAGGGAAGCACAAGGGCCCCTGGGTTGTTTTAAGGACTTAATGGCAGATGTAGGGGTTCCTTTGGTGCCTAAGAAAATGATGGGACTGGACACAGTGTTGTTTTTATTTGGCATTGAGATTTCAGGGCTCGAAAAATCTCCACTCGCCCACTCGCTATGCCGAGCCAGATGTAATCAGGACAAGCTATTTTTAGGGCCTACTCCACCATTCTGGCAGCAGTCAACTGGTGTTCTGCTTGCTCACAAAGTGAATGAGCAATAAATATGCCTTTAAATCTTGTTATCTTGTCACATTTGCTTGGCTTTCAGAGACAGAGGTCAAAAGTTAATTTGTCTTCCTACATTTACTTTTCCATCTGTAACTGAAGTTAGAGGATTTTGTAAAGTGAACTGTGTGACAATCGTGCTGTGCAAAGCATGTGAAATGAAAAGCTGTAAGATTTCAGGCTTTTTTTCTAACACAACACTAAAATAGCTAATAAGTGAACTTTTCAAGCATTTCAAATATATTTCTCTAGTTATGAAGACACATTTTTGTAATTATGTGGTGAAAAAAAGATTCGTATTGGATCAAAACAAATCAGAACACTTTACTTGCTGTTGTGCAAATTTGAAATATTTTTGCTGAAACCCAATTTCCAAACATTGTTTATGCGTTATATAGTTTTATCAGTAAAACTACATGTTAGTGGGAAAGTTTTGTGGCCATTTCAATGAAAAATTTGCTATCTGTAAATGACAGTGCACTACTTTGTCATGCTTTAGTTATATATTTATGAAAAGTGAGTTTTTAAATATGAACTGGGAAATATTCCTGCTCCTGCCCAGATGACAATGCTATTAGTGAACTAAGAGGCAAGCCAGGGATCATGTGTGCTCTATATGTGGGCTTGATTCTTATTATACATGAAGCAAACGTTTAGTTTAGTAAATAAAGATTTTTTTAATACAGCAGAAATAGTGAACTTGCATATTTGAATGTTCTCTTATGTGATAATGAAGATAAAGGCAGCTCCATGAGACAAAATATTTGCCTACGATCACACAATTTGAGACCAGTTCACGGGTCAAGTACATCACAGTTAGGTTGAGTAGATTTTTCAAGTTACTAGACCTGCGGGTCTAGCAACATTTTTATAATTTTTCGAGCCTTGGATTGATTGGGTACGATTGAGGCCAGGCTACCAGAAGAAAAGGGACAGGCAATGTTGGAGCTTCTAGACAAGATGTTGAATAAAAAGAAGGTGCAGGTGAGGGAGGTGCAGGTGTTGCTAGGCCACTTAAATGTGGCATGGAGAGTGGTGTGAGTAAGTAGGACGTTCTGCAGGAAGTTGGGTCTGGCGTTGTAGGGTCTTTTGCTTCTGCATCAGCGAATAAGGCTTTCAGCATGTGTGCAGGGCAATTTGAGGATGTAGAGGACATTGCTGTAGCATATAATTGGTTAAGTTGAGTTGGGTAAATAGTTTTCCCTTATTGGTGGCATTAACCCCTATAGGGGGCGCGCACAGTTAGTTTGCGAACAAAAAGATATTGTTCAAAGTGGACAGAATGGTGGTGGTGAACATCGTGAACAGTCAGCAAAGGCCTTGAAAATGTGGCAGTTGTTGCATGTGTTGTAATGGGGCTGCCTGCAGCACAACATTGTGTTTAAGGTGCGGCATGTCCCAGGAATTAACAATGAATTGTGGATGCTGCTTTCGTTCGCAGTGGAGGAGATTCTGTGTGTCGCGGCTGGCATGGACGAGGTAAAAACTATGATGCTGGCGGAGTTGTGAAGAATAGGCATGTGAGAATATTGCAACTGGTGAGTGGGTGCCTATCCCCATCCATGCATAGGACCTACAAACAGACGAGGAATGAGTATCTGCAGTTAGGAACGTGGAGATCATGGGGAAGCCAGGAATATTGGAGAAGGCGAAACAATGTAGTTCAGTTTATCACAGCATTGATTGAAAAAGGATTTGTCAAAAATGACCGTTATGGGTATGTTAGAAGGGGTAGAATTTTATGGTAAGATGTTGTGATGTAATAAACCATCAGCTGGGAAACTGGGGTGTAGGATCAGGGGGTCTGCGACTGCTTAGATAATTAAATAATTTTAATAGATTACTAGAGTGTACATAATAGAGAAGCAAAATGTAAAATTTAAAATGTAAAATGGTTTTTAAATGTGAAGGAATTAAAAATTGGAGGCTAAACATTAAGGGCCCGATTCACAAAGGGCCTCTGCACTCGTGCCGGAGTGCGGAGGCCCCTCAGTTGTAGCGGGAACTTTGTACTGCAGGTACCCATTGTGGGGCCCCCGTCACGAGTACAGATCCCGCGCCCCCGCCACGAGTGCTGAGCCCTATGTGAATCGGCCCCTAAGTTGGTATTCTCAGGTTGACTCATAAGAACAGTGCAAGTGGCCAAACAGAATATAGTATGGACAATGGATGGCCTCAATTGAATTTAGAGGATCTCCAACCTTCCCATTAAAATAATTAAACTAAAAATGTAGATTTTTTTTGCATTTGTTTGTGAATTAAATAAAATATTTCACCATTTGTGTATTTGTTCGATGAATTCTTGTTTCTGTATTTTTGTGTATTGTTTTGCCGTTCAAATCATCGAAATTGCTTAGGCTGGGATCTCTGGTTTCCAATAATGACTTAGTGAGGGTCCCCGGACTCCAGTAATAATTAAGTCAAAAGTTTAAGCACCCCTGTCTCATAGGGTTGGGCAAGAGAGAAAAGAAATAGAGGGAAGATGAGGATGCCATTGTCGTGGCCGGTCATGAGGCGGGTACTAGGCGTTTTGGTGGTGGTATGCCAAGATGGTAAGGAATTTACATTGTTCACTTTGTTGATGCTTATGATGTTTTTGGGGCATTCCGAATATCAGAGTTGTGTATCAAGTCAGATGGGGACTGGGGCATAACACAGGCTCCTGCAGCCACCTCAGCGCAGAGGAGACCCCAATCCTTTAGAGGCCCCAAGATTATTCAGTGGGTTCCATTCCACCCAAGGCCATTGAATTTCTGTGAAATATGGGAGACCAAGGGGCCCCTCTACACATTCTGCAGGAGCGCCCAATCATTTTAGATTATGCCACTGATGGGCAGTGGCAGTAGAAGATGTTGACAGGGTGAAAAAGGCTTGTTGATAAAGCTAAGAAAGTCAAAAATTAACAGGAGGACGAGTGGAGGAGTGTGTGTTTGAGGCCACAACTGGTGGCACTTTTATTCCCAGTGCTCTGTGGGAAGCAGTATATTAGAGAAGGGGGTGGCAAGAGTAGGAATGGAGTAGTATAGGAATGGTGTGAGGGTTACAGCATTCCAGCTGATAGCAGTGCTGAGGAAAGTTTTGAGGGAACTGGGAATGCGGGGAGAAGATTATGGCACACATTCATTTAGAATAAGTACGGCAACAAAGGCGAAGAAACGAAGGCGGTCTGCAGTTCAAATTAAGAGTTTGGATAGATGGTCCTCTGAGTGCTGCAGGACCTACATGTGCGGCGAGTTGGAGGAATGTTAAGTTGTTAATTGTTGTTTCTTGGGGTTTTTTTCTCGGTTGTTTTCCAGGCCCAGGGAAGGACAACATGACGGTTTGGATATGCAGACACTCGCTCGTGAAATGGGCAGAGAGGCAGAATGCAGCACAATGTCAGTGGAAGCAGTTGGGTTTGAAGGAATTGCATACACAGGTTAAGTGGTTTGGTAAAGGTGGCATGAATTTTTACCATTGTTGAATATTGTGTTGGGTAGGGATGGATGCCTGGTCATGTTAGTGGTGTATTTAGGTGAGAATTACTTGGTTGGAATGAAAGGCTTGCCATTGATTAAGGAAATTAAAAGTGACTTAAGGGAAGTGAAGCGAGTTGTTCAGGCACCTATGTTTTATAGACTGATTTAATACGTAGACGGGAGTAGAGGCGCACAGATAAAGCGGCAGTGATTGACAAGGCAATAAGGGTAAACCGAAGATGAGAAGGTTTTGCATAGAGGAAAGGGTTGGTAGAGTAAGGCAACCATAGATTCAGTATGAGGTGACGGGCTTTTTTTAGTACAGTGGTGTCCATTATTCAGTGGCACGGATGGATTTATACCTCATGCAGTTGCAGGAGGCATTGGCCGAGGTGGTAGAGTTAAAGTTCTGAAAGATAGTAGTTAAGGTTGAAGGGGGACACAATAACAACTCCAGTCAAACAGCGATTTTCTGTGTGGCGATGTTGATGGAGATGTATGTTCAAAAACAGTTTCATTTCAAGTTGGGGTGGGCAAAGCAGTTTGAAGGGAGGTTTGGTGTGAGTGTCATAAAGATGACATTTAGATCATAGACCGGACGTTCAAGGATTGCAGCTTTAGGAGTTTTATGAATATTCAGGTGATAGGTAAGGGGTCAGGTGAAGCACAGTATCTTGGGTAGGTTTGTTGGGGTGGTTATTTTGGGGTGGGGTAAGTGATTCTATAGGTAATACAAATGCTTAGTGAGGCATGTTTTAGTCTGTAAGTCTTATAGCCAATGGTGATGTTTTCGTGATGCCCACCCGCATCATTAAAGTGGCCTTTTCCACACACTTGGTAGTCGAGTAGTTTCTTGGCTGTCTTACACAAGAGGTGCTTGGTGGGCAGCTGGCTTTTGGGAGTCAACCCCCCCAGGCCGGTTGGGCGCATTCGTGCAGTCCAGGGGATTGAAAGGCCACTATCGGCTAGAAGTTGCTTGGAGGCGGGGTAGAGAGGATTAAGGGCAAGATCAGGCAACAGTTGGACACCATTTTAGGGAGTTGTGGCAAAGTGGTTGGTGGCAGGCAGATAGCTTTTTGTCCCGCCCTCCCACATTAAAGTTACGGGCGAGGGTTTGGGTGGTGTAGGGGAGAGGTTGCACGATGAGTCAGTTGTACAAGGGAGGGTGAGGATGTACAGCAGCTGTCGCTGATAGACAGTTGCATGAGGCAATGTTGATAAAGATTTATGCTAAAAAACAGTTTAATTACAATTTGGGTCATCTGATTATAGTATAAAGTTGACATTTAGATCACAGACAGAAAGTTCAAGGTTTGCAATTATAGAAGTTTAACGGAAGTTCAGATGGTAGGTAAAGATCAGGTGAAGCACAGTATTTCAGAGAGGTTTTCTGAGATGGTTATTTAGGGGTGGGAGTAAGTGATCTTATAGGTAATAATAATGTTTAGTGAGGCATATGTTAGTCTGCAAGGCTACCCTGTTCTCGCTCTATTTTAATGATGTTGTTGACCACATCAAACAATGTAGCCATGACTCCACGAAGCTCTGCGGGACTCCAATCGCTGCATTGCTTATTGCGGACGATAATATCCTGATTTTGAAGATGCAGACGGGTCTCTAAAAGGTACTTGATAGTTTCAATATATATTGTATTAAAAAAGGGTTGGAAATAAACACCAGCAAGACAAAATATATGGCCATAAAACCCCTAGGACTTTTAGGAAAAACATCACAGTCAGTGAACAAGACCTGAAGCATGTATCTAACTTTAAGTACTTGGGCGTAACACTCGAATCCAGGTTATCATGGAATCCTAAAATAAACCATGCAATATACCATGAAAAGATGTTTCTCACACATGACGCAAAGGCAATTTCCAACAAGTACCACATGGCCCCAACTACAGCAATCACTCTGGCCCTGGAACTTTATAAATATAAAGCACAGGCAGCAGCATTATGTGGGGCTGAGCTCTGGGGCATAGATAAAGTAAACCAGCTCACCATCAGCGAGAATCATTTAATGAGAGGGCTACTAGGTTTACCTGCAGCGTCACCGCTAATACCCATGTACCATGACCTAAACATCAAACAGATAGCTCACATTGCAATTTTGAGACCTATCCTCAATTGGATTAGATTGTGAACTACACAGGAACTGGCCCACTACAGAGAAGGTCTTAGGAAATTGCTGGTAATAGATAAAACATTAACCTTCCCTTGACTACAACATGTCAAGACATGGCTCACTAAACTCGGCCTATTCTCCTATTGGAACGAGCCACAAGCACTATCACATAGCTCCAAGAAACATCTAAAGTTAATATACTGGGAGCATGTCACGAATACTCTACATAGTAGCCCACGCTTAGGCAGACTGACTACACAATTCCTTGCCATTAAGCCTAGCCCTGTTTTTGAGAAATTTCTAGATATTTTTCAAACCTTCCTGGCGAAAATACTTTATATAAAATTTGGCTATGAAATCCTTCAAATCAAATCATATGCCTCGAAATGGAAGTTGGGTAATAAACCTGTTGATGATACCTGCCCATTATGCACTTTATGCCAAACCGAAAATATTGCACGTTTTGTTCTTTTGTACTGCCATGGCAGTATCCGGATGAAATGGATTCGCCCACTTTGCAAAAAATTGGGGTTCTGGAGATACGAAGAAGCTCTCAGAGTATGGAAATGTGACACAACCCCTTTTATACTTTTTAATCTGAGCAGATATCTACTTGCAGTTGGATTTGCACGTAATAAGATGGGCTTGAAATTTAAACAATGTAATTAACTTATTATTTACTGGTCTTACTTGAACAACGATTGTGTAGTTATTGGATGGCTGCTTGAAAACCTATAAAGTGTTTGTACTCCCGCTTTTATTGAAAGAAATGTTTATTTTTTGTTACACTTTTAATGGTTTTGAACTGAAATAAAGTAAGTCTGCAAGGCATAGACCCAAAGGTAATGTTTTTCTGATGTGCACCTGCTTTATTAAAGCGGCCTTTTCCACACACTTGGTAGTTGAGTAGTTCATTCACTGCGCTGTCTTGCCCAAAAGCCAGGAACAGCAGGAATGAAAAACAGTGGTCGCTTTGTGTGCTATAAATTCCACTTTCTGTCAAGGATTCTTGATGATGCTGGAATGAGCTGTGAGGAGATTTAACCCCCATCATAACATATAAAAACCATATCAGTACAATAAACACACCAACTTTAAAATATTAAAAGCAAACCTTTCAAATCAACAATAACGATTCTGACAATTCAGGGGCAGGAAGGGGAATTCTCTGTGATCTTCTTGTTACATGCCAAGCCCATGAATGATACAGCTTGCCAAAGGCTTGTAAACTGCTTGACACTCCGATCTTGAGCAAAGTTCTAGTGCTTCTATACAAGTTGTGGTCGAGAACTGCTTGAACAATGTTACAAACCATTTAGTGTGAAGCTGCTTGGTTTTTGTGCAAAATATAATAAGATGCATTACTGCCTCCCGGCCACCAGTTTTGCAATCGCAGAGGTTTGGAGTCAGAACAAATTTTATTAAGGTACGATTTAACAGGTAAAGTGTCTAGTCGAAATGTTAAATATAAAATGTGACGTATGTCAGGGGTATTATCTTTCAGATATTGTTCCATAACCAACGTAACCTTCATTTGCAAGTAGTTGCAAGTCAGTTTGGAGGAACGTGCAAGATCGATGCGTGCTTTGAGTTTTGCATTTAGAAAAGTTTCTTTGACCATGGTAGCTGTGACGCCAGCAATAAGAGCTGGTTCTGACCAAAAGTGAACAAGGCCAAGTTCCTTTAAACAGTTTCTCACGTAATTTGACCAGCGATTGTATTGAATTCTTCCTGCGGCTGATACTTCGAGTATTGCTCTCAAATGTGACTTCCCATAGTGATTTTGGTTTAGACATAGCCAGTGCAGGACCCGAACAAGGGCTAGAGTGACTGAGATAGTGACTATACCCAGTTCCAGAAATAGTGGGAGAAGCTGCATGCCCAGCCCTGGTTCAATACTTATCTAAAAAAAAAAAGAATTCTATCCTTTAGAGGTGTTTACAGTTACTATATCCCCAAAGCTCTGCACCATAAATGGCTGCTGCTACTGATTTTTGCCTATATACTTGGAGAATGACTCTCGAAGACTGGAAACCGATTTTGTACTTGACCCTCAAAATGGTGTTGGTTGACTACTGCAAAGTAATGACTGCCTTGTCGACAATGTTTTGCCAAGTCCATTTACTATTTAAGGAAATCTCCCAGGTAATTATATTTCTTTACAGTTTCAAGCACCTGTCCAGAGATCCTTAGTTATTTTTTCAAGGGTGGGGATGTTCACATTGGCATTATTTTCGTTTTTGAGTGTTGATACAGAGGGGCTTATTAATGAGAGCCCTGCGTCACTTTTACACCACGTAAAGTGGTGCATGCATGACACGTGGTTCTCATAAAGATTTATGAAGCCACGCAAAGCCACCCTGCATGACTGAGTGGCCTCATAAATCATGAGTAATGCGACACAGCGCAAATGGCTGCATCGCCTTACTCTGTGCCCGGGAGACTTTCCATGGGTGTTGCGGTGGGTTTTCTCACACAACACCCATGGTATTTGATGCTGCCCTGGATTTGCAAAGTGATGTGAACCTGGGTAAGCGTCAAATCTGTACATCTCCTGAGGTGAGGCATAACAAGGAGAAATATATTTATTTATTCTCGTTTTTTCCTCGTTCCATGTGTGTGGCATTCTGCAGCACACATAAAAAGAGGAATATGCACCATGGTGCAAGGGTGCCTACATTGGTGCTAGGCTGCCAAAATGGCACCAGTGCAGGCAGAAAGGACAGGAATGCACCGTATTGCTTAAGTATGGTACTTTCCAACCATTTCACTTTGGCGTAGTGCATTGCAGCAAGGTGCCTTGCTGCGCAACCCTACGCCAAAATTCCATAAATGGCATAAATGAGGCCCATAGTTCTCTACGGTGGCAGAAACTCTCGAAGCTGTCTAGTGTCCTGTGCAGATATCCAACAGATATTAAAATAGGGTGTGCATTCTCCACTACTTCTATGGTCACGCAGGTACGCCTATCTTTGTGTAGAATTTTAACAGCTTGCAGAAGGGGCTTTTCTACCCCCAGTTCATCCAGTGATTGCCACAGCTTGGATCTGTTCATCAGGTCGAATGCTGATGAAGTCTATGAAGGACAAATATAGCAGAGACTTAAACACCTTTCATTATTTGACACACACCATATATAATTTTATGGCTTGATCAATAGTACTAATGCCCTTATGGACCCCCCCGTGCATCTGACCCGAACTGGCATTTTTGTCTGACCAGGCCTGCAACCTACTGAGGAGAGCGTGGACGAATATTTACCTGGTGCTGTCCAATAGTGAAATTAGCCTGTAATTAATGGGCAGTAACTTGCTTCCTTTTTTATCAAATGGCGGATCACCAGCAGCAGGGAATATGATTTTTTCTCAGGATGGTGTAGAATATCCTAGTTAAGGCTTTTGACCAGGCCTTGCAGTCAGAGCAGAACATATTAGCTGGAACGTAGTCTAGGCCGAGTATATTCTGTTCCAGGTTTGCTCCTTCTACTTCTGGGCGCAGGATGGTTAAGTGCCCCGTTGGTCTGGGGGCGACACATACTCTGATGGTGATAGTGTGTGATTGCTGCAGGAATATATGCCCTTGTAGTAATCTACACAAGTCTGTGCTGGGATGTGGTAGTGCTAGGTCCTTTGGCCTACCTTGAATATTCCAACAAATTTCACCCCAAAAGATCTACTGTTTTGTCCCTCTGCTGCCGTGGTCAAATGCTGCTGAACTCCTTTTTGGTGGTTCAGTTTCTTTCCTCTCAGCAGGGCTTTATATTTGCTCATTGCAGCCATGAATGCTTGCTCTTTCCCTGAGGAAATGTGCTGGTCCAGGTGCATGCTTATCTTCTTGTGCTTGACAGCTCCACAAACCTTGTCGTACCACCCTGTATCAAATTTCCTCCTGTTACTCCTTGATGCCCTGCAGAGCGGACCAGTGGCACATAAGGTCACTTGATAGCTTGTTATAATTTGTTAATATGGCATCATGATCTTCACAGCCTACGGCACAGATGCTGGACAAGAATTGTTCTAGAAACGCCATCAACATGATCTTATCATTCAAGTAGTTCTCCCTGCTCCATTTTAACCCTATTGCTTGGTATGTACGGTGCTAGCAGTAAAACACTTTGGGCCAGATTTATTCAGGTTTTGTGTCACCCTTGCACCACGCAAGGGGGCACAGGGGAGCACAAAACTTAAGTGAGATTTATCAAGCCTGGAGTAACTCAAGGCAGTGCAAATCGCTGCCTTGCATTACTCTGTCCCGGGTGAAGCGTTCCATGAGTGGAGCGTGGGTGTTCCCACATATCCATCCATGGATTTTGGCTCATTCCCAGATTTACCATTAGTAGTTGACCTGGGAATGCATCAAAATGCTACTCCTCCCCATGTGAGGTGTAACATGGAGAAATATCTTTATTTCTCCTCATTTTTCCTCTTTCTACGTCTGCTGCATTTTTCAGCACACATAAAAAGAGGAAAATGCCTCTCAGGACACAAATCTCTGCCTACAACGCAGGCTCCCTTGCACCATGACACAAGGGTGCCTGCATTGGTGCTAGGCAGCCAAACGTGCGCCAGCGCTAGGAACAGACCTGAATGCGCAGTATAATGTTAAATCCAGTGCATTCCTGCCCTTTCCTATTCACACAGCGCAGCAAGGTGGTGATAGAGCGCCATGTTCTTGTGAAATTTGTAGGGGTGCATCATAACCACGGATAGCCCGCACTCGCATATATCCAGCTATATATATCAATGAATGACCAGCAAAATGTAGTTATAAACCGCAGTTATCAGAATGAATAAGAAATGTAATTGTGCTATTTTAATCATGCAAATGTAATGCTTAACTGAATCGTGTGTAAAATAATGCATAGATGAATCAGCCCATGTGTAATCGAGATGCAGTAGTTTAAACGTGTACCATATTAAGTTGCACATGTAGTTCACTTTTTGCTTATGAAATATAATGAACCAATGCTTATAGAAGTGATTAAGATTTGTGTGTTTAAATTGTGTAAAGGCCTGACTGCATATACGCCAGGGAAAGGCCTGTTTGTTCTTATGTTAGCTTATTTTGCAGGCAGAGAAGGTTCTCTTGGAAAGGCTCTCTGGGCACCGACAGTAGATTTAATTAGCACAGTAGAGGGTTTCTGTTGAACGTATCTTCTGTTGCAGGTGCAAGGACACATGCCTCGTTAGTTAAAGACTGGCTCTTTGTTTCACGAGTTAGAGCGATGAGAGACATGGAAATGGGAGTGCAATGGAATTTAGGGATGATACTTTCAGCGGAGAAGGTGCCTGGGACTCAAGGTCATCGCAACCGTCCAAGATGAAGTAACCGTTTCGATGGAAAAGTACAAGAAAGAAGACCTGGCCAAAGAGGCGTGACAAAAGGCGTGTTCAATTGTATTGGGTTTTGTATTAGGGATAGTGCCCCGAGGGTAGAGAGTAGAGGAGAACAGAGAGGAGGACAGAAAGGGATTTGGTGAAGGAGCATCTTAAAATCTGAGCTTAAGTACTAAGTGAGTGCACTTCTTAGGAAGTCTTCACAGCTGACACCTTTTACGTACTCTTGCCTGGGAAATTCGTTAAGTAGGTATGTCATCTTAGAGTAGAGTAGAGACAGTCAAGGGGTTTTCTGTTTGTTTAGATAAATGAGGAATAACATAGAGATTGGAGCAGTTATTGCTTGTCTAATTCTGTTGGAGCTAACGATTCTTCTCATCCTGAGTCGGATGAGACTCCTGCGTAGGATGCTATTTGTATTAGTGCCCATTTATTTCTTTAACCTCGTGTTGAGGTGCTTGCATGTGCAGTTATTCTTGGCTGTAATAAATCCATGAAACTAAATCCGGAGTCAGTGGTCATTATAGGTGAAATAGAATAAGAAGAAAAGATTGCATAACCGAAAAGATTTTCTTCCCTTCACACTAGTCAGCAGGTAAAAAGGTCCTGGCAACCTGAGGATCCTTAAAAAAGACAAGATAAGGATCAGCGTTAACAGTGGCTTGCTGTGTTGCGCTTCATGAATAAATGCTAAATATGGGCCCTGGTACTTTTCTGGCAAGCCACAATTTCGTACTTAAAGCAAAGAAGGTTGTGATCACTCTTGGGTCGCTGGACTACTTCTGTGTCCAATACCAGATCCCATAGCTCATTTGGTAGTAAGATATACTCAATCAGACTGGTTCTGTTGTTACTACAGAATTTAAGAGCCACAGGGCTGTCTGAGATGGTTTGACCATTTAAAAAGCTTAAGTGCAGTTCATTGAGGAAGTTAATAAACAATTTCAGTTTTCTATATCTGCTGAGTGGGAGAAGGCTGCCCAATTCTGGTGATGTGATGCCCCAGCTCCCCTCCTCTTCACTTAATGAGCTCTCCCATAGAGCTTCTGGCGGATGTCTGTTAAAACAGCAGCAAACTTTTATATAGTGCTTGCCACTACTAGGCAGGGCCGACTTTAGGGCGGTGCAACCAGTGTGGTCGCACTGGGCGCTGAACGTGGAGGGGGGGCACTGACCTCAGGGGTGTGCTGTGTTTAGCAATAACTTGCGATTTAAAAGTGGTTCAGCTTTCAGGAGCCATAAAAATGTCAAGATAACTCTTGTGGTTAATGCTCCTGCTAGAGAGAGCAATCAGAGTTTTGTCTAATGGCAGTTTTTACTAACCATAAAGTAGCGCAGAGGGTTAACATGCCTGCTGCAAAGAACAGATCAGTTTTTTATGTGGATAGTTTAGTGGATTAGTAATGCCAGCCTTTACTAGCACTTTAAAACAAATGAAATGTATGTGAGAGGGGCTATGAAGAGATTAGGGGCCCTTTTGCATGGCGGTAGTGAGGGAATCGAAGGAGGAGGCCTGGGAGCGGGGCGGCGCAAAAAAGACTGTTGCACCAGGCGCCACCAGCGCTAAAGCCGGCTCTGCCAGGGCCGGCTTTAGGGCGATGCAACCAGTGCGGCTGCACTGGGCGCTGACCTGGAGGGGGGGGCACTGTGTTTAGCAATAACTTACAATTTAAAAGTGGTTCAGCTTTCAGGCAGCAATACAAATGTCAAGATAACTCTTGTGATTAATTGCCTTGCTAGAGAGAGAAATCGGAGTTTTGTCTAGTGGCAGTTTGGACTCACCATAAAGCAGGGCAGGGCGTTAATATGCCTGTTGCAAAGAACAGATCAGTATTTTATGTGGATAGCAGAATGGATTAGTTATGCCCGCCTTTACCAGCACTTTAAAACAAATGAAATGTATGTGAGAGGGGCTATGGAGAGATTAGGGGCCCTTTTGCTGGCTGGTAGTGAGGGAATCCGAGGAGGAGGCCTGGGGGGCAGGGAGATGTCAAAAAAGACTGTTGCACCAGCCACCACCGGTCCTAAAGCCGGCCCTGGTCAGAACAAATAAAGCTTCCCTTCTACAAACCATGCAGTTATAAAACCAGATTGATTTATTATTACTTAATGTTAATGCTGCTAGTTTCATTTCAAATTGAGAGAAAGGAAATCCCAAAAATCATTGTAGTTATTGATGTAAAAGTAAAATCCAAATGGCATAGGTATTTTATCTTGTATCATACATATTACCTCTTATATAGAGTACTGCAAAATATGTGTGAAGATTCGTTTCTGCACATTTTACAGTTTGGTTGGACTGAGTATAGCAGTAAAACCGCGTGGATGACACATTTTCCCCAGACAAGTTACATGGTAAAACTGCATTAGAATGCAAAAATGTCTCCAGTCTGCGAACACAGATTGTAAATATGGAGTTAGAAATTAGTAAAATCGCGCACTCTGTTATTGTATGTCATGCCTCATTCTTAGTTATAAAATGTTCAACTGGGAGGTAAGGCCTAGTGGAAATAATATTTCTAGTAGTGGATTAACCTCCTGATCTAACACTATTACAGCAAATGAGAGCCATTACGTTTTTCAACGTTCTATACTGTTTTTATTGATTGTGTATTAGATTTTTTCTGACCTGTGTTCTTTATTGTTTCCCCCTGTTTGAGACATTTTGTGGTCTGCACAGCAGGTGCATTATCCCTTTCAATACATTTAACTATTTTTAGTTCACCTGAATATTCTTTGTTATTAGTATTGTGTCAGAAGTCTAGCGTTTACCACAAAAAAAGTAAATCACATTTCATACCATAATTCTTAGTAAGTAGCTGAGTCATACAACAAATATTAGGTGACTACACTTTCCAATTCAATTTTACTACATAATTGTAATTGCAATTGTATTTATATTGCACTTACTAACCCTGACTAGGCATCGAAGTGCTTTTCGGTGAGTGGCACGCTACTCCGGAACCCAAAAAGGATTAGTGGTGGATTAGTATAGGGAAATATGAGTTAATGTGAGCGGTGGACCTGTGAGTCTGTTAGTTGGATTGAATAGGATAATGGAAGGATAGAAGAGGGAAGAGTCTAGAAAGTGTTATTTGGGAGATCATTGTAGTAAAATGAGGATTGGGATGAGAAAAAGGAAAGATGGAGGAGGGAAGAGTCTCTAGAAAAGGATTAGGGAGATCATAGTAGTAGAAGGAGGTTTCGGATGAGTCAAAGGAGGAATACATGAGGGAAGAATTTAGAAAGGTTTGTTTGGGAGATCATAGTAGTAGAATGAGTTTTGGGATGAGTCAGAGAGTGGAGGTAGAAGATGCATTGAGAGAGGTATAGGGTGAGATAGAGTAGTGCATTGGAGAGAGTCAAAGCGTTTATTTTTTCTTCTACAGTAAAGAAATAAATATATAGATACATTACTACATAGAAAGCGTATACACGTATAAGGAAGATAATATATCGAGATTTAAAGTTGTATTGTATAAAATGAGACTTTCAAGTGTTGTTGTACTTGAAGCTAATTTATTTGTGAATTTTTATAACTAATTTTTTTTAATTGTATCTTTTCCTCAATATTTCGATAATGAAGCACTTGTAGATAAAATAGGTATAATAATATTTGCTTATTGTGATAGTTAAATAAAACTGGTACCCATAAGCATCTATTCAAATAACTTATATGAAAACTGTGCAGTGATGTATAAACATGTTAAGAATAGAATTATATATATATATATTCACTGAAAAAACCATAGGTTTCAGGCCTGTTATAGTTAGGGTTTAGCATTTAAAAAACCTTTGAAATTCACTGAAAAAACCATAGGTTTTAGGGAAAGTTATAGTTAGTTGGACATTGCACTAGTACAAAACCCGTGAAATTCCCCCGTTATAGTTAGTTCAGCTAACTATAACTCGCGCCCGCAATGCACTGCTGATGACGTCACATATTACATCACTCATGACATGGTCAGTGACATCACTGATGACATCACTGATGACATCTCAAATGACATCACTGATGACATCATCCATGTGATAATTTCATGCATCTTCTCACACCCTAATATAACTTTTGATACACCCACTCTAAATTACAGACTGCCATTCTCAAAACCATACACACTCCAATACCAATAAGTACATACCCACTCACTGATTCTTAGGTCTACACACACACATCTACTCACTCACCCGTACAGTCACTCATACTTACAGTCACTCAGTACAGGACTATCATATGCACTCATACACCTATATAAACACTCACACAACGCAACTCATCCATAGAGGTACTCACACACCTAGTCAGTCATGCTAATAATTAATCACACTCCCATTTACTCACCTATACAGTTATACACACCAGCTCACTTACTCATAAAAATACTAGCACATTCTTACACTCCTATGCAATCACTGATGCAAGCACACACTCATCCATATAGCCACTCTCACAATCACACACTCTCACTTACAGCCATTTATATACTCCAACACACATATATACTGCCTTTCACATATGTAGTTACTCACACATGTACCACTGAGATATACATTCAATCACTAACACACCCATACACACACTCACCCACCCATACAGTCCATCACAGATGCACTCTTGAAACCATGCACCCAGTGAATCACCCACTCACACATCTATGCACAGAGTCACACACACCCCACCCACACAAACACTGAGGCACCCATACAGATACTCAGAGAACCAATCCATAACCCATATAGACACTCATTTAGCTAGTCAGAAACCCATGCAGCTGCTTACACAACAACAGACAGACGGATACAGACATTCACACAGTTTAGTCACTCACCCATGCATCCAGTAAGATACGTTTAATCACTCACTTATAGACTCAGTCACGCACCTACTAAATCATCCATTCAGACGCTTATACACCCACTCATTCTTCAATATGCCTTTCCCTATATATATATTAAACATATTTAAACTTTACACAAACACACAGTCACTGGATGATGTCATCAGTGATGTCATCAGTGATGTCATTTGAGATGTCATCAGTGATGTCATCAGTGATGTCACTGACCATGTCATGAGTGATGTAATATGTGACGTCATCAGCAGTGCATTGCGGGGCGCGAGTTATAGTTAGCTGAACTAACTATAACGGGGGAATTTCACGGGTTTTGTACGAGTGCAATGTCCAACTAACTATAACTTTCCCTAAAACCTATGGTTTTTTCAGTGAATTTCAAAGGTTTTTAAATGCTAAACCCTAACTATAACAGGCCTGAAACCTATGGTTTTTCAGTGAATTTCAAAGGTTTTTAAAATGCTAATTCCTAACTATAACATGTCTGAAACCTATGGTTTTTTTCAGTGAATTTCAAAGGTTTTGTAAATGACAATTTTTAAATGTATTAATTGTTATATATATTTTTTTTATACTGATTTACTACATTATTTTAAACTATTTATTTTTAGATATTTTATTTTTTAAATTACATTGTAATTACATTATACATTACATTACAAAATATACTTTCTCAGAATGAATTACTTTAGTTTAAATACTTTGCAAATAGGCAATAGACTTTTAAGTACAGTAGTTACAGTTGTTGCAATGGGCAACACAATTTCAAACAGAATGCAACATTGAGCTCAATGTGAATTTCTAGCTAAATGCAATTAGTTACTTTATGGATTACTTTTCTAACCACAGGACTGGATCCTAGATTCAGTCCTGGGACATCTCCTGTAAACAGTTGAGTAAAAGCGTTTTGGTTACAGTAGTGATTTTTAAGGAATATTATTGTATTTTAAAAGTTGACACTTAGAAACTTTTTGACATAGAATCACCAATGTTATCCTATGGGAGGAAATTCACGTAGCAGGTAAGTAGTGTTATCGTTACTTTTTCTTACTCAGTGGTGGATCCTGGATCCAGCACTGGTGCATCTCCTGTAAACAGTTGAAAGAATGCGTTTAAGTCATACAGGCGATTTTTAAGGAATATTTGTAGTTTGTGAAAATCAACACTTTGAAACTTTTCTGCTGAAAACCAGACAATGGATTCCTTAGAAGGAAATATAAGTTACTGGTAAGTACGGTTAAAATTACTTTTCAGGATCAGTACTGGGCTGAAAGATGCAGCACTGAGGTCTCTCCTGATAACAGGTGAGTAAATCGGAATTCGTATTTTGGCTGATTTTAGAGGAATATTTGTATGTTTCAGAAATCGACACTTAGAAACTTTTTCAGCAAAAAGCAGGCAATGATATCCTATGGAAGGAAATTCAAGTTACTGGTAAGTACGGTTAAAATTACTTTTCAGGATCAGTACTGGGCTGAAAGATGCAGCACTGAGGTCTCTCCTGATAACAGGTGAGTAAATCGGAATTCGTATTTCGGCTGATTTTAGAGGAATATTATAAGGTTCCAAAACTCCACACTTAGAAGAATTTCCAAGTGAAACCAGTCAATGATATCCTATGGAAGGAAATTCAAGTTACTGGTAAGTACGGTTAAAATTACTTTTCAGGATCAGTACTGGGCTGAAAGATGCAGCACTGAGGTCTCTCCTGATAACAGGTGAGTAAATCGGAATTCGTATTTCGGCTGATTTTAGAGGAATATTTGTATGTTTCAAAAATCGACACTTAGAAACTTTTTCAGCAAAAAGCAGACAATGATATCCTATGGTATGAAATTCAAGTTACTGGTAAGTACGGTTAAAATTACTTTTCAGGATCAGTACTGGGCTGAAAGATGCAGCACTGAGGTCTCTCCTGATAACAGGTGAGTAAATCGGAATGGGTAGTTAGGCTGATTTTAGAGGAATATTTGCACAATGGTGAAGGGAGGGGCGGGGCCTGAGGTGACATCTGTGCAAACGCGCCCCGTGGCGCGTTTTAGGTTGGGGGATTAAGTCCCCTTGAATCATGAGGGTCCCTGGGGTCCAACTAGCCCACCCTGTACCTCCAGTATGCGCCAGGGAGCTGTGTTGCAGAGAGGTGTTCAGAGGCCACGCCCCTTTTGCACCTCTCTGCAACGCAGCTCTGTGGCGCTTTCTGGACGTACCTGGTGGGCTAGTTTGCCCCAGGGACCCTCAGGATTGAAGGGGATTTCATTCCCCATCTTAAAATGCGCCACGGGGCCTGTTTGCACACATGTCACCAGAAGCCCGCCCCTCCCTTCACCACTGTGCAAACGTGCCCCGTGGCGCGTTTTTAAGTTGGGGGATTAAGTCCCCTTGAATACTGAGGGTCCCTGGAGTCCAACTAGCCCACCATGTACCTCCAAAAGCGCCACAGAGCTGCGTTGCAGAGAGGTGTAAAAGGGCGTGGCCTCTGTACACCTCTCTGCAACGCAGCCCTAGCGCATACCGGAGGTTCCTGGTGGGCTAGTTGGCCCCAGGGACCCCAGTATTCAAGGGGAATTACTTCCCTTCTTAAACGCGCCAGAAGGCGCGTTTGCAGACTGCTGCAGGGAGGGGTCTTTTTTTTTTTTTTTTGCTTTTTTCTGCCCAGGGGGTCCTTGTGGGACCCCTGAGCAGACCTAGGGGTCAGGGTGTTTCTACCCTGCCCCCTTTGTGCGTTTGCGCACTTATTTCTTGTGTTTTTTTTTTTAATCAGTGGGATCCGCGCACCCTAAGCGCATCCTGCCGATTTTGGAAAAAAAATGCTTTCTGCCCAGGGGTCCTTGTGGGACCCCTGAGCAGACCTAGGGGTCAGGGTGTTTCTACCCTGCCCCCTTTGTGCGTTTGCACACTTGTTTCTTGTGCTTTTTTTTTTAATCGGCGGGATCCGCGCACCCTAAGCGCATCCTGCCGTTTTAAAAAAAATGCTTTCTGCCCAGGGGTCCTTGTGGGACCCCTGAGCAGACCTAGGGAGTCAGGGTGTTTCTACCCTGCCCCCTTTTGCGCTTTGCGCACTTGTTTCTGTCCCTCGGTTCTACCGAGGGACAAAATGGCTGCCAACACTTCCTGATTTGGAGTGTTGACAGCCACTTGACAGCCAATTAGCATGCAGCTCGTGATCGGGACGGTGCGCGCAGGGTGCGCTCAGGATACGCGGACCCTACTCGGCCATAGATATATATGTGACTTTACTTTTGATTTTCTCAGGAACTACTGAACGGATTTACACCATTTAAGCAAAAGGCACGACACTGAACCAAGGGCTACCTCTTTGCCAAATTTGGTGTAATTCCGTTCAGCAGTTCGGGCTGTAGCTGCGACTAAAGGTTCCTATGGAAAAATGAATGGGAAAACGCGTTTTGGGACCCCCTTTTTCTCGGCCCCGCTTGACGAATCAACCCGAGACTTTCAGGGTAGGAGCGGAGCGCCCCAACAAGTTGGAAACTTTCGCGAAGATTCGTCAACCGGCGCCAACGTTATTTCAAATAGAATGTCGCGGATTTCCTATGGATAATAGGTCCTAACTATAACTATCTACTGGCGACCGCCAGTAGATAATTCACTGAAAAAAACATAGGTTTTAGGGACAGTTATAGTTAGTTGGACATTGCACTCGTACAAAACCCGTGAAATTCCCCCGTTATAGTTAGTTCAGCTAACTATAACTCGCGCCCCCGCAATGCACTGCTGATGACGTCACATATTACATCACTCATGACATGGTCAGTGACATCACTGATGACATCACTGATGACATCATCCAGTGACTGTGTGTTTCTGTAAAGTTTAAATATGTTTAATATATATAGGCAAAGGCGTATTGAAGAATGAGTGGGTGTATAAGTGTCTGAATGGATGATTTAGTAGGTGCATGACTAACTCTATAAGTGAGTGATTAAACGTATCTTACTGAATGCATGGGTTAGTGACTAAACTGGGTGAATGTCTGTATCCGTCTGTCTGTTGGTGTGTAAGTGGATGCATGGATTTGCGAATAGCTACATGAGTGTCTATATGGGTTATTGATTGGTTCTCTGAGTATCTGTATGGTTGCCTGAGTGTTTGTGTGGGTGGGGTGTCTGTGAATCTGTACATAGATGTGTGAGTGGGTGATTAACTGGGTGCATGATTTGAAGAGTGCATCTGTGATGGACTGCTTGGGTGGTTGAGTGTGTGTATGGGTGTGTTAGTGAGTGAATGTATATCTCAGTGGTACATGTGCGAGTAACTACATATGTAAAAGGCAGTATATATGTGTGTTAGAGTATTTAAAAGGCTATAAGTGAGAGTGTGTGATTGGGAGAGTGGCTGTTTGGATGTGTGTGTGCTTGTATCCGTTATTGTATAACAGCGTAAGAATGTGCTACTATTTGTATGCGTAAGTGAGTTGGTGTGTGTATAACTGTATAGGTGATTAATTTTTTGCATGACTGACTAGGTGTGTGAGTACCTCTATGGATGAGTGGCGGTGTGTGAGTGTTTATATAGGTGTATGAGTGCATATGATAGTCCTGTACTGAGTGACTGTAAGTATGAGTGACTGTACGGGTGAGTGAGTAGATGTGTGTGTGTAGACCTAAGAATCAGTGAGTGGGTATGTAGTTATTGGTATTGGAGTGTGTATGGTTTTGAGAATGGCAGTCTGTAATTTAGAGTGGGTGTATCAAAGGTTATATTAGGGTGTGAGAAGATGCATGAAATTATCACATGGATGATGTCATCAGTGATTTCATCAGTGATGTCATTTGAGATGTCATCAGTGATGTAATCAGTGATGTCACTGACCATGTCATGAGTGATGTAATATGTGACGTCATCAGCAGTGCATTGCGGGCGCGCGAGTTATAGTTAGCTGAACTAACTATAACGGGGAATTTCTATGGTTTTGTACGAGTGAAATGTCCAACTAACTATAACTGTCCCTAAAACCTATGGTTTTTCAGTGAATTTCAAAGGTTTTTAAATGCTAATTTCTAACTATAACGTGTCTGAAACCTATGGTTTTTCAGTGAATTTCAAATGTTTTTTAAATGCTAATTTCTAACTATAACGTGCCTGAAACCTATGATTTTTTCAGTGAATTTCAAAGGTTTTTTAAATGCTAATTTCTAACTATAACGTGCCCCGCCCCCTCCCTTCACCACTGTGCAAACGCGCCACGTGGTGCGTTTTAAGTTGGGGGATTAAGTCCCCTTGAATCATGAGGGTCCCTGGGGTCCAACTAGCCCACCCTGTACCTCCAGTATGCGCCAGGGAGCTGCGTTGCAGAGAGGTGTTCAGAGGCCACGCCCCTTTTACACCTCTCTGCAATGCAGCTCTGTGGCGCTTTCTGGACGTGCCTGGTGGGCTAGTTGCCTGAGACCCTCAGGATTGAAGGATTTAATTCCCCATCTTAAAACGCGCCAGGGGCCTGTTTGCACACATGTCACCTGAAGCCCCGCCCCTCCCTTCACCACTGTGCAAACGCGCCCCGTGGCGTGTTTTAAGTTGGGGGATTAAGTCCCCTTGAATCCTGAGGGTCCCTGGAGTCCAACTAGCCCACCATGTACCTCCAAAAGCGCCACAGAGCTGCGTTGCAGAGAGGTGTAAAGGGGCGTGGCCTCTGAACACCTCTCTGCAACGCAGCTCCCTTACGCATACTGGAGGTTCCTGGTGGGCTAGTTGGCCCCAGGGACCCCCAGTATTCAAAGGAATTACTTCCCCTTTTACAACGCGCCAGGGCGCGTTTGCAGACTGCTGCAGGGAGGGGCGGGCCTCAGGCACGATGCCGGTTCTTTTCCTTTTTTCTTATGGGAGGGGGGCTGCGTGGCCCCCCTTCCCTGGGCCTCTATTTGCCCCGGGGACCCCATCCCCCGGGGCATGCCCTCTTTTTCTTTAAATAAAATTTTTAGAGGGGGGCTGCGTGGCCGCCCTCCTCAGACCATTTAAGGCCCCGGGGACCTCATCCCCCGGGGCTGGCCTTTACGTTTTTTTTTTTTTTTAATCAATTTTCTTCTTGGGGAGGGGGGCTGCGTGGCCCCCCTCCCGGCCAAATCCCCGCACGGTCCCGCCGTCTCCCTGCGTCCTGCGGGAGCCGGCATTGCTTTTCCATAAGGGGAGCTGCTGACATGCAGCTCCCCTTATGGAAAAGCAATCTGCTTTGCTTCATTGAAGCGAGAGCAGGTTTCCTGCTCTCGCTTCAGTGAAGCTAAGCAAGTTTGCAATGACAGGACGGGAGCCGCGCGGCTCCCGTCCTGCCATTGCAAACAGCAGTGTCCCGGGGGTAGGTACCCGGGACACTGCAGGAGCCGGCCCTGGGGGTGGCGGTCCCCAGGGCCACCACAGGCTCCAGGAGGGGGCCGCGCGGACCTCCCTCCCTTCAGTGCACAGCCCGGGGAGGTGGTGGTCCCGGGATTTCGGGGTCCGAAACGGACCCCACATTTCTATCATTAGTGCCCCGGGAGGTGGTGGTCTCCGGGCGTGTGGGGAGCTGGAGCCCCCACACAGGTAATTCTTTTATTAAAAAAATAAGCCCCGGGGGATGGCGTTCCCCGGGGCTGCGTGGGAGCCGTGTGCCCCCCCGCCAGCATTATTTATATAAAGCCCCCGGGGGTGGTGGTCCCCGGGGCTTGGGGGGCCTTAGAGGCCCCCCCATAAAATATAAACCCACCCCCCGCATGCCCCGGGGACTTGGCCCACCCGGGGGCAAAATAGCCTCGAAGCGCGGGAGACCGCGCTTCGATTTTTTTTTAATCACGGCGGGATCCACGCATCCCGCCGATTTTGTTTTTAAAAAAAATGCTTTTTTCTGCCCAGGGGGTCCTTGTGGGACCCCCTGAGCAGACCTAGGGGGTCAGGGTGTTTCTACCCTGCCCCCTTTTTGCGTTTTGCGACTTGTTTCTGTGCCTCAAAATGGCTGCCAACACTTCCTGATTTGGAGTGTTGACAGCCACTTGACAGCCAATTAGCATGCAGCTCGTGATCGGGAGGGTGCGCGGACCCTAAGCGGCCATAGATATATATGTGAATTTACTTTTGATTTTCTCAGGAACTACTGAACGGATTTACACCATTTAACAAAAGGGTTCTTTCTGAACCAAGGGCTACCTCTTTGCCAAATTTGGTGTAATTCCGTTCAGCAGTTCAGGCTGTAACCGTGTCTAAAGTTTCCTATGGGAAATTGATTTTTGACTCTTATTTTTCAATTTCTCCGCAACTACTGAACGGATTTACACCATTTAAAAAAAGGTCGCTTTCTGAACCAAGCGCTACCTTTTTGCCAAATTTGGTGTAATTCCGTTCAGCAATTCGGGCTGTAGCCGTGTCTAAAATTTCCTGCTCTCGCTTCCAATATCCAAAGCACATTGCTTTTCCACACGGGGAGCTGCATGTTAGCAGCTCCCCATGTGGAAAAGCAATGCCGCCTCCCGCAGGATGCGGGGAGCCGGCATGGTCTGTGGGGGAGTTGGGGTCCCCCCACGGACCCCAAAGGATAGGGCCAGCCCCGGGGGATGGGGTCCCCGAGGCAAGTAGTGGCCTGGGAGGGGGGCCACGCGGCCCCCCTCCCCAAAATTAAAAAATAAATAAAAAATAAATGAAGGCCGGCCCTAGGGGATGGGGTCCTTGGGGCCAATACAGGCCTTAGGAGGGGGGCCACGCAGCCCCCCTCCTCCAAAATTATTTTTTAAAAAGTGGCCATGCCCCGGGGGATGGGGTCCCCGGGGCCGGAATCGGCCACGGGAGGGGGCCACGTGGCCCCCTTCCCTACAATATTTTTAAAGAAAAAGGCATCAGGCCCTGGGGGATGGGGTCCCCAGGGCCCCAAAAGTAAAGAAGGGGCCACATAGCCCCCTTCAAAAAAACAAAAAGAAAGAAAAAGACGCGATCGAGCATCAGGCCCCGCCCCCTCCCTTAACCACTCTGCAAACGCGCCCTGTGGCGCGTTTTAAATTGGGAAATAATTCCCATTCAATACTGGGGGTCCCTGGGGTCAACTAGCCACCAGGTACCTCCAGTAAGCGCCACAGGGCTGGGTTGCAGAGAGGTGGTCCAGGCCACGCCCCTTTACACCTCTCTGCAACGCAGCTCTGTGGCGCTTACTGTAGGTACCTGGTGGGATAGTTGGACCCCAGGGACCTTCAGGATTCAAGGGGACTTAATCCCCCAACTTAAAACACGCCACGAGGTGCGTTTGCACAGTGGTGAAGGGAGGGCGGGGCTAAGGTGACATGTGTGCAAACAGGCCCCGTGGCACGTTTTAAGATGGGAATTAAATCCCCTTCAATCCAGAGGGTCCCTGAGGGCCAACTAGCCCACCAGGTACGTCCAGAAGCGCCACAGAGCTGCGTTGCAGAGGGTGTAAAAGGCGTGGCCTCTGAACACCTCTCTGCAACGCAGCTCCCTAGTGCATACTGGACGTATCTGGTGGGCTAGTTGGCCCCTAGAGACCCTCGGGATTGAGGAGGAATTAATTCTCCAACTAAAACGCGCCACAGGGCGTGTTTGCAGACATGTCACCTCAGGCCCCTCCCTCTTCCTTCACCATTGTGCAAATATTCCTCTAAAATCAGCCAAACTACGAATTCCGATTTACTCACCTGTTATCAGGAGAGACCTCAGTGCTGCATCTTTCAGCCCAGTACTGATCCTGAAAAGTAATTTTAACCGTACTTACCAGTAACTTGAATTTCCGTCCATAGGCTAACATTGACTGGTTTCACTTGGAAATTCTTCTAAGTGTGGAGTTTTGGAACTTTATAATATTCCTCTAAAATCAGCCGAACTACGAATTACAATTTACTTACCTGTTATCAGGAGAGACCTCAGTGCTGCATCTTTGAGCCCAGCACTGACCCTGAAAAGTAATTCTAACCCTACTTACCAGTAACTTGTATTTCCTTCCATAGGAATCCATTGTCTGATTTTCAGCAGAAAAGTTTCTGTCGATTTTCACAAACTACAAATATTCCTTAAAAATCGCCTGTATGACTTAAACGCATTCTTTCAACTGTTTACAGGAGATGCACCAGTGCTGGATCCAGGATCCACCACTGAGTAAGAAAAAGTAACGATAACACTACTTACCTGCTAAGTGAATTTCCTCCCATAGGATAACATTGGAGATTCTATGTCAAAAAGTTTCTAAGTGTCAACTTTTAAAATACAATAATATCCCTTAAAAATCACTACTGTAACCAAAACGCTTTTACTCAACTGTTTACAGGAGATGTCCCAGGACTGAATCGAGGATCCAGTCCTGTGGTTAGAAAAGTAATCCATAAAGTAACTAATTGCATTTAACTAGAAATTCACATTGAGCTCAATGTTGCATTGTGTTTGAAATTGTGTTGCCCATTGCAACAACTGTAACTACTGTACTTAAAAGTCTATTGCCTATTTGCAAAGTATTGAAACTAAAGTAATTAATTCTGAGAAAGTATATTTTGTAATGTAATGTATAATGTAATTACAATGTAATTTAAAAAATAAAATATCTAAAAATAAATAGTTTAAAAAATGTAGTAAATCAGTATCAAAAAAATAAAGATAACAATTAATACATTTAAAAATTGTCATTTACAAAACCTTTGAAATTCACTGAAAAAAACCATAGGTTGCAGACATGTTATAGTTAGGAATTAGCATTTAAAAAACCTTTGAAATTCACTGAAAAAAACATAGGTTTCAGGCACGTTATAGTTAGAAATTAGCATTTAAAAAACCTTTGAAATTCACTGAAAAAACCATAGGTTTCAGACACGTTATAGTTAGAAATTTGCATTTAAAAAACCTTTGAAATTCACTGAAAAAACCATAGGTTTTAGGGACAGTTATAGTTAGTTGGACATTGCACTCGTACAAAACCCATGAAATTCCCCCATTATAGTTAGTTCAGCTAACTATAACTCGCGCCCCCGCAATGCACTGCTGATGACGTCACATATTACATCACTCATGACATGGTCAGTGACATCACTGATGACATCACTGATGACATCATGCAGTGACTGTGTGTTTCTATAAAGTTTAAATATGTTTAATATATATGCCAAGGTGTATTGAGTAATGAGTGGGTGTATAAGTGTCTGGATGGATGATTTAGTAGGTGCGTGACTGGCTCTATAAGTGAGTCGCCAGTAGGTAGTTATAGTTAGGACCTATTTTCCATAGGAAATTCACAACATTCTATTTCCAATAACTTTGGCGCCGGTTGATGAATCTTCGTGAAATTTTCAAAACTCGTGGGGCGCTCCGGTCTGCTGCTATCCTGAAAGTTTCGGGGTGATTTGGCAAGCGGGGGCCGAGAAAAAAGGGGGGTCCCAAAACGTGTTTTCCCCATGCAATTTTCCATAGGAAACTTTAGACACGGCTACAGCCCGAACTGCTGAACGGAATTACACCAAATTTGGCAAAGAGGTAGTTCTTGGTTCAGATTATCTTTCTCAGTCATGTGAGAATGAAGTCTGACATTCTCAGTAAAACATGTACATCCAACAAGGGCAGAGACTGTCAGTTGATTCCTTTGTGTTCTACTGCAGCTTCCCAGAGTGTTCTAAAGAACAACTAGAGTGCTAACAGCCTTACTTATGACAAAAGTATGGCACACCTGAAGCCATCTTGATTGGAATAAACTGGTAACACTTAAAACATTTAATTTAAAAAGGAACAAAATGATGGGGTTTATTTTGTCATAGAAATTATGGTTAGTGCTGTAGAAAGAAAAATTAGGACATATTTGAAGTGTGATCTCAAATATCTTCCTGTTATATTTCAACAGGAGCAGCCTGTCAGTTGATTCCTTTGCGTTCTACTGCAGCTTCCCAGAGTGTTCTAAAGAACAACTAGAGTGCTAACAGCCTTACTTATGACAAAAGTATGGCACACCTGAAGCCATCTTGATTGGAATAAACTGGTAACACTTAAAACATTTAATTTAAAAAGGAACAAAATGATGGGGTTTATTTTGTCATAGAAATTATGGTTAGTGCTGTAGAAAGAAAAATTAGGACATATTTGAAGTGTGATCTCAAATATCTTCCTGTTATATTTCAACAGGAGCAGCCTGTCAGTTGATTCCTTTGTGTTCTACTGCAGCTTCCCAGAGTGTTCTAAAGAACAACTAGAGTGCTAACAGCCTTACTTATGACAAAAGTATGGCACACCTGAAGCCATCTTGATTGGAATAAACTGGTAACACTTAAAACATTTAATTTAAAAAGGAACACAATGATGGGGTTCATTTTGTCATAGAAATTATGGTTAGTGCTGTAGAAAGAAAAATTAGGACATGTTTTAAGTGAGATCTCAAATATCTTCCTGTTATATTTCAACAGGAGCAGCCTGTCAGTTGATGCCTTTGTGTTCTACTGCAGCTTCCCAGAGTGTTCTAAAGAACAACTAGAGCGCTAACAGTCTTACTTATGACAAAAGTATGGCACACCTGAAGCCATCTTGATTGGAATAAACTGGTAACACTTAAAACATTTAATTTAAAAAGGAACAAAATGAGGGGGTTCATTTTGCCATAGAAATTATGGTTAGTGCTGCAGAAAGAAAATTTAGGGCATGTTTTAAGTGAGATCTCAAATCCTCTTCTATTTCATTAGAAAATTCTGACATGCAGACTGAAACAATCACTTTCAATACCAGCAGTAGACTTCCAGTTAACTCCCTGGTGAGCAGTAGCTTTACTACAGTGATCTAATGAACAACTAGAGTGCTAACATTCTGAATTTATGGCAAATGTGTGACACATCTGAATGCCTTCTTGATGGAATCAAAGTAAAAAACTGAAAGCATTTCCTACTGAGGAGACTGCAGTAAATGACGAAATTAGGAAACTTCATAACAAATAAGTCTCCCAAGATGGCCACCAGAGAAAAAAGAGCCCAAATGTAGCACAAATATCACCCAGATGTAGCCCACATATAGCCCAATGACAGAAGTGTGCAAAACACTTTTTATTTTTAGTTTTTCTGCAGTTTTATATAGTGCAAACTGGTCAGGTATTGGAGCGTTACATCTTACTTGGACCCCTTATTGCGTATTTTGCACGAAGTACATGAGATTGATCTTGCGAAACATTGAACTTTACGATTCTGTTAACCTGAAGTTGCTCTGAACCGGGCTTTGTAACACCAGTTTTTACCTACTGGTTTTAATTAATTCTCACTGTATTGTATTAGGAAAGAGGATTTACTGTTTTTATGTACACTTTTATGATCTATGTTTCTAAATCAGATCAAATAAAGTTTAATGAATTCTATGGCAGGACGGAGGCGAGGATTATGCATATCTTTCCTCACTTTATTTGCATAGCAGTTCAAAGAAAACGTAACACAACAATCATTAAACAAAAGACTACACAACCCATGAACCATTAGGGGGTAGTCTCCAAGGCAACTATAGTCCAATCATATCACAGTCCATCGTATATAATATCGTGACGTCCCTTCCGCTTCCTCTTTCTTCACTGCTCGTCAGTTAAGTGCATTCCTTACATTCTTGGCTTAATCTGACGTTGTTGCTGTTTGTATAGCGGTTTCTTGTGCACGTTATTAGCATTATTGCCTTGGTATTGTTTCATATTCCCTGCGCAGCAGGCTCTTGCCCGAGCGCGTTCTCCCCCTCGCAGTTTCTCCCGCTGTGTGCTCTGCGCACAGTGAGATCCTGTCAGGCGCGTCTGGTCCGAGCGAGGCAGCTCCGTCGAGCGCTCCCGCTGGTCTTTACGCGCATTTGGGAATCTGGTCACTCCTTTAGTGTCCGCTTGATTCCCACCAACCCTCGCCTAATTTTGACACCGCTACGCGGTGATTTCCCCACACGGCGGTAATTGGTATTGCGCCTCAGTCTATTCTTATAACAGCTTCGGGGAAAGCCCAGCTGTTGGAGCACCGGCGAGGGGGCTGCCTTAAGGATTTTAAGGGGATTTGTTCTGTGCTCACACCCTCTGCTATCATGTCTTCTCCAGAAGACCATTTTTACTCCTCCTACCAGGAAGTGGAGGAGGAATGGCCCCCCAACTTCTCCCTCCAGCAGTGGACCAAGCCCTCTCTCTGGCTATTTCTAGGGCGCTGGCTCCTCTTAGGGATCAGGTTGATAAGCTGGCGAAAAGCATCCCTGGGGTGTTCAGTGACCCAGATCTGGTGGTGGCGGGTCCCAGTAGCTCCCAGATGGGGAATAAAAGGGCCGTTAAGCATAACGCGGGGCACTTGGAAGGATTTGATAAACTTACGGAGACCTTCCTCAAGAGTGCGCGAACGCTAAAACATGCACCCTGCCGGGAGGAGGAGGAGCCCGGAGAAAATTGCGACACTGTCACCACTATTGTAGACCCCGACGGCGGGTTTCCCTTAGAGGGAGAGGGTGTATCGGAGGACGATTTCTCCTCCGATGAGGATAAGGACTCGGGGCGTCCCTGGCGTCCAGAGTCCCACTCCTCTCAGTCCCCGGTTGGGGACGGGGTCCACTCGGACATGTTCGAGCCTACCCAAATTTACCATCCTAGGTCGGCGGAGTGGACACCTGACGCCAAAGTGGCAGAGTATGTGGTGGGGAAAATCCATCAACCCCTTGAAAGGGAGGTCAGGAATAGGATGAGGGGAGAATGCCCCAGGCCCTCACTGAAGGGGAAGGTGGCACACACGCCTGAAATTGATGAGAAACTATGTACCTTTTTCTCCAAGTATATGAGGGATCCCAAGAAAGGAATTGATAGGTCTTGGACGTGGTAGGGCCCTTGACCCAAATTATTCAATTGACGGAGCGTTCCAAAGAGTCAGGATCCCCTTTGTCCACGGATATTGTGGCTGGTTGGGCGCACTACCCTAAACCCTAAAACACTACCCCCTCCACTACCCAAACACCACTGCACTACCCTAAACCCTAAAACACTACCCCCAGCACGACACCCTACACTACCCAAACATAACTGCACTACCCTAAACCCTAAAACACTACCACCAGCACGACTCCCTACACTACCCAAACACCACTGCACTACCCTAAACCCTAAATCTACCCACAGCACAACCCCCTACACTACACAAACACCACTGCACTACCCTAAACCCTAAAACACTACCCCCAGCACGACCCCTTCACTACACAAACACCACTGCACTGCCTTAAACCCTAAAACACTACCCCCAGCACGACCCCCTACACTACACAAACACCACTGCACTACCCTAAACCCTAAATCTACCCCCAGCATGACCCCCTACACTACACAAACACCACTGCACTACCCTAAACCCTAAAACACTACCCCCAGCACGACCCCCTTCACTACCTAAACACAACTGCACTACCCTAAACCCTAAAACACTACCCCCAGCACGACCCCCTTCACTACCCAAACACAACTGCACTACCCTAAACCCAAAAACACTACCCCCAGCACGACCCCCTACACTACCCAAACACCACTGCACGACCCTAAACCCTAAAACACGACCCCCTACACTACACAAACACCACTGCACTACCCTAAACCCTAAAACACTAGAACCCAGCACGACCCCCTACAGTACACAAACACCACTGCACTACCCTAAACCCTAAAACACTACCCCCTACACTACACAAACACCACTGCACTACCCTAAACCCTAAAACACTACCCCCAGCACGACCCCCTACACTACACAAACACCACTGCACTACCGTAAACCCAAAACACTACCCCAGCACTACCCCTACACTACCCAAACACCACTGCACTACCCTAAACCCTAAAACACTACCCCCAGCATGACCCCCTACACTACACAAACACCACTGCACTACCCTAAACCCTAAAACACTACCCCCAGCACGACCCCCTACACTACCCAAACACCACTGCACTACCCTAAACCCTAAAACACTACCCCCAGCACGACTCCCTACACTACACAAACACCACTGGACTACCCTAAACCCTAAAACACTACCCCCAGCATGACTCCCTACACTACCCAAACACCACTGCACTACACTAAACCCTAAATCTACCCCCAGCATGACCTCCCACACTACACAAACACCACTGCACTACCCTAAACCCTAAAACACTACCCCCAGCACGACCCCCTACACTACCCAAACACCACTGCACTACCCTAAACCCTAAAACACTAACCCCAGCATGACCCCCTACACTACCCAAACACCACTGCACTACCCTATACCCTAAAACACGACCCCCTACACTACACAAACACGACTGCACTACCCTAAACCCTAAAACACTACCCACAGCATGACCCCCTACACTACACAAACACCACTGCACTACCCTAAACCCTAAAACACTACCCCCTACACTACACAAACACCACTGCACTACCCTAAACCCTAAAACACTACCCCCAGCATGACCCCCTACACTACACAAACACCACTGCACTACCCTAAACCCCCTACACTATACAAACACCACTGCATTACTCTAAACCCTAAAACACTACCCCCAGCACGACCCCCTCACAACACAAACACCACTGCACTACCCTAAACCCTAAATCTACCCCCAGCACGACCCCCTACACTACCCAAACACCACTGCCATACCCTAAACCCTAAAACACTACCCCCAGCATGAACCCCTACACTACCCAAACACCACTGCACTACCCTAAACCCTAAAACACTACCCCCAGCACTACCAGCTACACTACACAAACACCACTGCACTACCCTAAACCCTAAAACACTACCCCAGCACTACCCCCTACACTACCCAAACACCACTGCACTAACATAAACCCTAAAACACTACCCCCAGCACAACCCCCTACACTACACAAACACCACTGCACTACCCTAAACCCTAAAACACTACCCCCAGCACGACTCCCTACACTACCCAAACACCACTGCACTACCCTAAACCCTAAATCTACCCCCAGCACGACCCCCTACACTACCCAAACACCACTGCACTACCCTAAACCATAAAACACTACCCCCAGCATGACCCCCTACACTACACAAACACCACTGCACTACCCTAAACCCTAAAACACTACCACCAGCATGACCCCCTACACTACTCAAACACCACTGCACTACCCTAAACCCTAAAACACTACCCCAGCACGACCCCCTACACTACCCATACACCACTGCACTACCCTAAACCCTAAAACAACTACCCCCAGCACGACCCCCTACACTACTGCACTACACTAAACCCTAAAACACTACCCCCAGCATGACCCCCTACACTACCCAAACACCACTGCACTACCCTAAACCCTAAAACACTACCCCCAGCACGACCCCCTACACCACCCAAACACCACTGCACTACCCTAAACCCTAGAAAAGAAACCCCCACCCCATGCCCAATCCCCCTTACCTCTCACTCCTCGTGGTTCCTCTCTCCTCGTGGTTCCTGCTTCACGTCGTCTCTGAGGGGCGGTGCACGTCGTTGTGAGGAAACGGAACAGCCTCTGTTTCCTTACAACGACATGGATCGTCTACATGTTTTTAGAACGCATGGTCATTTACCATACATACCTTTACAACAAAATTTGTTGTAAAGGCATGCGTGGTAAATGACCATGCGTTCTAAAAAATGCGTAGTAATGACTTTGTGATGTACAACGCATGCGTGGTAATGCATGCGTTGTAATGGTATCGCAAAGTAAAAAAGTCGTTGTAACGGCTGTTTACCGATCGAAGCTGGCCCCTGTTCTTCAGTGAGACGTTTATTTGATTAATTAGGAGGAAGGAATGTGTTTTTTTACCGAAAAGTGCATTCCCGGCTGTTGTATTGTGAAAGTGTCCGCGTGGCCTGGTTTCACTTCCGGTGAGAGAGTGGAAGAGTCTGTTTGGATCTAAAGGAGTTCTGTTGTTGGACGGGGCCGGCGCGACATGTCATCAGAAAACATAGCTAATGGAAAGCGTCCTCCCTGAAGTGTTGGGCAGTGCCATGAGAGGTCAACGAGTGTGCGTCCCACCGCAGTATGACCGTACCGCGTGACCCATGTGCCGCCTCCAGGGTACGGGAGGCAGAAGCGGCATCGCAGGTCCTCTTGAAGACCGTTGTAGCACTAATTCTACATTTTGGTACTAGGGCATTTTAACTTCGTTGTTCCCGCCAGATACAAAGAGAAGATCCTGTGTTATTTAGTGCCCTCGTTACCTTTTTTATGGGTTGTGGTGCTTGTCACTTCGCTGCCCCGCCGGTGCACACGACTGGGCACCCCACCTCGTGTGCCATCTGCAGGGCCTCTGCCCTCGGATCACTGGTTTCGGTTTCTGGAGTGGCAACATAAACAGTTGCTCCCAAAGGACTAGCCTGAACACTTAGGTGAATATCCCCTGCACCAGCATTCCACGGAAATTCTTTCCTAGCTCTCCCACGTCAACGAGGACGTCATAATAGCACGGCTCCGCTCGCGACACCGTATGACGTCATCGGAGCCATAAGAGGACCTCGTCGGCGTGCTGACGTCAGTTCCACCCATTTTTTCCGTGCCACCGAGGCAAACAGGGGACCGAGACATTTTCACATGTATACATAGTATAATAAATATATATATATTCACTGAAAAAACCATAGGTTTCAGGCACGTTATAGTTAGAAATTAGCATTTAAAAAACCTTAGAAATTCACTGAAAAAACCATAGGTTTCAGGCACGTTATAGTTAGAAATTAGCATTTAAAAAACCTTAGAAATTCACTGAAAAAACCATAGGTTTCAGGGGCGTTATAGTTAGTTGGACATTTCACTCGTACAAAACCATAGAAATTCCCCCGTTATAGTTAGTTCAGCTAACTATAACTCGCGCGCCCGCAATGCACTGCTGATGACGTCACATATTACATCACTCATGACATGGTCAGTGACATCACTCATGACATCACTGATGACATCTCAAATGACATCACTGATGACATCATCCAGTGAATGTGTGTTTTTCTGAAAATTAAATATGTTTTATATATGTATATCTCAAGGTCGATGGAAGAATAAATGGGTATATAAGTGTCTAAATGGATGATTTTTTTTGTAAAATTGATTGTATAACTGACTAAGTGTATCTTAGTGAATACATGGGTTAGTGAGTAATGTTTAAATATGAAAATATCTGTATCAGTCTCTCACTTTGTGTATAAGTGGCTGCATGGGTTGGTGAGTAGCTACATGAGTGTCTATATGGGTTATTAGTTGGTTTTTTGAGTATCAGTATGAGTGTCTGAGTGTCTGTATGGTTCGGTGGGGGTATTACTTAGTGCATAGATGCATGAATGAGTGACTCACTGTTTGTATGTGTTGAAGACAGCATGTGTGCAGGACTGTATAGGTGGATGAGTATGTGTATGGGTGTGTTAGTGAGTGAATGACTGTCTCAATAGTGTCTTTATGAGTAACTACATATGTTTTAAACTAGTATATGTGAGTATTGGTGTATATAAGTGAGTATATGTGAGAGTGAGAGATTGGAAGAGTTCCTGTACAAATAAGTAGGTGTTTCTATAAGTGATTGTTTAAGAGAGTAAGTATGTGTAAGTTTCTGTAGAAGTAAGTGTGGTAGTGTGTGTATAACTGTATATGCAAGTAAATGGATGTTTGATACTTTGTTTGCATGTGTGACTATGTGTGTGAGTAACTCTATGGATGAGTGGCGGTGTGTAACAGGATGTATAGGTGTATGAGTACATATGATGAGTGAGTACATGTATGAGTGACTGTATAGGGACTGTTGGTGAATGAGTGGATGTGTGTGTAGATCTTGGAATTACTGAATAGGTGTGTTGTAACTGGTATTGGTATGTCCATTGTTTTGAAAATGTTAGTTTGTATTTTTGAGTGTGTGTATCAAAGGTTATATTAGGGTGAGAGGAGGTCTGCCACTCTATCACAAGGATGATGTCATCAGTGATGTCATCAGTGATGTCATTTGAGATGTCATCAGTGATGTCATGAGTGATGTCACTGACCATGTCATGAGTGATGTAATATGTGACGTCATCAGCAGTGCATTGCGGGCGCGCGAGTTATAGTTAGCTGAACTAACTATAACGGGGGAATTTCTATGGTTTTGTACGAGTGAAATGTCCAACTAACTATAACGCCCCTGAAACCTATGGTTTTTTCAGTGAATTTCTAAGGTTTTTTTAAATGCTAATTTCTAACTATAACGTGCCTGAAACCTATGGTTTTTTCAGTGAATATATATATATATATATACACATAAGTAATATATACGTTTGTTAAGCAGACCTAAAAAATACCTATATATTTTTAAACCAAAGTTATTTGTGCAAATAAATATACATACATATAATCAAATTGTAAATGTTTACATAAACAGGGATATGATGTACATTAGCGTTTGAGTATGATGGTTATGTAGGAAAGAGACAACTCTTGAGTAGTCGTCTGAAGATAAGATAGTTATCCATGAATCTTATGTTTGGGGTCATAAATTCCTTAGTTTGGCTGCTTGAACAGAGAAAGATGTATCACCTATGTTTTTCCTTGCATGGTGGGGATTTGAGGCGAGGTGCCAATATTGAGCAGAGGTTCCTTTGTTGAATGTATTTGGTGATTTCATTGCTGATGAAAAGCGCTCCTGTTCCATTTATTGCTTTGTGGGTGATACAAAGCAGCTTGAAGGTGTATTTTCTGGCAACCACTAACCAATTTAGGGCCCTCAAGGCAGGGGAGATGTGGGCTTGTGGCTTTACATGTAGGAGTAGTCTGGCAGGAGAGTTCTGAATCTTTTGTAGTCTTTTCACAGTTGATAAAAATCTGTGGTAGAGTCCATTGGCGTAATCAAGTTTAGACAGTACAGGAGAGATAGTAGCCTGGACCTTGTGTGGAAATCACAGGTGGGGGAAGATGTGTTTTCATAGTAATGAAGCTTGATCTTGCTAGTTTGTTCACTTGGACACTTGGTAGCTTGGGGTCCATGGTAATTCCAAGGTTTCTTACTTTCTTAGATACTTTAGGAGGTGGTCCCAGATTGTCAGGCCAGGCGCAGAGTGGGTCATAAATTTTCCAATTGCCACATGTGAATATTTCAGTTTTGGAAGCATTCAATTTGAGATGGCTCCATGTCATCCACTGATCAACGCCTCTGAGGCAACTGAAGATTTTTGAGTTTCCAATGTTTTGGGGTTTTCCAGTTTAAGGACTATTTGTGTGTCGTCTGTATAGTTATAGCATGTGAGCTGAAATTCATTGATCATTACGGAAATGACTTCATGTAGATGTTGAAAAGCAAGGGTGAGATGATAGAGCCTAGAGGGATCCCTGCTTTAGTGAAGTATGGTTTGGATGAGAAAGGGGAGTATGGATGACATTTGTTCTGTTTTGAAGGTAGGATGTGATCCAGTCGGAGAGCTGTGTCTTCTATGCCCGCTTCGTAGAGTCTTTGTATTAGATTGTCATGGTCATTTGTGTCGAAGGCAGCTGATAGGTCCAAGAAAAGTAGTGCAACAACCCAGTTCGGATCTACTGTGTTTTAAGGTCATCCCAGATGGTGATGAGGGCAGATTCTGTGCCTCTTCCTGGGCAGAAACACTGGAAAATATGACTAGAGGAATCCTTTGAAAGATAACTAGTTCTAGATTTGCAAAAATGATATTGATGATGTGTCCAGCGATGTATGTGGCTTTGTGTGCGATCTGATGTAGGCTCAGTGTGACTAGGCAAGTGATAATGGTTTTTGGATGTGGTATATTGAGTTTGTTAGACCAAATGTTTAGGTCACCAATAATGCATAGGTTTGAGTGTAGTGTTATAAGGGTTGAAATTGTGTCTAGAAATGTACCTGGGAATGTTGCCTTGCTAGGTGGTGGTCTGTAAAGGAGGAGGAAGTTACAGGAGGAAGTTGGTGTAGGTTGCATCTGGTGATGAGGACCTCACAACCTTGCATGGAAATATCAGATTTGGTGAGATTTATTGTTTCCTTGAATATAACAGCTAATTTACCTCCTCTTTTGCCTATACAATTTTGTGTTATAGTTTGATAGCCTAGAGGAACGGCTTAATGCAATACTGGAGCCATGCGATCCCCCAACCATGATTCAGTTATGAAGAGTAAGTCTGCCTGTCAATGAGAAAGTCGTAGCTGTGATGCTTGTTTTTTGAGAGTGAAAGAGCATTTATTAGTAGGCAGTGTAGAGAGTGTGTTTTGGTGATGGTGTGACCTTGTTTTGTAGAAGAGTGAGCAGTGGTTTGTGGACTTGTAGCAGGTGTGTCTTTAGTGCTGGTATTACCTGTATAAGGATAGCAGTGTAGCTGTTCTGTATAGTATTCCTTGTCCAGCAGGCTAAGTAGACATTTTGATGGGTCTGCATGTGTAGGTGGTAGAGATGGTGGTTGAGAGAGAGTTGGTGAGCTGTGTTGTTTTTGTACAGAAGCCTTGTTGTGCAGTAGACATGGAGATGTGATGCTGTGAAGAGTGGCTTGTTGTTTGTATGTGTTGAAGACAGCATGTGTGCAGGACTGTATAGGTGGATGAGTATGTGTATGGGTGTGTTAGTGAGTGAATGACTGTCTCAATAGTGTCTTTATGAGTAACTACATATGTTTTAAACTAATATATGTGAGTATTGGTGTATATAAGTGAGTATATGTGAGAGTGAGAGATTGGAAGAGTTCCTGTACAAATAAGTAGGTGTTTCTATAAGTGATTGTTTAAGAGAGTAAGTATGTGTAAGTTTCTGTAGAAGTACGTGTGGTAGTGTGTGTATAACTGTATATGCAAGTAAATGGATGTTTGATACTTTGTTTGCATGTGTGACTATGTGTGTGAGTAACTCTATGGATGAGTGGCGGTGTGTAACAGGATGTATAGGTGTATGAGTACATATGATGAGTGAGTACATGTATGAGTGACTGTATAGGGACTGTTGGTGAATGAGTGGATGTGTGTGTAGATCTTGGAATTACTGAATAGGTGTGTTGTAACTGGTATTGGTATGTCCATTGTTTTGAAAATGTTAGTTTGTATTTTTGAGTGTGTGTATCAAAGGATATATTAGGGTGAGAGGAGGTCTGCCACTCTATCACAAGGATGATGTCATGAGTGATGTCATCAGTGATGTCATTTGAGATGTCATCAGTGATGTCATGAGTGATGTCACTGACCATGTCATGAGTGATGTAATATGTGACGTCATCAGCAGTGCATTGCGGGCACGCGAGTTATAGTTAGCTGAACTAACTATAACGGGGAATTTCTATGGTTTTGTACGAGTGAAATGTCCAACTAACTATAACGCCCCTGAAACCTATGGTTTTTCAGTGAATTTCTAAGGTTTTTTTAAATGCTAATTTCTAACTATAACGTGCCTGAAACCTATGGTTTTTTCAGTGAATATATATATATATATATACACATAAGTAATATATACATTTGTTAAGCAGACCTAAAAAATACCTATATATTTTTTTTAAACCAAAGTTATTTGTGCAAATAAATATACATACATATAATCAAATTGTAAATGTTTACATAAACAGGGATATGATGTACATTAGCGTTTGAGTATGATGGTTATGTAGGAAAGAGACAACTCTTGAGTAGTCGTCTGAAGATAAGATAGTTATCCATGAATCTTATGTTTGGGGTCATAAATTCCTTAGTTTGGCTGCTTGAACAGAGAAAGATGTATCACCTATGTTTTTTCCTTGCATGGTGGGGATTTGAGGCGAGGTGCCAATATTGAGCAGAGGTTCCTTTGTTGAATGTATTTGGTGATTTCATTGCTGATGAAAAGCGGTCCTGTTCCATTTATTGCTTTGTGGGTGATACAAAGCAGCTTGAAGGTGAATTTTCTGGCAACCACTAACCAATTTAGGGCCCTCAAGGCAGGGGAGATGTGGGCTTGTGGCTTTACATGTAGGAGTAGTCTGGCAGGAGAGTTCTGAATCTTTTGTAGTCTTTTCACAGTTGATAAAAATCTGTGGTAGAGTCCATTGGCGTAATCAAGTTTAGACAGTACAGGAGAGATAGTAGCCTGGACCTTGTGTGGAAATCACAGGTGGGGGAAGATGTGTTTTCATAGTAATGAAGCTTGATCTTGCTAGTTTGTTCACTTGGACACTTGGTAGCTTGGGGTCCATGGTAATTCCAAGGTTTCTTACTTTCTTAGATACTTTAGGAGGTGGTCCCAGATTGTCAGGCCAGGCGCAGAGTGGGTCATAAATTTTCCAATTGCCACATGTGAATATTTCAGTTTTGGAAGCATTCAATTTGAGATGGCTCCATGTCATCCACTGATCAACGCCTCTGAGGCAACTGAAGATTTTTGAGTTTCCAATGTTTTGGGGGTTTTCCAGTTTAAGGACTATTTGTGTGTCGTCTGTATAGTTATAGCATGTGAGCTGAAATTCATTGATCATTACGGAAATGACTTCATGTAGATGTTGAAAAGCAAGGGTGAGATGATAGAGCCTAGAGGGATCCCTGCTTTAGTGAAGTATGGTTTGGATGAGAAAGGGGGAGTATGGATGACATTTGTTCTGTTTTGAAGGTAGGATGTGATCCAGTCGAGAGCTGTGTCTTCTATGCCCGCTTCGTAGAGTCTTTGTATTAGATTGTCATGGTCATTTGTGTCGAAGGCAGCTGATAGGTCCAAGAAAAGTAGTGCAACAACCCAGTTCGGATCTACTGTGTTTTAAGGTCATCCCAGATGGTGATGAGGGCAGATTCTGTGCCTCTTCCTTGGCAGAAACACTGGAAAATATGACTAGAGGAATCCTTTGAAAGATAACTAGTTCTAGATTTGCAAAAATGATATTGATGATGTGTCCAGCGATGTATGTGGCTTTGTGTGCGATCTGATGTAGGCTCAGTGTGACTAGGCAAGTGATAATGGTTTTTGGATGTGGTATATTGAGTTTGTTAGACCAAATGTTTAGGTCACCAATAATGCATAGGTTTGAGTGTAGTGTTATAAGGGTTGAAATTGTGTCTAGAAATGTGCCTGGGAATGTTGCCTTGCTAGGTGGTGGTCTGTAAAGGAGGAGGAAGTTACAGGAGGAAGTTGGTGTAGGTTGCATCTGGTGATGAGGACCTCACAACCTTGCATGGAAATATCAGATTTGGTGAGATTTATTGTTTCCTTGAATATAACAGCTAATTTACCTCCTCTTTTGCCTATACAATTTTGTGTTATAGTTTGATAGCCTAGAGGAACGGCTTAATGCAATACTGGAGCCATGCGATCCCCCAACCATGATTCAGTTATGAAGAGTAAGTCTGCCTGTCAATGAGAAAGTCGTAGCTGTGATGCTTGTTTTTTAGAGTGAAAGAGCATTTATTAGTAGGCAGTGTAGAGAGTGTGTTTTGGTGATGGTGTGACCTTGTTTTGTAGAAGAGTGAGCAGTGGTTTGTGGACTTGTAGCAGGTGTGTCTTTAGTGCTGGTATTACCTGTATAAGGATAGCAGTGTAGCTGTTCTGTATAGTATTCCTTGTCCAGCAGGCTAAGTAGACATTTTGATGGGTCTGCATGTGTAGGTGGTAGAGATGGTGGTTGAGAGAGAGTTGGTGAGCTGTGTTGTTTTTGTACAGAAGCCTTGTTGTGCAGTAGACATGGAGATGTGATGCTGTGAAGAGTGGCTTGTTGTTTATTTGTTTGTGCCTGTTTAGGGTGGAAGGTGTATGAGTTAGGTGCCGCGGTGCAGCATGTGGGTCATTTTGTAAGGATCTAAATTGTACAACGGATGAGAGGCGGTTAGAAGAGAGTTGCTGTGTTGCTGTATATGTGTTAGGTGTGGGGAGGAGAAAAAGCTTGGCAGTAGAAATGGTTTAGAGTGTGTATAATTTGTGTAGTCAGGAGAGTGGGAGTGGGTGTATGTTTCTAGTTTGTGACGGAAAGTATTATGAGGTAATGTGTGTGTATGATTTTGTTGTGCTGGTGTGTGTGTGTTATGTTTTGTTTTTGTGGAGTAGTGAGAGGAGATGATGATGTATTTGTTTTCTGAAAAGTAGTTGTATTTAAAGTATTGTTGGCGAGTAGATGTAGCAAGGTAAAGGGGGTGGTGATGTGTTTTGGAAAAGAGTGTATGTGGTGTATGAGAGCGGATGGACAAGAGTTAAGAGTGTTTATGTTAAGGCTGATTGCTGGAAGAAGTAATAAGTGTGGTGGAGTGGAGTGTAAGGGTTGTGTGTTTGTGTTTTTTTTGGTAAAAAGCATAGGAGGGTGATGGTGGAGAAAAACATGGAAGGCTGAGTATAGTTTTAGTGGTAACAGAAAGGGGTCTGTTAGGAGTAATTAGAGGGTAGAGCTGGTGCTGTGTATGAACAGGCAGTGTGTTGTCTGGCTGGGACATAGTTACATATGGTGTGGATTTGCGTTGTGTTGGTGATGTGTGGATTGGTTAGTAGTATGGGATAGAGTTGCAATTTATGTGTGAGTGAAGGTGCCATTGTGTGGTAGTTGGGGTTAAAGGGTGTGTAGGTGTGGTTTGTGGGGTTTTGTAGTGGGTGTTTAGACACTGAAATGTGTGTAGGATTTGTTTGAAGTAAAAGAGTAAGGTACATTTGCTGTGAGTGTTTTAATATGTTTGTGGATGTGGATGGGTTAAGGTGGGCGGTGGTGAATGGAAAAATCCCCGCACAATCCCTAGGGAGCGTTCTCCTGCACCTCCTGCAATTACCAATGCACTCCTCCTCACTTACCTCTCTCCACTCCCACATCTGTAACACACAAGGCCCACTCCTTGAACACTCCCACAAAACAGACTCCACATGCCTAGAGGTCGAATTTCCATGACAAGAACACCATCAGCTGCATCATCTGCATGGGCACACCCTCCTCCAACATGGAACATCTGTTGTTAAAGCTACAGATCACCGCCAACATCACGCTTAGCAGCACCCTCATCTACAGACCACGCACTAACTTCTCCAACTCCATTGCAGACTTCGCTCCACGCAAGCAACTTCATCCTCCTCGTAGACCTGAATTTCCACCTGTAAGACCTCGCCGACCTGAACTCAAAATCTCTTCTCGGAGAACTCAGATTCCTGGGCCTCAGCCAATGAGTGAAAGGACAGACCCACATCTCTGGACACCTCCTGGACCCCATCTTCACCTCTTCCAACTACGTCTGAATCAAAGAACCCACACCTGCTAGCGGGACCAACCATGCCTTCATCAAATTCAGTATACCCGCTCTACTCCAATGCATGCACACCACCGCCAGAACAGCCCACAGCTACTGGAATAACATCCTGGACAAAGACTGGACCTCTGCTCTCAACACCCAACAACTCCAGCATAGCAAAAACCTCCACAACCCATCAAGAATTTCAACAATTGGATCATCTTCGGCACCAACACTCTGACTCCCCTCAAGCTAAACAGCACAATAAGATTAATACCTCAAGCCAGCTGGTACATGGAGGAGCTCAGGCTGGCAAAGCAACACTGCAAACAACTTGATTGCAAATGGAGAGGGAGAAAAAACATCAAGGATAGAAGCGCACTCAAATACCCCCTTACCATCAGGTGATTCTGACCACCTAGTTCAGAGCCCTGGGAGACAGGAGCAACACTAATACCAACAGAAGCAAAGTAATCTTTGCCAGAGTGAAGGACTTCACCTCACCAGAAGCCGCCTCCCATAATGCCACCCCCAACAGGACCTCTGCAAGGACCTCTCTTTATTTTTCAGCAACAAAATCACCACCATACACAGCAACTTCAATCCGCAGCCAGACCCAATAGACATCACCAATCAACTCCTGACCTCGCACAGAGAGCCTGCACTAACCTCATGGCCCATCATATACACGGACGAAACTGATACAACAATAAAGTTAATGGCAAATCCGGCTCATGCTCTCACTACACCTACTCTAGAGGACTGCTACATAGGGGTAGGCGGAGCTTGCAGAGTTGCACTACATGGAATTCCGCAGAGTTGCATCAAAACTCTGCGGAATTCCATGGAGTTCCGAGAGTGGGCGGAGCTTCTCCACTCGCCGACCCCTAATCAAGAGGGCTCCGCTCCACCCAACTGTCAATACAACAAACAGCCACTGATGTTTTCCCAATTACGTTAGACATTTGAAAAGGCTATATCCCTGTGCTCATACATAACACCATAATGATAACAAGCAGAAATAAATACTGAAATACCATCAAAATATCCATGGAATGCTCTGTTAATAAGTACTCTCCGGCTGAAATGTATTAAAACCACATGAACTAAGCTTTATATTTCACCATTAAAAAGCAACGATAACACGCAGCCTTACCTCCATTTGAAGAGTATCAAATTGCAGGTCGATTAACTACAGCAGTCCTGAAACCCGTTCTACATTAAACGTTCGTTAGAGATATCTCCGAGAAGGGCCGTAGCTGACAGCAAAAACCTTTTATTCCCAGTGAAGCTTCCTGCAGCTAGTGCTAACCAGGCACAATCCTGCAGCTCTGCAGAGCCCGCTGCCGCAGCCCTGGGATCCAGCCACTGCTTCCAGTGGTCTCAAAGTTTCATGATGACCAGAATTTTCCACACAGCCCGGACAATGGGACTGTCTAAGCCCCCTAGTGCGTTCCGCTGGGGTGTCTTTGTTTTTATTGTCATCCCCTCCATTGGTCTGCCCCAAATGGTGGGTGGCAGTGGGAGGTGTGAAAGACAAAGGTTGGGGCGATCCGCCGGTATTCAGCCAGCAATAGGATGTCTGGAGGCTTGCCGGCTCCCAAGTGGAGCAGGAGCACCTTAACCCCAGAGTCCGGATGTGTGCAGCTGCGGGCGAGGCCCAGGGCGACCACCGCGCCACTATACCTGTGCCGCGCAGAATGACGCCATCCAACACCACCCTCAGCAGGAGTCCACCAAGGGTGCACCGAGAGAGCACTCCTCCACAGGCCTCGAGAGACCGCACCCCTCACCGGCCAAGAGGTAACGCAGCGGCATCTGGTGCCAGTGGGGCACAGCGGGTATGACATTCAGGGCAGGCTTTCATTGTCATAGTGAATGCCGCATCAGCCTGGCACCTGCTCGGGAGCGCTAGCGAGAGGCCGCCATCGGTCTCCTGCGCACTGCACTATTCTGTGATGTAATTTCCTTTACTCCGGTGAATTTGAATGAAATGATTCCACTACTACTGGGGAGAAGCAGAGTGTGAAGAGCTCCTCTGCCAAATGAAATTGCTACACTCGTGAGAGAAACTTAGTGTAGGCTGAGTTTTTGCCAAACTCTGCCCTCCAAGCCGAGTGTGTAGTGACAAAAACTCTGTGAACTCCACCGGCAAAGCAGAGTCTACCATCCACCCCTACAGCTACCTATCAGCACCATTTTCACACCCATTCTGAATGCCTCAGTCTCCTCAGTGACCTTCTAAGACATATGGAAGCATGCAACAGTCCTTCTCTTGCTGAAGAAACCCTCGGTTGACCCCTCCATGTTCGCCAACTACAGAACAATCTCCTTGCTTCCTTATCCAGCCAAGGTATTAGATAAAATTGTGAACAAACACCTCACAGAATACCTCAACAACCACCAATTCCTTGACAGCACTCAATCCGGATTCAGACAATACCACAACTCCGAGACCAACCCTTCGGTGCCACAGATGACATCTAAATGATCCTAGACAGTGGGGATGCGGTATCCCCCATCCTCCTGGACCTCTCTGCTGCTTTTGACATGGTCTCCTATCCATGCTCATCTAGCACCTGCACATCATCAGAATCCAAGGGCCCGCGCTCCACTGGATCTGCTCCTTTCTGACTGGCAGATTCCACTCAGTCAGCCTGGTACCCTTCACCTCAGATGCCCATGACCTCATCAGCGGCAACCTGCAAGACTCCTCCCTGAGCCCACCCTCAACGCCTACATGATCTTGCTGGTCAACATCATCCGATCTCAAGACATCAATGTCTTACCACACACAACTCATCTTCACCCTCACGTGCGAGACACTCAGCACCCAAAATAGGTTCACGATATGCATGATCAAGATCACCGACCAGATGAAGTCCAACTGTCTGAAACTAAGCACCAAGTCTGAAGTCATTATCTTCAGACAAAGGTGTTCACTGTGGGACTCCACGTGGTGGCCAACTGAGTTAGGTGCCACCCCCACACCCACCACACACGCCAAGAACCTTGCAATCATCATCGACTCCAAATTCGAAATGACCAACCAAATCAACGCTGTCTCTGCCTCATGCTTCCACACCCTGAACATGCTGGGTAGATCTTCTAATGGCTTCGCATCAACAAACGGAAACAGTCACCCATGCTCTTTTCACAAGCAAGATTCACTATGGGAGAACTCTCTAGGCTGGGATCAATAAGGCACTCCTCAGGAGGCTTCAAACCATCCAGAACTCTGCCATTCAGAACTCCGCTGCAAGAATTACTCTCAACCTACCCCGATGCACACACATCTCACCCCACCTCAAGGAGCTACACTAGCTACCAATACACAAGCAAGCCCACATCAAACTCCTACCCACACTTTCAATGCACCACACAACTTACCTCAACAAATGCATCCACTTTCACAAACCTTCAGGACACCTCCATTCAGCTGGACTCCTATTCTCATGTGTCCCTCGAATACAGAAAACCAGATCCAGTGATTGATATTTCTCCATCATTGCTTCTAAAGCATGAAATGACCTGCAGCTACACATCCGAGCCTACCCCTCACTTCTTGGATTCCTCTGAAAGCTAAAGGCCTGGCTCTTCGAGTATTACAGATAAGCCCTGGACTAACCAGCCTCATGCCTGCTAAGTGCAAAGATATCCTCACGGGTGAAAGTGCGCTTACAAGGGAGGGGTTTATAAAATAACTTGTCCATGTTCACTATAATACATTGGCATGACCACATGCAAAGTTAAATTATGGATCTTTGAACACAGGAGTAATATCCATATGGGTAAACCAATTTGCCACTTCAAAGAAAGAAATCACAGTGAACGCAACCTTAAGTGGACAGTGATTAAAAAAAGATCCCTAGTAATGAACCATAGGCTTTATTAAAATATGAATACCGCTGCGGGTATCCACTCAGGAGCCACATTGTGAGCCTTATTGACCGGATTGAATGGAACCAAGTTTGAAGATGGACTTATGTTTATAACTATGTTCTTTATATTGGATCTCCCACAGTGACAGTGATCTGGAAAGGATCAGTGGAGGTAAGTAGACTGAGATGCTAACACATGGAAAGCCCACCAGCACAAAAAGCATTTTGGAGAGGTAATTTTTCTACTAATTCTTCCCCTGTGTGTTTTATATGATCCGACAAATGGTTGGCTTTGTGATCCGTGTTATTTACACTAAATTACTATTCGAAAGCAATCATTTGCGGGATCAGGGCATTGTGTGAGTCCCAAAGGGCGATGACCCTGGAATAGAAATAAACCAAGTCAAAATGAACATACTCCAGACAAGATTCAAAGTCAAAATCGTGAAGGTTCATTTAGAATTTAGAATCATTATAGAAGGCAAAAATAGATAGTCACTTCAAATCAAAATGACAATACATTTTCAAAATGCAAAATAATGGGAATTAGCATAGGGCCCACTCTATTCTAGTTAAATAGAACCAACTAGGACCAGCTTAGGCAAAATAATGCATTTACAAGAGAGCTCTAAGTATTAAATCAAGTGTTAAACCAACATAGAGTCTGCTCAATTTAGTATGTAGGTAAAGTCTGGCAAAATATTTAAAATTTTAAGTTAATAAACAGACTTACATTGATCCTGCTCTCTAGGTAAAGGATAATCTTCTCTCATGGCAAATAATAAAAATATTATGTAATATAATTTTTCAAACAGAGAAATCATAATGTCAAAATGGTGTGAAAGAAATGTTACAGCACGATATCCAATGGTACAACTGAAAAACACATCACTTGGAAAATTACTTTTACTCTAATACTAATGAATAATCCTGTATTATTCTACACACAGTGAACACAAAGCAGTTATAAAAAATATGCACAACCTCCCCTAACCATAGGAAGTTGCTTTGGAAAGATACAGTCAAGTTGTGCTCCATCCTCCAGGGAAATCAGAAAACCAAAAAAAGATACTACTAAAACATGTCTTAAAAACATATTTGTAAAACTGCTCGAATTTGAAATATTTTTCTAAAGAAAGAATCATTTGCATCTCTCGGTGCACAGACAGAGAAATGAGAAACTGTTCATTTTAAAATGTCCAAATGAAAGTGAATTTGAGTCATGTCAACTTAAAAGCTTTATCCTGTTAAATACTGCTCAATTATATTATTTAGAACCTATTCATGTTAACTAAACATACTTTATTTATTTATTAAAATTCGTATTAACAGTTCAAGTTATACATCACTAATTAGTGTTGTTTATCCCATACAATCAATCACGCCTTAACCCATTTATTCCTCACTATACAATTAACGGTGACTTAATAATCGCCTACCTACATATTGACTACTGAGACTGTTGCATAAGATCCTATGGCTATGTGGAAATATGGCAGGCATCGTCCAAATATACTGAATACATTACAAATGTAATTTGTCTGCGTTATGATATCATTGCATATGTGAAGTGCAAATGCAGCACTCTATCCACTCACACACATTGGGGCGGAGCACGCTGACCTTGGCATGGGGAGGCTGCACATAAAATCTCTCATGCGGCTCGGCTGTTTACCATGTTGCGGACCAGTGTCAACCAAATTCCGAGCAGCTCAATCTGAAGGTGGTACTTATACAAGTACATTTCGAATGCGGCTCCACCCATGGTCAAAGCTGGGGGAGTCATAAAGTGACTCAAAATGTTTGTTTGGCTCTTTTACACTGATATCTTGATCTGCACAATGTGGTAGTTGCAATTTATTTATAAAGTTTTGTATAGCGCGAACAAGACCCAGATGGGTAACACATAAACAAACAGCGGCTGACCAAAGGTTCAGCACATCTAATCCCAAGTGTATATGAATATTAAAAGTTCTGTGCAACCACTTCCAAAGCTTGCCGCAGTTCAGCTCCACTGGAAACCAGATACATAATCTTTGTACAAACGGGGAAGGTGCACCAAAATAGAGTCAATTCTCTCCAAATGTCTCCAAAATTGTTTCTTTAATGTTGTTAATAGTAAAAGTTGAACATCAGCCAACGCGTTTCGTTCCACAGATGGAACTTCATCAGGGCTGAAAATATATATATAAAAAACATATTTATAAAAACACAACGTAAACTATAACGTCCACATTGATGCTACATATTAGAAACATAAACATCCACAAAATACATACATATTCAATAACATAAAAGAACAACTCAAGACTAAAAACTCTAACAACATATATAAATACCATATGAAACATAAATATACATTTAAAAGACTGTCACAAAATTACACTTAACACATTAATACATATACTCATGAAAAGAGGGAAAGAAGCGGGGCAATGAAGGGAAACAGAGATAGTACGTTGATTTTGAAAAATAGAAAAGGCAAGGTAAAAGTGAAAAATAATTAAAATCCAAGTATAGGTAGTCATCTAAGTGGGTATTGTAAAGCACAGCAATTGGAAAAATAGTGATAGAATAGGCGAGGTAGAAGTCGAAAGTAATTACGAGCCAGGGGTGTAGGAAACCATCCAAGTGAATCTTATTTTGTGCAGCGAAAGGATAGCCATCCAAACCCCAAATGGATCTAAAAACAAACGACCATAAGTCTCACCTCAACGTCAATAGCTGGTTAATCGGGACCTTTGTTCAAATAAACAAAATGTCTAATATGTATCGAGTATGTCCCAAAATCTGGCAAGAAAGTAAAGTCGTATTAGCCATAATCGACATTGATAGCGTTTTATAAAACAGGCTGAGTATATCACGCCTCACAATCTAGGCAGACTAAAAGGCAGTCTTACCTGCAAAGTAGATACATACAAATATAAGTTGAGGCCAATCAGTCCTATGTCGGTAAACCCCGTGATACGGGTAGCAGGTCAAAGGGAAAGTATCCTAATGGGATAAGACATATAACGGAAGTATATGTTACAAATGCGCATATAAACCTAACCAGCAGCTACAAAAACCAACCGGTGGTACATGTGCTGAACGCTGTAACACCAGACATGACAAAAGTAATCACCAATAAATAACCATGCGCTCAGACTGAATAACATAACATGGTCCCGGAGTAGATCAAATCTTTACTACTAGCCAGTAATATAAAAGTTGTTTTATAAAAATTATTTTATAAAAAAGATTGTTATTAATAGTGGATCAAAAATTGAATTGCAAACTGGTAATAAGTCCAAAAAACATACGTATTGTCAATGCCATATACAATTATCTTGTGTTTGAATAGATATACGCATAGTATAGATCGTAAAATTGATCGCAAGGCATTAGGTTAAAGAAAGGGGTATCATATCATGATCATATATCCATAAGGTAAATTCAAGCGTATGCAGGTCCGCTTTATCGCGGATCATTATACCATGTATGGCATCAAAGCTACACTTCAAAGTGGCATAGCCCATCTTTATTATAAATTATAAGGAACCGTTCACGCAAAATAACTTTGATTTTTTTAATTATTTATATTTTTAAAGGTCAAACCATACGAGTTATAGAATACAAAATCATCCCCCATTCAGACGCACGCAAGTCCGCTATGTAGTGCATCGTGCCACTATGTGTGACATCCGATTGTAATTACACAGAAGACCATCCATAAATCTTACCGTGATACGATACAGCATCCGCCGTTTCCACGGAAAGGTTTTCAAACCCGGCGCCATGTCCAACTTACGATGAAATAGCGGCGTATGCGTCATTGCGCAAGCCGACGTCATGACGAATTTCCCCAAGCACGGAAGGTAGACAAAGTGTGATCAAGCGGTCGCCATATTGGAGTAGAGTGGGATGTAATGTCTGAATACCTAGTTAGCTAGTATGTAGGCCCCAAAAGATGCCCAATGGTTATTAACCGGCACCAATATTTCTCAAAATTAAACCAAACAGTGATATAATAAAATCTCAGGGCAACGAGTATGTTGAGATCAAGGAGGAGGCGCGGTGTAGAAAAAGCTTAATTACGCCAATATCAGATACCGTAGACCCTCGGTCATCAATATTTAGCCGTATGATCAACATCATCAGTGCTATACAGAAAAGGGTATATATATAAATATACAAAACATACATACGAAAACAGTCGCCATCTTTGTACATATGACAAAGTTGACAGAACAAAAACAAAACAAAATTATAAATGAGCCACCAGGTAGTCGTTCAATGTAGTTAACACTATATGAGAAAGAAAAAAAAATAAAGAAGAGTGAGATATATAATCAAACAAGAAAGAATAAGAATTGAAGGAAAAGAAAAAAGAGAAAAGCAGACCAATTAGACTCTGAGTCGGTCTGAAGTAATGGTACACCCATTATTTAAAAAAACTTGAAAGAATGATTATTCACATACATATTTATAAAAAGTAATGCATCTCCTCATCCGTGTTGTGCCCCAGTAAAGTGGCCCTAAGACGACAGATCCATTTAGACTCAACCTGTCTGAGTAGGATTTCCCTATTTCCTCCTCTGATGTTTACAGGAACATGGTCTATTGCGTGGAACCAGAATGTAAGATCGTCAGGGTGTTCACTGTGATAATGATTAGTTATGGGATATCTTTCGTCTTTGCATTTAATGGCCCTTCTGTGTTCTTGTATCCTTAACTTAAGGCAGCGAATCGTGCTGCCAACATAGACAATATTACACCTACAGCCTATAATATAGACCACATGGGTGGTGTTACAGTTAAGAAAGTGATCAATTGTGTAGTGTTTAGGTGAATTGTAACAAAAGGACTTTATTTTGTTTCTTCCCCATAAGCAAACATTACACATCCCGCAGGTATAAAAACCTTTGGGTTTAGCTGGTAGCCAAGTTTCTGTTTTGGGTGTCACAACATAACTTGGACACAGGGAATGTCTCAAAGATACCCCCTTCCTGTATGTGACGGATGGTCTGTCTTCAACAGCATCCCTGAGCCCAGGGACTTCGGTCAGGAGGTGCCAATTTTTGCGAAGAATATTAAAAATCTTGCTGCTATGTGTAGTATATTGGGTAATAAACCTGGCCTTATTGTTGGTACTATTGGCCGACGGTTTGTCCCTCAGTGTGGCATCTCTGTTTAGCTTGTAAACTCTGGATTCAGCTTTATCTAGAATATTATGGGCATATCCCCTTCTTACAAATCTGTTTTTAGATGCAGTAATTTGAAATTTAAATGCCTCTTCCTCACTGCAGTTGCGCCTAATTCGTGTCATCTCTCCAAATGGTATGTTATTGATGACAGAATTAGGATGTGTGCTAGCCGCGTGTAGTATTGCATTACACGCTGTTTCTTTTCTAAAGAGAGTACTCTGAATACTGCCTTCTTTAATGTAAAATTGTATATCCAAGAAGTTAATACTCTCTTTATTCCAAGACATGGTAAACTTGACATTATAGGCATTACTGTTCAAGAAGGTGAAATATTGTTGTAGATGTTCCTCTGAGCCTGACCATAGACAAATAATATCGTCTATGTACCTCCCCCAGTACACAATGTAGTTAGTCCAGGTGGAGGCACTTCGGCCCCATGCATGCTCCCTCTCGAACCACCCCATAAAGAGGCAGGCGTACGAAGGAGCAAATTTGGAGCCCATCGCAGTCCCCTGTATCTGCTGGAACCAGCGGTTATCAAATAAGAAGTAATTATTAGTTAAGATGATGTCAATCATTGTCACCACCATTTCATTGTAGTCATACAACTCTGCATCCTCCCTATCCAGGAACGATTGTATAGCCTTGGTCCCAAATTTTTTGTCAATACTTGTATAGAGGCTCTCAACGTCAAACGTGACAAACGTGAGATCCTCCGACCATTCAAAGTCCTTGAACTTCATTAGAATGTCCTTGCTGTCCCTAACATAAGTTGGTAAATTAGGGACATGCTTCTGTAGTCTTAAGTCTACAAATTCAGCAAGTTTTTCAGTGGGTGAACCCACTCCTGATATAATCGGTCTACCTGGGGGAATTGTCCTCCTTTATGAATCTTCGGTAAGATGTATATACACGGAAAAGAAGGACAATCCACCCATAGGTACCTACATTCGTCCTCAGTCAGCAAACCAGTATCTTTCCATTCATTTAGTCTGGCATTTAACATGATGGTAAGGCTGGGGATAGGATTAGTATGTACCTCTCTATAGCAAAGACTATTGCTTAGCTGTCTGGTGATTTCTTGCATGTAGTCCCCTCGATTCATTATGACGATGTTGCCGCCTTTGTCGGCTTCTCTTATGACAATCGCAGGATCCTTACTCAATCTGTCTAAAGCAAGTCTTTCAGAGGTCATGATGTTTTGCCTGGCCTTTGGTGCAAATTTGTTAGGTACTTCTAGTTCGTAGAGTTCACCTGTGACCTTTTTGTAAAATGCATCAATATTCTGATGATAAGAATTAGTGGGTATGAATTTGGATTTAGGACGAAGACCACTGTCTATACTCTGATTTTGAGGAATGTCAAGATCTGTAAGTAAAGATGGAATATCACACATATCTTCCTCATTGAGTGACAGCAGACAATGTACATCACGAATATCCCGGATGGTGTGTCCCCCAGAGTGTCTACTACCCGATGCTCCACCAGGGTCATAGGGTCCCCTGTGTGTTTTATATGATCCGACAAATGGTTGGCTTTGTGATCCGTGTTATTTACACTAAATTACTATTCGAAAGCAATCATTTGGGGGATCAGGGCATTGTGTGAGTCCCAATTTGGATTGTCGGAGGTACGAAAGGGGAAAAAAACCAAAGAAAAAAAAACGTCATTTGAGAATGCATGCAAGGATCAGTGAAGATGGGGTATCAAAATAACATCACATTTAGATAATATAAAAGCGTGCTTGGAGAAGAACAAACATAACTTATGATAGTATAACCGAACAACTCTGGACTTCACAAGTGATAGACTCATATAGAAGTTAATCCAAGGGCGGTGAGTGAGACAGACGAGCCATGGTCATTTAAAGCAAGAACTTGTTCATAAGGATTATTTTCACTTCCTTTTTGAAAGAAGCTGTTGATGAGATTCTGCGGACTTCCGGTGGGAGAGAGAGTTCCAAATCTTCGGGGCGGAACCTGAGAAAGCTCTGTGCTTCATTCTCTTTTTGCGGAAAATCTGTGGTTTCAAGAGGAGAGAGTTTGCACTTCTTGATGGTCTGCCCCCTCCTGATAGTTCTAGCTTTTGCGCCAGGTAACGCAGGAGGGCTTTGTGAGTCATGCAGGCAATCTTTAGTTGTATTCTTGCTTCAAAGGGCAACCAATTTAGGGATTTTAGGGATGGGGACATGTGAGCATTTCTCTTTGTACCCGTGGCGGCATTCAAGGAAGCCCTTAGTGGTGCCAAGGTATATTTGGGAGGCCACAGAGCGTAGCACTGCCATAGTCTAGCCTCGGCAAAACCAGTGCTTGAACCACCTGCTTGAGGTCATCTTGTGGAAGGAATGGTTTGAGATTCCTAAGTATCCTCAGCCTAAGTATCCAATACCTAAGGTATGAGCCAGATCGCATTAACTTAGGCTAGACTCAGTGAGCAAGACCATACTTATAAAGATGATGGATTGAACAGTTGAACGTACACTGGTGATTGAAGAGTGTTTAAGGTGGTGCACGTGTTGTTGTGTGCAGTGATCATGTGTTATAACAAAGGAAATCCTTTTGATGATGGGATATATATGAACTTGAAAAGTTCATCTGGATGTGTTAAGTTTCCTACAGGTCACAATCCAGGCGATACCAAATAGGCAAGGTGTAGCTATCCCCCGTTTTTCTCAACTGACAAACTTCTGACTATACAGAGATTGCAGCAATGGTCCGTGCTAGTGAGTTAGGGGACCTACTTGCCCTGACAAATGTCCCAGACCTCTTTAAGGCCTACGAAAGTAGGCAGAAACATGTTGGCTCAGTACTGGGGTCCTGCATTAAACAGTTTCTCAAACACACAGGTTTTTAATCATCTGATAGGGAGTTATAAATAAAGGCTTCAATAGGTCACTTCTCTCCACATTTTTAAACTTGATATTTTGGTCCCCAAAGGCACAGTATAGCAGTAAAGGTACATTACTCCCTCCTCCAACAATAATGCATTCCAGGGGATCCTGCCGTGGGTAGCTATATGTTACCACAATGAAGAGGAACCTGATGATGAAGCATGCCACTCTGGTGGTGAGTATGAGCCTTTGACTTTTTTAGGGAAAGCCTCATCCCGAGTGCCCCTAAATCTTGATGGGATAATATCTCGTAGGTAAGGGGTCCTAGTACTATATGCAGTGGCGGCCAGTGATTTTAGCAGGGATGGGGGTGGACAGGACACACACGCACATGTACACATTCACTCACACCCATGCATTCACACATGCGCACAAACACACACATCCATTCACAACACTCACTCCCAAATATACATGCACATGTGCACACATGCATCAAACATTAACAAAAAATAACACTTACCTGCACAGCTCTGCCTCAGAGGTCCCAGGAGGGTTTGGACTGCTGCCTTCACTCATTGGCTGATCTAAGGGGAGGCAGCTGTCCCTTCTCAACACAGTTGGATGCGGTTAGTGAGAGTTACTGACCCCACCCTACTCTGGGCCCTCGACACTCACTCACTGTGCATAACTCAAGAAGGTCTCTGGACGAGGGCCCCACGTGACATAAGAACATGGTCCATTGATACATATGATGTAGAATTCTCTAATCTTAAAAATCTAACCAGGCTTTAGGAGGGAAGAAATTCATACTGCAAGATGTGATATTTAGGAATGCGCTGTACAGAGCCTTATGGGAGGAGAAACATTACAGCAGCTTCCATTCTATAGTCATCCTATTCTCTGACATGACTTACACAACAGATAGCATAAGTGATTAAACTATATAAGTGCACAGTCCCCATGTTTTTCATAGGAGCCTGCTGCTAGCATTGCCAAATGCCAGGGTTGCGAAATAGCTAGGGTGACTAGCCTTGACACCACCTTATGCCTCTTTCTTCTCCTTCCCTGCACTTGCTGTCTCTTTATTTCATTTTTGCAGGTTCTTTTCATCTGTGCTTTCTCCCTATGCCAATATGTTACTATATTCCTTCTTTCCGCATATTTTGACTTCCATCTGTTGCTCTGCGTCAAAGTTAGGTGAACAAAGAGTGCCAGTCCCGACCATGCACACATTTAAATCCCGGAAGCACACTATATGAACCCTAATACCATAATACTGCACAAACCACATGCTGAAGGGATGTTAAGATGGTCAGAGAGGGGGAACTCCCAATCTACCCAGGGGCATAGCTAGCAGTGGTGCAGCCGGCACATTAAACCAGCGCCCAGAGTTGTGAGGGGGCCCAACAACAGCAGCCCCTTGAGACCTGAGAGGGCACCTCCATAATTGAGCTGGAATGAGCATTAAAGAAGTCTTCACATTTTGTTTTTATCCTATCACATTTGCTGTGCGTTCAAAGACAAAGGTCAAATGTCAGACTAGTCTTCTGGCAAACTGCTGCTTATGTTTTTTTTAACATGGAGACTAAATCAATCAATCAATCAGGGAATTGTAAGCGCGCTACTCACCCGTGAGGGTCTCAAGGCGCTGAGGGGGGTCCGCAGATCTGTTTAGCCGAAGAGCCAGGTCTTGAGGGTCTTCCTGAAGGTGGTCAGGGAGGGGGCACGTCTGATGTCTGCCGGTAGCTCGTTCCAGGTCTTGGCTGCAATGTGAGAGAAGGATCTTCCGCCTGCTCTGGCTCTGTGTATGCCCGGGGTTTCGGCCAGTGCGAGATTGGAAGATCGGAGGTTTCTTTTGGGTACGTGGAAGTTGATTCTGCCGTTGAGGTATTTGGGTCCGTTGTTGTGTAGGCATTTGTAGGCGTGAGTGAGGATTTTGAAAGTGACTCTTTTCTCCATGGGGAGCCAGTGAAGACTTCATAGGTGTTGGCTGATGTGTTCATGTCGGGGGATGCCGAGGACGAGTCTGGCGGCAGTGTTCTGTATTGTCTGGAGTTTGCGGAGTAGGGACTTGTTGATGCCGCCGTAGAGTGCATTTCCATAGTCCAGTCTGCTGGTGATGAGTGCGTGGTTGACTGTCTTCCTTGACTCAGGGGGGATCCACTTGAAGGTCTAGCGGAGGATGCGGAGGGTGTTGAAGCAGCTGGAGGTGACGGCGTTGACCTGTCGGTTCATGGTGAGTGATGAGTCGAGTACGATGCCGAGGTTCTTGGCGTGGTCTGAGGGGGTAGGTGGGCTTCCGAGGGCGGTCGGCCACTAGGTGCTGTCCCATGCAGAAGGGGTGGTACCGAGGACGAGGACTTCTGTCTTCATGGCGTTGAGCTTCAGGCAGCTGTTGGTCATCCAGACTGCGACGTCTTGCATTCCTTTCTGGAAGTTGAGTTTGGCAGTGGTGGGGTCTTTGGTGAGGGAGAGGATGAGCTGGGTGTAGTTGGCGTAAGATACGATGTTGAGGCCCTGTTGTCGGACGATGGCTGCGAGGGGGGCCATGTAGATGTTGAAGAGGGTGGGGCTCAGTGATGAACCCTGTGGGACTCCGCAGGTGATTTTCGTGGGGTCGGAGAGGAAGGGTGGGAGTCTGATCCTTTGGCTTCTTCCGGTGAGGAATGATCGAATCCAGTCCAGGGCTGTTCCTTGTATGCCTGCGTCGTGTAGTCTGGCGACTAGTGTGCGGTGGGAGACGGTGTCGAAGGCTGCTGATAGGTCGAGTAGGATGAGGGCTGCGGAGTGGCCTTGGTCCAGGAGGGTGCGGATGTCGTCTGTGGTGGCGAGTAGGGTGGTCTCTGTGCTGCGGTTGCTTCGGAATCCGGATTGGGACGGGTCGAGGACGGCGTTCTCTTCAATGAATCGTGTCAGTTTCCTGTTGACTGTTTTCTCTGCAACTTTGGCTGCGAAGGGGAGGAGCGAGATGGGCCGATTTCTTGAGGTCGGTGGGGTCAGCTGTGGGCTTCTTGACAAGGGGTCTGACTTCTGCGTGCTTTCAGTCATCTGGGAAGGTGCCTGTTTTGAAGGTGGTGTTGATGGTGCGTTGTAGTTTGGGTGCGATGGCGGCCGCGGCTCTGTGGTAGATGTGAGGGGGGGCAAGGGTCGGTGGGGGCCCCGGGTGGATGCTTTTCATGGTTGAGGTGGCGTCTTCGGCCGTGATCGGTGTCCAGTTGGAGATGGTGGGCTGGCTGGTGTTTCTGGGGGGCGGGGGGCCGTCTGTGGCGCCTGGTGGATGGTCGATGAAGTTATCGTAGAGGTTTTTGATCTTGAGGTGGAAATAGGTTCCAAGCTTGTCGCAGAGGTCTTGGGATGGGGTGATGTCTGTGGCTTCGCTGCGTGGGTTGGTGAATTCTTGAATGACACTGAAAAGTTCCTTGGAGTTGGTGGAGTTGGCCAGGATTTTGTTGTGGATGAAGTTCCTCTTGGTGGCTCTGATCTGGTTGTGGTAGTCCGTCATGGCGTCCTTGTAGGTGGTGTGGTTTTCGGTTGTCTTGGTGTTTCTGCAGTTCTTCTCCAGGCGTCTGCAGATGTGTCTGGCTTCTTGGAGAGCGGTGGTGAACCAGGCAGCTTTCCTGGGGCGTTGTCTGTCGGGGTTGCGTAGCGGGGCGAGCTCGTCTGCGCAGTTGGAGATCCAGGTGTGGAGTTCTCTGGCTGCGTCGTTTGCGTTGTTTGCGTCGGGTGCCCAGGTGTGGTTGTCTCGGGTGAGGGTGGAGCTAAGTTGCTCGTCGGTAACCTTGCTCCATTCCTTCGAGGTGGGCGTGGGGCTGGTTTGGGTGCCTTGGGTTTGTTGATGGCGAAGTGTACGCAGTGGTGGTCGGTCCATGGCGGCTGCGTTGTGTGGCTGAATTGGACGCTGTTTCCTGCTGCGAAGATGGGGTCGAGGGTGTGTACTGCTCTGTGGGTCGGTGTGTTGATGAGTTGTTTAAGTCCGATGCTGGCGAGGTTGTCACGAAGGATAGTGGAGTTGGGGTCACTGGGGTTGTCGAGGTGGAAGTTCAGGTCTCCAATGAGTATGTAGTTTGTTGAGGCGATGGCGTGGGGTGCGATGAAGTCGGTGATGGTGGTGGCGAAGGGTGTTCGGGGGCCGGGGGGTCTGTAGATGAGGGTTCCTCGGAGTGTGGCTTTGGGGGTGGTCTGGATCTGGTCTGGATCTGGAGACTGGTGTTTACTTTTCTTTAGCTTATTGCAAAGTTTTAGGATTTTGTAAAGTGAACTATGTGACAATCTTGCTGGTGTGAAAGAAAAGGCTGAATGATGTTGTTTTCTTCTAACATAACAACTTTAAATACCTAGTAACAGTACAGACATTTTAAAATAAACATTTCGGAAAGTAAAAATGAAGCGCTTTTGTGAATTTTGAAGTGTAATAAAAACAAAGTGAAATGGAAACAAAGATTTTAAGAGTATCAAACAAGTCAAGACACTTTACTTGGTGATGCACAAATGACAAATATTTGCTGAAACCAAATTGCCACACATTATCCTTTGTGTGCTATATCGTCTCATCAGTAAAAAAGTATGTCTGTGCAAATTTAGTGTTTATTTCAATGGAATATGTGTTATCTGTTAATGACAGTGGTTACCACACCATGCTTCACTAATATATTTGTGAGTGTGCTCCTAAATGCTACACCAGCTACATAATATATCCTTACCACTCTCCAGCTAAATGTGCTGGGCACATTTGTGACACTTGTGCTTTGTGTGATGCTTGTATTTTTCAGTATCTCAATGAGTTCACTACTTACTAGGGCCATGGAGCTCTTACAGCATGGGGGGCTTGCTCTTAGCTCTGACAGATTCCCTCAGCTGCAGGAATCAAACTCTGAGTAGCAGAATCTACTGAAGCACCTGTGGGGGCACTACAAAGGCCTCATTGCACGCGCACTGAATGGCAGAGAAGTGCGCATGCTCACTTTTGTAAATGCAGAGTGCGCCATTTGGCCCTGGTTACCTGACGCCAGCAGAGGTCAAAGAAGAAGTTATGCCCATGCTGTTGGGTGGCTTCTGAAGACAATACAGTCACAGTAATCACTGCGTTCAGCCTGACGGGTGGAGAGTAAACTATGGCAGTTAGTAAAAGAACATAGGCTTATTAGGACAGAGTTCTGGAACTGGGAAAATGAATTGTTTGAGCATTGTTGTTACGTTTTATGCTAAAAAATGCAAGGTGTCTTTAAAACAACTTTGGGTGTCGCTAATGCACATTTCTTATTAAAATTAGAAGTAGAAATAGTTATTCCTCTGAGACCAGTTGAAACCTGCAAGAATCTCAGAAAAAAGATGTTGCTCCCCAGAGCGAGATACTGAGAGTGGGGGGACTAGAGTAACTGTTATACACAGTATTGTAGTAGAAATGGGCGAGCCAACAAATTTCCATGGTGAGCCGAGCCAAGGGTCTGTCTTGGCTGTAAGAACCCAGGCATGAGTTGAACGATGGGAACATTTGGCTTAGAAGCATTGGGTAGCAGCAGAAGTCACAAGAAAGCTCAGTGCATTTTGGGTTCGAGGGCTCAAGAGGCACGCGAGCTGAACCAGAGTCAGGCATCTTGCTCGAGCCTTCAGTAGCTATACTTTATTCTGGGTGTTCTGTGACTGAAATAAGCTTAGATACTGCTGCTGGTGGAATACCTGTTTTGTATGTGAGGATATCTTAGCTTGCACAGCGGACGACCACTTTGTACCTATGCTGCACATGAGGTGAACTTACACTGCTCCCAAATGTTCCACATTGTGTGTGTGTGTTTACGCACAGTCTTGGACTGCTGCTGCACACGCTGTCCATCTTATGTGCATGTGAGGTGAGCTTGCATTGCTGACCAGATAGGTATGTATTCTATGGGTGTGAGGGAAACATGTACTCATTCCTGGCTCTGTACCTGTTTTGTGTATGGAAATCTTCTAATGCGTGTGAGTCAAGTTTTCAGTAGTGTTCAGGGTTCACGGCTGCAGTCGGACTCCGGCCACATCAGAGCCGCGCCTATCTCCGCCTGCCTGGTGCCTTAATTGAACTTCGAGTGTCTTTACGGTGTAATTCTTTTTTTTACTGTGTGCCTTTTCACGGTGTGAATTCTTTTACTGTCCCTGCCTGATTCCTGCTGCCTCATTCCTTCCTCCTACAGTAGCCCTTAACCTATCTTCTCAATCTTCTGCATTCTCTGCCGCATTTTCCCGCCGCTGCTGCCCCGTGGCCCCTCCCCCTGCACAGCCCCGTCCCTGCCTCCCAGCCTCTCGTACCGCCCCCCTCCCCTACTTAATGGCGGCCGCACGCCGCTGGCGCGCCGAACGCACGCCTAAGGCAAGCCCATCTGCGCCCGTCCGCGACCTGACCACGACCAGCGCCAGGAACCCTGGATCCACGACCCTCCACCGCTACGACTCCGCCGCCCTCCTCACACTCAATCCCGGAAGATTCAGAGACTGTCAACAGGCCTCGCCGAACTCAACCCACTGCCAGTTCTCCTGCCTCCACTGCCGTCAGACCTTCACCATCACCCCAACCTCCGGCACCGTCGACACCTGCGCCGACCACACCCTGAGATGCATCCTCCTCAATGTGCACTCCGTACACAAACACGCCATAGAGATCTGAAACCTACTCGACTCCCTCTCGCCCGACATCGCCTTCTTCACGGAGACCTGGACCAACTCTGCCTCCGCCCCCGACATCAACACTGCCATCCCGGACAGATACAAGATCCAGAGGAAGGACCGCCCCAGCCACCCGGGAGGGGGCCTCACTATCGCCCACAAGAGCACCCTCCGCCTCACCACCTCCAGCGAAACCTTCCCCTACACCGAACACCTGCACTTCCAGATCCGGACCAGCCCCAACGCCACACTCCGAGGAACCCTCGTCTACAGACCCCCGGACACCCTTCGCCACCACCATCACAGACTTCATCGCACCCCACGCCATCGCTTCCATGAACTACATTCTCATCGGAGACCTTAATTTTCACCTCGACAACCCCAGCGACCCCAACTCCACCATCCTCCGGGACAACCTTGCCAACATCGGACTCAACCAACTTGTCACTAAACCTACACACAGAGCGGGGCACACCCTCGACCCCATCTTCGCTGCAGGTAACAGCGTCCACTTCAGCCACACAACGCAACCACCATGGACCGACCACCACTGCGTTCACTTCACCGTCGACAAACCCAAGGCACCAAAACCACCCCCCCCCGCCCACCACAAAGGAACTGGAGCAAGGTTACCGACGAGCCACTGAACTCCACCATCACACGAAGCAACCCCACCTGGGCATCCGACGCAAACATCGCAGCCAGAGGACTCCACACTTGGATCTCCAACTGCGCAGACGAGCTCGCCCGCTACGCAACCCCAGCAAACAGGAAAGCCGCCTGGTTCACCACCGATCTCCAAGAAGCCAGGTGCACCTGCAGCGACTGGAGAAGAACTGGAGGAACACCAAGACAACCGACAGCTACTCCACCTACAAGGACGCCATGACGAACTACCACAACCAAATCAGAACAACCAAGAGGAACTTCATCCACAACAAACTCCTCGCCAACTCCGCCAACTCCAAGGAACTCTTCAGTGTCATTCAGGAATTCACCAACCCACGTAGCGAAGCCACAGACATCACCCCGTCGCAAGACCTTTGCGACAAGCTTGGAACATACTTCCACCTCAAGATCAGAACTCTCTACGACAACTTCGTCGACCACCCACAAGACGCCACAGCCGGCCCTCCACCTCCCCAGAGACACCAGCCAGCCCCCCATCTCCAACTGGACACCAATCACGACCGAGGACACCGCCACGACCATGAAAGGCATCCACTCGGGGGCCCCCACCGACCCCTGCCCCCCGCACATCTACCACAGGGCCGCGGACACCATCGCACCTGAACCACAACGGACCATCAACACCACCTTCACAACAGGCACCTTCCCAGATGACTGGAAACGTGCAGAAGTCAGGCCCCTGCTCAAGAAACCCACGGCCGACCCCACCGACCTCAAGAACTACCGGCCCATCTCGATCCTCCCCTTCGCAGCCAAAGTGGCAGAGAAAGCAGTCAACAAGGAACTGACACGATTCATCGAAGAGAACGCCGTCCTCGACCCGTCCCAATCCGGATTCCGAAGCAACCACAGCACCGAGACCGCCCTACTCGCCGCCACAGACGACATCTGCACCCTCCTGGACCAAGGCCACTCCGCAGCCCTCATCCTCATCGACCTGTCTGCAGCCTTCGACACCGTCTCTCACCGTACACTAGTCGACAGACTACACGACGCCGGCATACAAGGAACTGCCCTGGGCTGGATCCAATCATTCCTCACCGGAAGAAGCCAAAGGATCAGGCTACCGCCATTCCTCTCCGCCCCCACTGAAATCACCTGCGGAGTCCCACAGGGGTCATCACTGAGCCCGACCCTCTTCAACATCTACGTAGCCCCCCTCGCAGCCATCGTCCGACAACACGGCCTCAACATCGTATCCTACGCCGACGACACCCAGCTCATCCTCTCCCTCACCAGTGACCCAACCACTGCAAAACTCAACTTCCAGAGAGGAATGCAAGACGTCGCAGTCTGGATGACCAACAGCTGCCTAAAGCTCAACGCCGAAAAGACAGAAGTCCTCATCCTTGGAACCACCCCTTCAGCATGGGACAACACCTGGTAGCCCACCGCCCTTGGAAGCACACCCACCCCCTCAGACCACGCCAAAAACCTCGGCATCGTACTCGATTCATCACTCACCATGAACCGACAGGTCAACACTGTCACCTCCAGCTGCTTCAACACCCTCCGCATCCTTCGAAAGACCTTCAAATGGATCCCCCCGGAGTCAAGAAAGACAGTCACCCACGCACTCATCACCAGCCGACTGGACTATGGAAACGCTCTCTACGCCGGCATCAACAAATCCCTACTCCGCAAACTCCAGACGATACAGAACACCGCGGCCAGACTCGTCCTCGGCATCCCCCAGCACGAACACATCAGCCAACACCTGTGGAGACTCCACTGGCTCCCCGTGGAGAAGAGGGTCACCTTCAAGATCCTCACTCACGCCTACAAATGCCTACACAACACCGGACCCAAATACCTCAACGACAGAATAAACTTCCACGTACTCAAAAGAAACCTCCGATCTGCCAACCTTGCACTAGCTGAAACCCCGCGCATCCACAGAGCCAGAGCTGGCGGAAGATCGTTCTCTCACATTGCAGCCAAGACCTGGAACGAGCTGCCGACAGGCATCAGACGTGCCCCCTCCCTAAACACCTTCAGGAAGGCTCTCAAGACCTGGCTCTTTGGCTGAATGGAGCTGCGTCTCCCCCCCCCACCCTCAGTGCCTTGAGACCCTCACGGGTGAGTAGCGCACTTACAATTCCCTGATTGATTGATTGATAGTACCCCCCAGTGCTGTTCCTTACTCGTGTCCAAAATCTGAAACCCTGCTTGTTCGTTGTATCTAAGGGAGACGTTAAATGATGCTGCACAGTGCCAATGTCTTTTAGGAACCTTGCACTGGCTAGCCCTGCAATAGCACACTTGTTCTATGTCTTTGAAGCAAGCTTCCACTGACCCTGAGCACCACACTTGTTTCATGTCTTTAAAGGAAGCTTGCATTGGCCCTGCAGTGCCACAGTTGTTCTATGTCTTTGAATGAAGTTTGCAATGACTGGTCCTGCAGTAGCATACTTGTTCAATGACTTTGAAGGAAACTTGCACTGACTGGCACTGCTGTACCGCAATTGTTCCATGTCTCTGAAGTAAACTTGCACTGGTTCTGCAGTACCACACTTGTTCAGTGTCTTTCAGGGAAGATTGAGATGCTCTTGACCAGTGCTGTCTGGCTTTTGCATGTAAGCCAAGGACTCCCTGTGCTCCGCCTCCCTATTTCTGTGTGAATTTGGTATGGTCAAAAGACTGTTTTAGCTTTCTCACCAGCCTCACATTTTTACAAAAATAAAAAATAATGGGCCAGATGTACGACCTGCCAAATAGCGCCTCGCAAATTGCGTTGCATTTGCGACTCGCAATTTGCGAGGCGTTATTTGGCATGTACAACAGTGTGTTTAACACTGTATGCGATTCCTAATGGGGTCGCAAATTGCGAGGCTCATGAATATTAATGAGCCTCTCGCAATTTGCAAGCCCATTGGGAATGACAGGCCCTCCCAGGGATGGTGGCCTGCTGGGCTCAGCAGACCACCATGTCTGGGACTGCTTTTAAATAAAGCAGCTTTTTTTGTAAATGCAGCCCGTTTTCCTTAAAGGAAAACGGGATGCATTTTAAAAAGAAAAATGAAACGTTTTCGTTTCATTTTTTAAGGGCAGGCAGTGGTCCCTTGGACCACTGCCTGCCCTTAAAAAATAATATTGCATGCATTTGCAAAGGGGAAGGGGTCCCCTGGGCACCCCTTCCCATTTGCGAATGCATTACCACCTACTTGAAGTAGGTGGTAATTTGCGAGTGTTTTGCGACCGCAATTGCGGTTGCAAAACATTGGTACATAGCTTTGCGGTCGCTATTAGGAAGGGAACGCCCCTTCCTAATAGCGAGTCGCAGAATAGTATATTGCGAGTCGCAATTTATTTGCGAGTTGCAAAATACTGTTTGTACATGGGCCCATGCTTTTTAGCGTGCGCAAACAGGTCTAAGACCCGTTTGCGCACACTAAAAAGCGTCGTACATCTGGCCCAATATTGCTTAAAAAATGGGCTTTGGGAAAGCCCACTTCTGTTATTCATCACACAGAGTGTTATTCACATATTAGTTCCTCTCTTCAGAACAGCATTTTTGCCAATGTTTGGCTCTGCCTAGTAGACAACTGTTGGTCTTTAGGATGTCAGGCAGTGTGAGGAACAGTATTTTGTGTACTTACACTATGTTACTCTGCACCCAGAGGAATCCAACCTCTGGAGATATATCCGTAGTAGCTCATGCAAGTGCAAACTAGTGCTAATTGAGTAGCAGGAGTAGCAGCACCTGTGCTGTCATTGCTACTGTACCACAACTGTCTTATGCAGAGCACCAGGCGTCACTGCTGCAAGCTTCAAAACCATGCCACCATCTTGAAATGATATTCTGCATACATTTTTTACTGTTCCAAGATGACAGTCCAGTGTGAAGCTTTACTTTTTCATTTTTTATTGAAGGATATGCTCTCCACTTTTAGTTGCCATTGTTTGTTTTTCTTTATTTATCTGAGCATAAGCTTGTACTACAAAGAAAACAACCACGTTGCTTTTTGGAAGGCAAGAGGGGCATATTTTGACTCCAAGACTCTTCTCCCAAAAATCTGATATTATCAAAATCACTTAGTCTGCAGTGCTGGTCCAAGTGTGGCTAATAGGAAATTAGATAATCTCAGTGGACATACAGACTTCAGTGTAGCTTAGCTCGACAGCTTTGAATTATACTAGTGTCCGGAAGCACCAGATACTCAACCTGTGGCTCATATGCCACCATCTGTCCTTTCCAGTGAGCAGTGCACCTATGTGTGAGCAGCGTACTTCTGTGAATGCAGAATAGCCACCATGTTTAGTGAGTGCATTGTGAGGGGTCTACCTGTGAGAATGCAAGATTAACATTGTTTTCTGAGTGCAGGGTAAGTGGTCTACAGGTTGAAAGGTGTGCCTGTGTGAGTGCAGAGTGAGGCATATGCCTGTGTGAGTGCAGCATGAGGAATGTGCCTATGTGAGGCTAGCAGTGTGAACTTGAGGTCCCTGTATGGTGTGTCTTTGTGTGCATGGAGTTTACAAGGGCTAAACCTATTGGCTTTGTTAATGCTTTTTAGTGATATGGCTTTGTCTTGCAGAAATACAGCGCAGAGAGTGCAAATACAATTGTGTATGTATGAGAATGGTAATGAGTTTTGATGAAGACTCTGGTGAAGGGGATTGAGATGTGTCGGGGCAGCTGACAGACTTAGATGTCACCCAAGTGAGGGAGGCTCAGTTACTTTACTTACACTAGTGCCCATGGCAACCTATGTACGCCACTGAAGCTACCGCAGTAAGACATTTGGGGGAGGAGAGGCACATCTCCGAGTAACAGAGCTGATGAAACGGTGAAGTACAAAATTACAGGTGCGTTTTAAAAATAGGTACCTCTACTCGAGTCCCTCTCAATGCTATCCTCTCTATAAATAATATTTGAGATCAGGGGCAAGCATGCCTCTGCAATGATGTGATTAAAAATAGCAATGACAAAACTCTGCCCACTGCCCGGAATCCCCCAGGACATTGGCTTTGGGACATGGGCATCGTCTCAGGTGGTGCATGGAATAGATCCCATTAACAGGGCGAGCAGAAGGGCAATTAACCAGCTGTGCCGCACTCCTTTGGCTGTCATAGCGCGTGGCTCTCAAGAGAGCAGCCAATCCCTTCTCCCTGTTCAGCACAAACAACGTGCACGCGGCAGCCTCCGCCCAACTGGGACAACCGTCAAACTCCCCTGAGCCCACTTCTGCTCTGCAAACAAAGAGAGACGGTTTCTGAGCAGTACACTGCGTGCTGTTGTACTCGGAGAGCAGGTGCAGGCGACCGCCTCCTTTGGTGTTTGTGCCAATGTGAGCTGGTTATAAAATAATAGCTGCGAAGGGGCCATATCTAAAGGTAAAATGTAAGTCCATGTACACTTGTTGTATTGTAATTTTATGTATATAACGCCTACTAACCCTGACATGGCGTTGTAGCGCTTTAGGGAAATGCACTCACTGAGGGTTGTCTCTAATGATATGCAAGATGTCATTCTTTTGTGATTTTGAGCCATTTGTGCAGGGTAGTTTCTTATGATATAGGCCATATCATTCTGTTCTGGCTACAGGTCAATAGGTGCCAGAGCCTCTCTCGAGTGAAGTAAGATATAAAATTGTGTATAAATTTAGGAAGACATGTCTCTTAGTTAAAGTTACCAAATGTCTTCATGTTAGCGCTCTGCTTCTGGGCCTTTTTTTTTTTTACAATGTATTGTTTTCAAGTGTAGTAGTTCAGTTGGAAAAATGACAGAACTGAAGTGAAGCAGGACTACAACTTCCAGAGTGCAACAGGTTGTTAAGCAAACGCCTGGACTGGAGAAGCAGGTCCTTGGTGACATGGAGTCATCTGGTCACCTTACTCTTCACACAGCATGAGAGATCTGACTCGGATCTGGAAATATGTTAAGAATCTAGAGAACAGATTTGAATGTCATATTTAAATGATGAGAAATTGTCTCATGATTACATGCTGTCTGTAAGTTATTAATTGTCGTTTATTGTATAGGAGATGCCACTGTGCTTTGGTTGTAAGCAAAGCTACTTTAAATTATGAGGTGTGGCATTGAATATTAAAGCACATACTAGTGAAACCAAAGACTTATCAGTTCTAATGAAATTAGAAAGTTCCTTAAGGAGGAAAAATATACAAATCCTGCAGACTCTATCAACATTTTTATTCACCCCAGTGTTTTGTCTTAAATAGAACAGCATGAACACCATTTCGTTAACACTCTAAAAAAAAACTCTACCTCGTATAGTAAAATAAATTCTGTTAAAGATACACACTATGCACTCAGCAGAAAGCAATCCCAGTTATCCACTTGGGTGGGGGAAATGCCACCCCACCGGACATCTTGAGTAGCACAATTGGGCACTTAAGGCCTTACCATCACCCCTGATGAAGCTAAGCCAAACAATAACAGGACCTAATCAAGTCACTTTAGAATCAAACAATATTTATCACAAGCAATCAACATACTCCTCAACAAAACCGCACCTCTCGCCCTCAACAAAAATGGCCTGCATTAACCTCTTGCCTAGGACATTGACACATAGGTCTATAAAAAGATAAACAGCGTCAGACCCACTCTCACGTAACTACCTCCCAACTGCCCTCTACCTCTTTATTCCTCACTCCCCTCACAACTGGAGCAGTCTATCAACCACATATAAGAACCAGTGCTTAATCTCATCGTGTTCATTGCTTCGGGCAGTGGGAGTCTTCTTGATGACCTGTGTGCCCCAGCTGCTGCCTTCTCCTCTGAGTAGGCCTGTCTGCAGGTGGGTGGTGCCCACCATGCCCTGACTCTGTGCGCATGTTAGAATACTCAAACCGAGAGAGCAGGCGCACTTGGAACACAATCGTGCACATTGTGCGCCCAGTCACAGTCAAAGTCTTTATTTCGGTTTTACAGTACCATAAAAGACACAAACACATGAATCATGGTTAATGGCATTCGGAATAAAAGGTACTATAAAATGCTCCATATACAGACTCTTGAGAATAAAAGGAATAAATTCTTAATACAAATGTACAAACACAGAAAAGGATCAAAACTAGGCAAATCTCGTTATTAAATGATTCTACCTATCGGGACGCAAGTGCTAGTGCATTAATAAGTATTGTTTGTATCTCAATTGCTAGTGTGTACGGCCCGATTAGACAGCATCAGCCACTTTGAAGCCCATGCCCCAAATGACCAATAAAAGGTATAAAAAGCTTAAAATATTAACATTAAAACCAATTATTTACAAAGTAGGTAGTAAAATTTAAGGACACACCCATCTGGACTAATCATTATAATTTCAGTTTATTTTGTCCATGCCAGTCGAGGAAATAGTTAGAGCCCTCCTTCTAATAGCCCAAGACTGGCCTAAAAAGTTTGCAGTTGCAGTTGCACAAGCATAGAGTGGTCTCGCATCTGACTTTAAAATACGTAAGGCATCTTTGTGGCTGTGTGTCCCGAATTGTCTGCATACCGGAGCAAGCCAATTCCTTCTGGGTCTGGCATAAGCAACACAAGCAAAAAAGACATGGCCTATTGTTTCATGGGGGCATAAACAGGAGGGACAGCCCTTAGGCTGTGATTTATTTATCAGCCAGGAGTTAGTGAAGGCATTAATGGGTAGACTGCCATGTCTGAACTGAGTGTACAATTTCCTGTCTGCCGGCACCTTAATAATATCAAGATAGCATTCTAGCCGGCTGATGGATTTTATATCAATAAAAACATCAGTTAAACTGCCATGACGGATTTTCAAGAAATTCTTCTGTTCTACCCGTGCCCAATACTGAGATTTTATTTGGTCCCTGGAGTATGAGGGCGGGAGACCAGCAAGCTCCTTAGGCACGCCTATGCCTGCTCGGATGGTGTCTAAGTGTTTAATCCACCCAATTTTTTGGTTTTTATCCAAAGGAGAAACTTTGGTGAAGGCAGCGGCAAAGGGAGCCAGGTCAGGGGTAGTGACCAATCTATGCCAAAAGAGCAATGGGCGTAAGCTCACCTGGTCATTAATAGACCTGATACCCAGGTCAAGTTTCAAGGGGAGAAGAGGAGTGCTTTGGGGGAGTGATACCAAGCTCCTAAGGAACTTGTTTTCCACTATTGAAAGAATGTTTACATTTACTGAACCCCACAGCTCTGCCCCGTAAAGCACACTACTCACTACCTTGCAACTGTACAGTTTGAGAGCGGGGGCTACAGGCTTAGTATATGAAAGGCAGTGCTCCCGCCGCAGAGCCCCAGTTAGCTGGGAAAATTTCAGGGACGCCTTCTCTAAGTGATTTTTCCAAGCCATTCCCTCGGACAACTTGATTCCCAAGTACTCAAAAGAACCAACCCTCTCAAGCGGAACATTGTCTAAAACCAAGTTACCTTTAAAAGATTTGTGGGGATTCAGCATCATCAGCTTAGTTTTGGTAGTATTGATGACCAAACCCCTTAAATCACAAAAGGCCTTAAAGTGATTTAAAAGTTTTTGTAGGCCCATGGGGGTTTTAGACACCAAAGGGTATCATCCGCAAACAGTAATGTGGCTATTTTATTATTTGCCAAAGAGGGGCGTCAGCCGGAATGGAACACAAAAGATCTGTTACTTGATTTACATATAGGGAAAAAGGGTAGGGGCCAAAACACACCCTTGGCGTACCCCCCGCCGGATCTTGAATGGCTCGGTGGTTTGCCCCTGATTTCCCCACCTCACAACAGCAAAATTGTCCTCATGTAGCCTGATCAGTGGTTCTAGGATTTCCAAGGGCATTCCCATGTCCCGAAGGACTTGCCAAAGTAGGTCCCTGGGGACGAGGTCGAAAGCTGTTTTAAGATCTATAAAGGCAAGATATAAACTGCCTTTACCCAGCACAACTACCTTCCAATACAGCAGAACAAGGCGAAACGCCTGATCGATGGTGCCGGTCTTCCGCCGAAAGCCCGCCTGGAGAGGAGAGAGGATATCATTCTCATCCATCCAGGTCTGGATTTTGGCTAGGAGCGAACGGCAGAAGACCTTCTGGGCACAATCTATCAGGCTGATTGGACGGTAGTTGGCGGGCTTCGACCTGTCCCCTTTCTTAAAAATGGGTATTACTTCCGCCCCCTTCCATGTGTCCGGGATACTCCCCGCCAGCAATGTCATTGGCCAGTTTCATGAAATAGGTTGCCCAATTGTCCCTGTCAGCACGAAAAAGGTCGCCAGGGATGCCATTGGGACCAGGGGCTTTTGCAGGGATAATAGCATCTAAGGAGCGCATTATCTCCTCCCTAGTAAATGTAAGGGTACATGTTGGAACACCTATATCAAGGAGCATCTGGGAACCGTCATTGGTGTTGCCGATGGAATATAGCTCGCTAAAATGTTTATGCCATTCTACGGCCGGAATGTTGTTGGCTAAGGGAGGTGAGCGTTCAAAGTTACTTTTGGACACAAGGGACCAAAACATCCTACTGTCGGGGTGCCCAATGGCCTCCCCTAGGTCTTCCCATCTCCTTTCATCCCATTCTTTTTTGGCTTTGCCCTGCCCCTGTTTATAATCCTTCCTGGCTTTACAAATGCTAGATGGATCTCTATTCTTGATAGCTACAGTCAGTCTCCCTCTCAAGGCCCTGCACTCTTTATTGAACCATGAATGTCTTCCCAGAAGCCTTCCCTGTGATGGCCTGGTCTTGTTAATAGGGGCATAGAAAAAGCAGGCCAAGCGATCAAAGAATTTCCTATGGGAGATACTGCAACTACTATGTATAGGCGGATCCGTGGTCGCTGTTATGAGAGTCGCTATATGCTTAGTTAAGACGTCTTTGATCGATTGGATCTTGAATTCGTCCGCCAAGACCATAGGCCATTTGAGTCGGCGCTTATCATTTGTGGGAATTAGAGTCTTTGTGCTTAATGGTATTAGGGGCTCTCTCCCGATGTCTCCCCAGGGGTAATCGATGGACAGGATAAGGGGGTTATGATCACTATCACAGGACAGGACTATAACCATGTCCCGTACCAGGGGCCAGAGGGTCAAATCCACTAAAAGGTAGTCAATCCTACTTGACCCCCTTGGTCCAGTGAAGGTCATTCCTCCTCCTCCTCTATTTGAGGTAGTTCTACCGTTAGTAGCCCTTAACTTATATTCTAGGGATATCGCATTCAACTGGAGAGCAGCTTGCGACCATTTTTTAATCGGAGTAAGCTCCAGAGGAGGTACCCTCCAGACTTTATCCTCCTCGTTCACATCATTGGCCTCAGCCCAGTCGAGTGGCTCAAAAGTTACATTGAAATCACCACCGATTATTAGCGGATGGCTTTCATACCTGGCTCCCAATAAATTATCCAGGGCATGGAGGGTTGGGGAACTACCACCTCTGGTGCTCCTAGCATATACGTTATAGATATCGGCCGACTTGCCTTTACCATTAGTTAGCCTAATCCCAAGAATATCCGGGCTATTGGTGACCAACTCTTTTACATCACAATTTAGTGTAAGATTTACAAGTGTGAGCAGCCCTCCTGAAGACTGGCCATGTTTGGATGGTATTGCTGGTCTATAGAAAGTCATAAACCCTGGAATAAACGTAGGGGTCAAACACCAGGTTTCCTGGAGAGTGCATATCTCATGTTGAGAGATAAACTCCAGCCAATGCGAACAATCAAGCTTCCCCCTTATACCCGCCAAGTTCCATGACATAATTTTCAGCGTTTGCCCATTGCCTTTAGAAATGGGAGCCTGAGAAGGAAATGGAACGTTCGATTTAGACGATGCTTGGCAATCGATGATTATATCCGGGCCACTGGCCCGTATAAGATCACTCGACACTAATAACGGGTCAAAGGCTTGGCCATCTGTATAAAAGGAAACGTACTCTCTAGCTCGTTAGGAATTTCATCGAGGTAAGTGTATGCTGGGTCAATGATGTTCGTGGGACCTGTGGTAAAATTACTCGGAGGATCTTTGATGGAGACTGGGGTTAGTCAGTCGTTCTGCGATAGGGATGAGATGGAAGAGTCCCCAGGAATCTGGCGCGCATTTTTAGCTTGATCAAGTATTGAGGGGGATATATAATCTCAGCCTAATTTTCGTAGATGGATTTGGAAGAGATCTGACTTCTATGGCAATTAGATCATGCACCAGGTGCTCAGAAACAAAAATTAGCTCTATTGCATCAACTGTACCCTGGTTCGAAACGCACCTTTTGGCATATACTATGTCGTCTCTAATTATTGATCCGCACCCCCCTCAACCAATGTATGGGTTTGTTTTGTAAGGCTTCGACATTCTCGTACTTAATGCAATTTGGGTCTACTTTAGGAACATTGGTCATGTAAATTGGTAGGGATAACGGATTGTTTAGCTTGCAATGGGATAATGAAGAAGGCTGGCAAGGTAGGGACGCCCTATTGCGACTTGTGACCATGCTCAGCAAAGCTGGCCTTGCCATTGGCCCATGACCAACTTGGTCCTGTGACAAGTCCATAATTTTTCTACCATGATCAACATTTACCCTACATTGCTCTAGAAATGTACTGGTATTTACTCCAGTACTGTGGGTGGGTTGATGATCAGAGTGTGAGGGCGAAGCATTACCATCGGGTTGGTTCCCCGGGGGCATTGCAAGCCCCGTCTTTAAGCTAGCATGACTGAGTAATGCGGGTAATGGTGGTAGTGGCGGCAGTGAGTGTAGTCTATTACTTCCGTCTATTTGTTGGTAGAGTTTAGATACCAAGATAGTTAATGCCTCAATGCTACTTTTTAGGGCTATAATTTCCCTCTGAAGGTCAAGATTCGAGGGTATGAAGCCATTACTAGCTTCCCTTGAGCCCTGTAAAGGGTTTGTACTTAGGTCATTTTTGGATGAATGGGTGCAGTCCGTGTCAGTGTGCACATTAGTTGTAGATGGCATGTCAGCAAGGAGGGCATAACAATTACTCAAAGAGAGCTCATCTTGTGTGACGCTATCAGAAAGACTCGCTTCACTTTGAGCATACGGGAGGCTTAGAGTAGGACTAATACGCACGTCTGTTACTGGGGACATTTTACTTTTCCTTGCTACTTTCTTAAATAGGTTAGGGATGTTCCCATACCCTGCGGTAATAGATCCGGTGGAATTTTGGGGACGGGGGGACTTGGTGTAGATAGTATCAATAGTGGGGGTGTCAGGAATTTGTGCGGGTGATGTTAACAGCTCTTCACAGTCGGCAACAATGTTCTCAATACAGCCGAGGATTTCCTCTCCTGGCCCCCCTTCTCTCCCTTCACACCCAGTTCCCTGTACAAGTGGCTGGAGCCGTTTTTTTGATCTTTTCCTAGTTGCACCTCCCAGCCTACCTCCCAGCCCAATCTCAGTCCCTTTCCTTTTCCCCATGACACCAGTTAAACGATCAAGCCTCAACAAAAATACTGCAGCACAGTACTGCACACTACTAAACCCAACCAACCGGGCTGCAATGACCAATGAAAAGACAGACTATAAGTCCAACTAAAGGTCCAATAGTAAATAGAATAGCACGAGAGAACCGGCAACAGTACCTTTAAGAAAGATGGCCTGGGGCTTCGAGCCTGCAGTGTCAGTGTCAAGGGGGTGGCCCAACCCAGCCTCTTCCGGGTGATGACGGGCAAGGACGGGCCCGCCCTTGGCCCGCGCGCATCCCGCGCTGCGGTGGGTGTAGGCGCTTTTTAAAGCACGATGGCAGCAGGCTCCTCCCTCCTGGGAGCAAGGCACTCAGGGACTTGGAGTCCCCCTGGTAGGCAATGTAGCAGCAGTTGATGGCAGCGCGTCCCGCGCTGCGGTGGGTGTAGGCGGTTTTTAAAGCGCGATGGCAGCAGGCTCCTCCCTCCTGGGAGCAAGGCACTCAGGGACTTGGAGTCCCCCTGGCAGGCAATGTAGCAGCAGTTGATGGCAGCGCGTCCCGCGCTGCGGTGGGTGTAGGCGGTTTTTAAAGCGTGATGGCAGCAGGCTCCTCCCTCCTGGGAGCAAGGCACTCAGGGACTTGGAGTCCCCCTGGCAGGCGATGTAGCAGCAGTTGATGGCAGCGCGTCCCAGTCGTGGACTCCATCCTCAAGACATGCTAGTGATCCAGCCTAACATTTCCAATGTCCCTAGGACAAGTTCTCGGCACACCACAGCCAGCCAAAAGTCCAGATGGGCGGTTATGGGACACCTAGCCTTAGACCTTGATGGGGGTCTACCTGGCAGTACTGCTCATGCCCTAGCAGCTCTGAGGCCTGGTTGTCCTCATGTATGTATCAATTGATTGTGTGGGTTACTGGTGGGGGGCTTTCACAGATGTTGCTTGCTATCTACAAGCAGGACGAGGCCAGGAGCCCCCACAGTTTCTGCCCTGGTCTTGGGTAGGTCATGGAGGTTACAGAGTATGCTTCCCCAACACATGCCATGCTTGGGCGAGTGATAACTTTGGTTTCCCCTTGGGGCGCAGGGAAGCACCAGGCTACCATTGCAAGCTCCTTCACTCTTGGGCATTAGCTGAACAGATCTTTCAGTCACCTTTAGGAGGGGTTATCTGGAGAATTTTGATCAGGGTCTCGGCTCTTCTGATTGGACCTTGGTGAAGACTGACCTGCTCCTGAGCTGCTGCTTGTCACTGCTGAGATTTTTCAGATTGCTGCCACAGTGCTGGAGTGGGACTGCGGACGCATTGACTCATCCACAGGCAGGAACAGGATGCCATTAACTATTACCCTTGTCGAGCTAGAGGGGCCGGTGACCAGCCTGCCTCTCCCATAGAGCCATCCCTCATCTGCTATCTTGCTCCAGAAAGAGGAAAAAACGAGGAGAAATAAAGTTATTTCTACTCGTTACGCCTCTCCTGGGGAGGTGTATCTTTTTGGCGCTTTTCCAGCTTATCTATTCATGTAAATCTGGGCGTGTGTCAAAATCCATGGATGTTGCTTGGGAACACCCACGCTCCACCCATAGAATTCCTCCCCGGTGCAGAGTAATGCAACACAGCGATTTGGGCTGTGTTACATGACTCCAGAATTATGAAGCCACGCAGGGCCATGCAAGGTGGCCTTGTGTGGCTTCATGAATCTCATTTTACATTTGCATCGCTCTTGCACCACGTTGTGTGGTGCAAGATCAGCACAAAGGGGCTCATAAATATGCCCTTTTGTTTACCATCTATCCGCGGAGAGCTACTCCTCGTTGTTGTTAGCCAAGTCCCAGATTCCTAGTCGCTATCAGCCAAGAAGAATTTTACGATCTACAGCTGTGGTGTGGCCTCACTTGTCTGCCAATCCATTAGGAAACAAACCCCTGCAGGATGCAGTCGTGCATTTCTACATCCTCACCGTCACGGTTCCTTACCCTGCATCCAGCAGTCATTTTTGGCACCAATTTTGGTAAAATCTGTAAGTACTAATGGTATACTCTACCACTGGTCACAAAGCCATAGTATGTGATTACATTGACCACCAAAACTTTGCCGCACCATTTCTTTGTTACGATTACTTCCATCTACTATTACTTGCAAGTCCACCGCTATGATTGTAATTATCAATAATATGAAGCTACTTCTTGGACCTCCTAACTGTTCGACCTAACCCAAACCCAAAATGAAATGAAATGAAATATAATTACATGAAATTAAACTAATGCTTGTATTAAATGATGCTAATTAAAATAATGTCAAATAAATAGTAAATAACTTAATTCTTCCTGTAATGCTAAACCTAAAACAAGATTAAATTAAATAATAGTAAATCAAAGTAATACTAACTCTAACCTACCTTAAAATAAATGAAATTATATTAAAATGATTTAAAATAATAGTAACCTGAGCCCTACATTATACTAGATTCATTTTTAAATTAACCTAACCATGAATTATATTATATTAAGTTCCATGATATTGTTATAACATATATTAAATGAATGCCTTAACCCATCCTCTAAACAAATTTAGATTAAACTAAGTTCATAAAAACAGTAAGTAACCTTGGGGCTTATTTACAAGCCCCTAGTGCCATCAGAGGGTCACTTTTTTGACGCTCCAGTGGCGCTGTATGCTGGCCCTTATTTACAAGGCCACACAAAGCCACTTTGAGTGGCTTTACAAAGCCTTGTAAATCAGGCCCTCTTACACACAGTACTCTGCGCCAAAAGGGCATGTCATGGGTGTTTGCTGGGTGTTCCCACGCAATACCTATGGCTTTTTGACACTGCCCCAGATTTACAAGGATTCGTAAATTTGAGGCAGTGCCAATAACTAACGTCTTTCCAGGGGAGGTGTTAAAGTGGTGCAACAAAGAGAAATACTTTTATTTCTCCTCAGGCATATTTACAAGCCCATTGCGCCACCGGAGCGTCACTTATTTTGACGCTCTGGTGGCACAGTGTTCTGGCCCATATTTACAAGGCCACGCAAAGCCACCTTGCGTGGCTTTTCATGGCCTTGTAAACATGGCCCCCTTTCACACATTACTGTGCGTGAAAGAGACGTTCCATGGGTGTTGGTGTGGGTGTTCCCACGCAACACCCATGGATTCTGACGCATTCCTAAATTTACAAGATTTCATAAACCTGGGAATGCTTCAGATCCTCACGCCTCTCCAGGACAGGCATAAAAGTGGCGCAACGAGGAGAAATACCTTTATTTCTACTTGTTTTCCCTCTTCCTATGTGTGCTGCATTCTACTGCACACATAGAAGGAGAAAAACGCCATCAATTATTGTTTTTGTGCAGAAAGATGTACCTTCCTGCACAAAAACAATCATCCCTGCAGTGCAGGCACCCTTGCAACATGGTGAAAGGGTGCCTGCGTTTGTGCTAGGCAGTCTATTGTGCGCCAACGCAGAGGAAAGCACAGGGATGCATCGTATTGTTGCAAATACAACGCATTCCTGTACTTTCCAAATGATGCAGTTTGGCGCAGCAAGATGGCCTGGAATGCTGCGCTGCCTCATTATCTTGTAAATATGCCCCCTCGTTTTTTGCTCTTTCTATGTGTGCTGCATTCTGCAGCACACATACAAGGGGCAAACCCCATTAATTATTGTTGTTGGGCTGGAAGGTGTCCCTTCCTGCACAACAGCAATCAACCCTGCAACGCAGGTACTCTTGCACCATGGTGCAAGGGCATCTGCATTGGCGCACAGCTTCTGTTTTAGCGCTGGCGCAGGGGAGAGCATAGGGGTGCGCCTTATTCTTGTAAATATGGCGCATCTCTGCATTTTTGAAATGACGCAGCTCGGCGCAGCAAAATTGCTCACGGCGACGTTCTGTGCCATTTCATTGTAAACATGCCCCCTTGTTTTAACCATAATAATAATTTCACTAAACCTAAAATTCGAACTCCACGTGCTTTGGCTGAAGTAATGGTATGCTGGTAGTTGAACCTATACTACAGTCTTACTGATAAAAGTTGGGTAATGGGCAGATAAAAGAATGGGATTGAAGTAATGATAAGGCACATAGAAAGCACAACAGTGGACCCCACCATTCAGGGTACTATCCAAAGAGAGAGGAAGTTTTATGAAATAGCTAGGAGATTTTTTTATTTACAGCAGACTCCGGTTTACTGATGTTCAGGCATGTTTGTGGTCCTTCGATGTACACATTGCATATAGATAATTGTGTGAGTGTACAGCTTACTTTGGATGTTTTTAAATTACTTTTCTTTACTGTAGTTACTATAATAGGAACAGGAACTATTATTTCTGAAGGTGGTGTGGGTTGGCATATTTATTTGCATTTTCCATGTTACATATTGTGCTGAGGCTAGGCGGGATTTTGTTTTTGTGGGCCTTGTCGGGAGTATCTGGGGTTAATATTCCCTTTATCATTTTTTTGTTCGTCTCAATGATGCCAGAGCGATGCACTCATCTCTTCTCCTCAACATTTGATGTTGCAAATGTAGCTCACTGTCATCTTGCTCTGCCTCCTGGTGTGAATTATGCACCAAAAGCTAATATGTCCACTCTGCACCATTGTGTTAGCTTTACGAGGCCTCAGAAGGTTCCGTCTCCCAACATGCCGAAGCATCCATTAGAAACTATTACAATGTGCATATCACTAATATGTTGTATTGTCAATGTTTCATGACTAATTAATCGCTTATTAACACCCACCGAGTTGTCTGTATATCCACTCAAACTGTATATCTGTGCTACGTACCTTGTTGCTATGCATCCTTTTCTGTTCGAAATGCTCCAGATTACCTGTAAATAAGTACTTTTCAGAAATTGCAGTAAAAGTGTGCTTGTTAGGGTTCTACCATCCGGCCACTAGATGGGGCTCACAAACTTCCTCTGGGGTCCTGCCTTTATTGCTGAATAGGGCTATATACACTTCTACATCTTGTGTTCTCAGGCCCAGTTCATATTCCAGTTTAGGCTTCCACTCCACCTCCCTGATGAATTATGGTCCATGTAGTCCTTTCTGTCTTCAAAAATGTTCAAACCAGCCACAGAGTGCAGGAGTCCATCAGTTTCAAGGGGCCTGTGGAATGGATGGGTCATGGCAGGCCATTCTGCCCTGAAAGCTGCCTAGTAGGAAAATGCCAAAGCGACAGAATGGGCAGTCTGACCCTGCAGAAGGCCCACTCGGTCCTGAACATGAGGCATTCCTCTGGCAGTGAAGGACCGATATTATAAGCTATGAGAGAGAAGAAACTTTTTTTGTTGTTAATGTAGTCTTTCTCAAATAAGTCCTTGTGATGCCAAGTGGATCTTCTCCCCTCTTTCCAAGAAAAATGTTTGAGTTATTTGTAGCAAAGTAAAGCACTCCTTAAGGTGGACGAACTGATTTTGCCTACAGGGAAATTTAGAGAAATCTTGACAGACTAAAGCTTCTGACAGTGCTCCACCAACTCAGGAAATCTGCTCCGGCCACCACTGCACACTTAATGCGAGGACTTGACTGCAGAGACCCATCCAAAGGCCTGCAGCGATCATGTGGCAATCTGACTGACTGACCAACAGTACCACGAATCACATCCTGGAATTCTAGGTGGGCCTGGTAGAGGTATTTTTATGCATCATTTAGACTTCCTGATCGAAAAATAATCATGTATGGTCAGATCACTAACATTTCTATATTGCAAATAGCCTTCCTATCATAAAATATCACAGAATTTCCCCAAAAGAAGGCTCTCTTTCACCAAATATCTTAATTAGAGTAATATCTGAATTAGCCCAGGCTGTGCATAAAATTGTTTAATGGCAAAATGCTACACTTGTTTTATTATTGTTAGACCTGTCAGCCTTAGGGGGTCTTCTCCCGAACATTTTGCCTTCCTCTGAACATTTTTGTTGATCTTGTTTTTGCTAGCCTTAGGACTCTGTGCACTTTACCTCTGCTAACCAGCGCTAATGTGCTTGTGCTCTCCCTCCTAAACATGGTAACATTGGCTTATACCCAATTGGCATATTTAAATTACTTATAAGCCCCTAGTAAAGCCATACTGTAAAATCTGAAAAAGACTATTAGTTATAGATTCCTTACCTTCGAATTACCCCCAGGCGTCAGACTGGATCCGTAAAAAAAAATTCTCAGCAGTACCCCTGCGTGTCGGTAGGTGGCGTCGGTCTACTCCGCGTTCGTTGTCGGCGTCGTGATCGCCGGGATGACGTCGCGGTATCTACTTAGACGCCGCCCCAGCACGCTGACGTCAGTTCTTTCTTTTTCCGCGCCAGCCAGCGCAGATCCGGAGAGAGCGGTACCCTTAGTCATTTTTTGACTAAACTTTTTTGACTTTTTGTCGACATCTTTTTTGAAGTCTTACGACTCCTGGTGCACGAGGGATGTCAAGTCGTCGACCCGGTTTCAAGCCTTGTGACTCCTGTCACAAGTTGATGTCGGTCACCGATCCGCACCTCGTGTGCCTTTGGTGCCTGGAGCGCGACCACGACCTGAAGTCGTGCTCCAACTGCCGGGCCCTGAACGTGAAGTCTTTGCGGGAGCGGTACCGAAAGCTTTTGGAGGCCCGGCAGTCGGCTCCGTGCCGTTCGAGGTCCCGGTCGAGGGGAAGGTTGCGGGACCGGTCGCGGAGCCACCACCACTATTCGTCATCGAAGGCTTCGGGTAAGTGGAAGCACAAGAAGAAGGCGAAGAAGCATCGTCGTTCTTCGCCTTCTCCCCGTCAGTCAGCCAACGCGACGCGGGTCACGGAGGGTCGTCGTTCTCCGGCTCCGTCCTCGAAGCCTGCTGGGACGGCTCCGCGCTTTCCCCCCCTTTCCGGGAGATGGAGTGTCCCCTGCCCAGCTTCGTGCATTTTACGAAGCCCTCCACTCCATCTTTCGGCAGCCCGACTCCGCCGGCGTGCCTTCGGGTCCCGCGGACTCTGCTGGGGGCTCTAAGCCTTCGATGCCAGCGGCTCCGGTCTCAGCGCCGCAGGGCCCCCAAGGATCCAGGCGTGGATCCCGATCGGCGCCGGTAGACCTCACCGTACCTTCCCCGGCGCAGAATCCTCTGACGACGCCTCTGCCTCCGACGCCGGTTGCACCCCTAGCCGGAATCGACCCCAGCTTCCCTCTCGACTTGTACACGGAGCCGGACCGGTGCCGACCGGTACTTTTGTACCACTGTTCTTCCCTGGCATTCCCTATTGCCATGAGTGGCAGCCAGAGGAAGGTGAGGAGGACTGAGAGGGGTCTGTTGACCCTCTGGCAGATCAGCTTGAAGAGCCGGACTGGAGAGAGGAGTTGGGTAATACCAGGGGTCTGGATACCTCCCCAGACCTTGGTACGCTTTCTCCTCCTACCGTGGCTACGGAGGAGGAAGCTTCCTACGCTGTGGTGTTGCGTAGGGCGGCTGAGACCTTGTGCCTTGAGTTTCCTACGGTGGCGGTCGGGACTAACCTACTGACTGAGGTGCTTCAGCCGGCAGCAGCCTCTTCGGAGCCCTTGCTGCTTTTCAATGAGGCCCTCACTGGCGTCCTTCTGGGCTCCTGGTCCAAGTCCAGCACAGGGGCTCCTGTGGATAGGATGATTGCCTGACGCCACCGCCCGGCCCCTGGTGACCCACTTTTCCTCTCCCAACACCCTACCCCCGAGAGCTTGGTGGTCCAAGCCTCATCCTCGAAAGGAAGTGCTTTCCCTACAGCTCCTCAAGATAGGGAATCCAACAAGCTGGATCATCTTGGGAAGAAGATGTTTTCTTCCGCCAGCTTAGGACTGTGGACGGTGAACACCGAATGTCTCTCGGGCCGTTACACACATTCGGTGTGAGACACCATTGCACAAGTGCTGCCACAGTGCCCGGAGGAGGCCCGGGCCGTGCTCGCCCGTGCTGTTGCTGAGGGTCGAGATGCAGAGAAGTTTGCCATCCGGTGTGGGCTGGATAAGTCGACTCGCTGGGTAGGACGATTTCCACGTCGGTAGCCCTGAGTCGCTACACCTGGCTGAGGACCTTTAGATTCTCGGGGGATGTCCAATCTATCCTTTTGGACATGCCCTTTGATGGCCATCGCCTGTTTGGTGACAAGGCAGACAACGCGCTTGAGCGCTTCAAGGACTCTAGGGCTACGGCCAGGTCCTTGGGTCTTGCAGCAACTTCTCGCCCCATGCAGTCTGCCTTTCGCCCCTTCCGTAGTCACAGAAGGGGTGCCCCCCCCACGTGCCACCTAGAGCCACAGGGCCGCACAAGCCACCCAGCTTCTGCGCGGCCGGGGACGTGGGACCCAGCGTCGTGGGTCCGGGGGCCAGAGGGCAGGTCAGTCCACCATTCCCCCTCTGCAGCTGCCTCCAAACCTTCCTAGTCTGACTTTTCAGGGCCACCTGTTGCCAGTGGGCGGCAGGATCCGCCATCATCTCCCCCACTGGCACAACATCACGTCGGACAGGTGGGTTTTGCAGATAGTCCAAAGGGGCTACTCCCTCCCCTTTGAGACTACCCCTCCCTCCATGCCACCAACACTCCATCGCATGTCGGAGGATCACTAGGCCCTTCTCTGTCAGGAAGTTACGGCTCTCTTGGCCAAGGGAGCTATCGAGCGAGTCCCTGTGCCAGAAGTAGGTCATGGTTGTTATTCCCACTACTTCCTGGTACCCAAGAAGGACAAAGGCTTGCATCCTATCTTGGATATCAGGGATGTCAACCGCTTCCTCCGGAAGGAGAAGTTCAAAATGTTGACATTGGCTCAGGTCCTGTCTGCCCTCGACTCTGGAGACTGGATGGTAGCGTTGGACTTGCAGGATGCTTATTTCCACATCCCTGTCCTGGCTGCCCACAGGCGTTACCTATGGTTCAAGGTAGGCCACAAGCATTTTCAGTTTATCGTGCTGCCCTTTGGCCTTAATAGCGCCCCTCGTGTGTTCACAAAAGTTATGGCGGCGGTCGCAGCTCATCTGCGCAGATCAGGGGTTCCCGTCTTCCCCTACCTCGACGACTGGCTGTTGAAGGCGAGCTCGCCCCAGGCTGTCATCTCTCACCTCCAGACTACGGCGGACCTCCTGCACTCGCTAGGGTTCACTATTAACGTGCTGAAGTCACACCTAATTCCCTCTCAGGAGCTCCTTTTAACTGGACCAGTTCTGGATACAGCGCAGTTTCGGGCTTATCCTCCCGAGCAGCGAGTCCGGGATATTCAGGCTATGATACCGATGTTTCGGCCTCTATCCCGGTTTTCTGTGAGAATGACCCTGAGGCTGCTGGGCCTCATGGCCTTGTGCATCCTGCTGGTGGATCATGCCAGGTGGCATATGCGGGCTCCGCAGTGGGACCTGAAGTTCCAGTGGGCGCAGCATCAGGGGAATCTTTCCGATTACGTCCAGATCTCAGAGGGGACTGCACACCAATTGCAGTGGTGGCTAACGAAACAGGATTGGGTCAACGGCAGATCCCTCTCCCTTCCCCAACCAGGGTTCACAGTGGTGACAGATGCGTCACTCCTGGGATGGGGCGGCCACATGGGAGAGGCGGAGATCAGAGGCCTCTGGTCTCCGGCGGAGTCCGGGCTCCACATCAACTTTCTGGAGCTCCGGGCGAATCGTCTTGCACTGAAGGCATTCCTTCATTCTGTCAGAGGAAGGTTAGTGCAGGTGTTCACGGACAACTTAACCGCCATGTGGTACTGCAACAAACAGGTCGGGGTGGGGTCGTGGACCCTATGTCAAGAGGCTCTTTGCCTTTGGACGTTGCTGGAACATCAGGGCATGTCCCTGGTGGTTCAACACCTGGCCTTTTCCCTGAACGTCAGGACCGACGAACTCAGCCGCCGGTGCATGATGGATCACGAATGGCATCTTCACTCGGAGGTGGTGCAAGGTTTCTTTCAGCAGTGGGGAGAGCCTTGGTTAGATTTGTTCGCCACCGAAAAGAATGCGCAATGTCAGCAGTTCTGTGCGTTGGAATTTCCAAGGCGGCACTTGGTCGGCGGTGCTTTTTGTCACAAGTGGAATTGCGGTCTTCTATACGCCTTTCCGCCTATACCACTTCTGCCCAGAGTGCTGAAGAAGATCAAGCGCGACCAGGCCCAAGTCATTCTTGTGGCTCCGGACTAGGCACGAACAGTCTGGTATCCTGAGCTCTTGAACATGGCCATCGATCCTCCGATCAGACTGCCTCTTTGGGAGGATCTTCTGTCGCAGCCGCAGGGAACGGTCCTCCACCCGAACCTGTCCAGCTTCCACCTCCTTGCGTGGGGATTGAGCAGCGACAGTTGCCAGCTTTCTACCTCCCTCCCGAAGTCTGTAATGTCATCTTGGCAGCCAGGCGTCCCTCTACTAAAACAGTATACGCCTGTAGATGGAACAAATTTGTGGCATGGTGCGCAGCAAAGGCTGTGGATCCCCTTTCTGCCCCTCTTTCTGAGGTTCTCCTATTCATACTTTCTTTGGCCCAGCAGGGCTCTGCTCTGGGCACCCTTAAAGGCTATCTTTCGGCCATTTCCGCCTTTCTTCGCCTTCCTGATCAGCCTTCTCTTTTCAAGTCCCCTATTTATTTATTTATTTATTTATTTAAAGTTTTGTATAGCGCGAACATGACCCAAGCGGATATCAGAGTGCTTTACATGACGGTTGCGGAAGACATAGATCGAAAGCTGTGGGAGACATTTAAGGCAGTATACATCAGTAACAACAGTGACAAAGTGGTTATACTGGACCGTGACAGTGGCCCGTTAGCAATTGCGACAAGATACATAAGGAATAACAGTGGAATGGTGGCGTAGCAGAGGCCAGGTGGTAACTAAGTCAGTTAAAAACATGCAGGGCGCCAAAGGGAGCAAAGCTTCTAGTTCAGGGAATTGTTAATCAGTAGAGCTTTCACTTCCCTTTTGAAGGCAAGGGTTGAGGGAATTAGACTTGTTTCAACAGGTAAGGAGTTCCATATTCTCAGGGCAACGCCAGAGAAAGTACGTTTGTAGGTTTTCAGTTTTTTGAATTTCTTTGGCTTGAGGAGCAGAGTGCTAGTGCTCCTTGAGGGCCTGGCGCTGCCAGATAGCTCGAGCTTATGTTTCAGGTAGATAGGGGTATTGAAGTGTAGAGCTCTATGGGTCATACAAGCAATTTTTAACTGAGTCCTTGCCTCAAATGGGAGCCAGTTGAGCGCTTTCAGGTCAGGAGAGATGTGGTTGGATTTCCTGGAACCAGTGACAAGTCTAGTCGCCGCATTGAGAGATGCTCTGAGTGGGGCTAAACTGAGTTTCGGGAGACCGCATAGAGTAGCACTGCCGTATTCAAGCCTTGAGATGACTAGTGCTTGCACCGCTGATTTGAAGTCTTTTTGTGGGAGGTAAGGTTTAAGTTTTCTAAGGATGCTCAATTGGAAGTTCGCTCCTTTGGTAGATGCTCTGATGTGATCTTGCATGTTCAGGTTCTTGTCTAGTACAACACCCAGTGATTTAGTGGAGTCAATGATGTGTGGTGTGCAGTTGAGGGCGGGGAGGTTTGTTAGGAATTGCCCCACAGTGGGGGATTGCCTAGTAGGTGAAATGAGGAGGAATTCAGTTTTAAGGGCGTTAAGTTTGAGGTGGTTGGAGGTTAGCCAGTTTAAGGTTTTGTGCAGGGTTCCGTTGAGTGACTGGATGTCTTCAGGTGAAGATAATTTCATGTACAGTTGGGTATCATCCGCATACATGTGATATTGGATGTTGGAAGCTTTGAGGATTACAGTCAGTGGTTCAATGAAGAGGTTGAAGAGCGTGGGGGAGAGTGAGGATCCTTGAGGGACACCCAGAGTGCAGGGACTGGAGTTGGATAGAGTTTGATTGGTTTTGACTCTTTGCGTTCTGTTGTTGAGAAAAGAGGCAAACCATTTTAGGACAGTGCCAGAGAGCCCCATCCTACATTCCAAGAGGTTAAGCAGGTTGTCATGTTTGACCGTGTCAAATGCAGATGAGAGATCGAGAAGTATTAATAGGCAAGCTTCATTCTGATTGAGCAAAGAGAGGGCATCGTCCACTATATGCGTGATGGCCGTCTCAGTGCTGTGTCCAGCACGGAAGCCCGATTGGAATTGGTCGAGGAGTTGGAATTGCTCAATGTGTTTGCGCAGTTGTTCATGTACACATTTCTCTAGGAGTTTTGCCAGGGTAGGAATGTTTGTGATTGGTCGATAGTTATTCAAGTCTTCAGGGTCAGCCGTGGGTTTTTTGAGAATAGGGAGAACTAGGCCTGCCTTCAGGCAGTCCGGGATCTTCCCTTGGAGAAGCGAAGCGTTGATGATCTTGGACCAGAGCTGGACTAGGGTTCCTACCATTTCTTTGAAGAAGTTAGGGGGGAGGGGGTCATTGAAGTGATTGGAGGGTTTCAGGGTCGATAGTATGCTGAGGATGGCAGCGTCATTGACGGGCGTGAATTGGCTCCAAGAGGCATTGTTTTTGGGGGAGGGACAGCATGACGTAGGAGGGGGGGCAGGTAAAGAGGATTCAGGCGAAGGTGAGAGTTTGATTAGAGCCGACTTAAGGTCTGATTCGATCTTATTCGCCTTTTCGAGGAAGAAGTCAGCAACGGCATCACAGCTCGGCTGAGGGCAGGAGATGTGAGGTGATTGACCGGAAGTGTTATTAGATTGTGACTTAATCAACTCAAAGAGTCTTTTCGGGCGATTTGTGGCTTTATCAAGTTGGGATTTGAAGAAGGTTGCTTTTGCCGTTCTGATGAGTTTATTGTATCTGCTCCTTTTTAGTCTAAGAGTTTTTAGTAGATCCGTGGATGGAGCTGCTCTCCAGGCACGTTCTGCTAGTCTAAGGCTGCGTTTGTCCGAATTTAGGCTGTCATTGAACCATGGTTTGGAGTCTTTGATGGGCTTTCTTTTTAGTTGAAGGGGGGCAGTTGCATTCAGGGCAGAGAGCATGGCATTGTTATAGCGATCAGTGAGGTCGTGAACGTTGGCCATGTTAGCAGGGGGCAGTAGGGATGTAGTGCAGTGAGATATGAGCTCATTAATGTTGGTATTATGGAGGGATCTTTTCCAATGTTTTTGTTTTAGTGGTTGTGATTTATTGGAGTTCCAGCTTTCAAGGATACGGAAGGTGATATAGTGATGGTCCGACCAGTCACAGGGGAGAATAGACTCGAGTTGGATGGAGCTGGGATTAGCGATGATTAGATCGAGGGTCGAGCCTAAGTTGTGCGTGGGACTGTCACAGTATTGGGTCAGGGAGAGATCCTTTAGGAAGTTTTTGAGAGTATTAACAGCCTGATCATGTGGGTCATTCCAGTGGAGGTTGAAGTCTCCAAGGAAGATCTGGGGGCAGTGACGACCAAGGTTGGAGGAGATGGTTTCCATAGTATGTTCAATAAAGGGGGGGTTGTCACCCGGCGGGTGATAGAAGATGTGCAGGCTACAGATGGGTCTATGCTTGCTAGTGATATCTATGCATAGATATTCGCAGGATGAGAGAGTAGCTGATGGGGCCTTTTTAGCTGAGAGAGAGCTGTGGTAGATGCAGGCTATGCCTCCACCCGTTTTCTTGACTCGATCGAGTCTGATAATGTTGTGGCTGGGCGGGACTAGAATGTCAAGGATGGGGCCTGAGGAGTCGGTGAGCCAGGTTTCGGTAAGGATAAGGAGGTCAAGTTCCTGAGCCTGGATGAGAGCAGCAAGGTCCATGGCATGTTTCATCGCTGATCTACAGTTAAGTAGCAGGCATTTCAGGTGTGCTTTGTGTTCATTGGAGGGTGGCTGTGTGATAGGTATCTGCATGAGGTTGTTGAAGTTTAGGGTATTGGTGTTGAGTCTGGGGGCTCTATGTGTGTTAGGTGTGATGCAATGAATAGCCTCTGTGTTGTCTTGTTTGGGCTTTTCCGTTTCAGGGGGATTTATAGGGGTGGATTGTGAAGATCCAGAGGGGGCTGCTGCGTTGTATGCTCGGAGGAGGGAGAGAGTATCTAGTTCTGAGAGCTGATTGTTGGATCTGGCGGGTCTGGATGGGGCGTTGGGGTAGGGGGTGGTATTCCAGTTCTGGCCTGGGGGTTTCAGTCGGGGGTAGGTCGGTAGCATTGTGGGGGGGATAGCATTGTGGGGGGGATAGAGGGATAAGGTGGTGCTGGAGCGAGTGCAGGGGTTCCTGCGATGACTTGTTGGAAGCGAGGTCAAGGGCCAGGTCAGCGGTGGTGTTAATGAGATTTTGAATGGCCGTTTTGAGATTAAGAAGTTCCTGGTTGATTTCCTTGAGCTTAGTAGCTGGATCCGCTGGTGGTTCGTGGTTCGTGTGGATGGGAGGAGAGGTGGGGTTCATTATGGTGGACATAGGTGAGTGCATATAAGGGGGACGACGGGGAGGGGGGACAGCTTCAGAGGAGGATTTCCGTCTCAGATGGAAGGGAGAAAATTGTGAGCGGATGCTAGGGTTAGGGGGCATTGCTTTCCTGGAGGAAAGAGGGCCAGCCAACTGTGGGGAAAGGGAATTATGTGGGAGAGAGTTCGGAGGAAAGGGAGATTGGGGGGTGTGGGGGAGGTGATCGGGGCTAGGGATAGCAGCTTCTTCAACAAAGCGGGAATGGAGTTGGGTAGTTCTGGGTGGTCGGGGCATGGTGGATGAGTATGTGGTGCCTGGGTGTGGTGGAGCTGAAGTCCTATGCGAGTTGTTTGAAATATGGGGGGCAGTTGATCGGAGGTGGTGGGACAAGAGCGCGTGCTCAGGTTGGCCCTGAGTTGGAGTTGGTGGAAGGTCGTTCCTTGGGTGAATAGGGGTGTCACTATGGTCAAGTGATTTTTTTATGCGGTCGAATCTTTCATCAAAGATGGCCAGGTTGCGGTCGGTGGCCTGAATTAGTATCGTCCCATTGTTATAGATGGAAATATTTATTTATTTATTTATTTAAAGGTTTTATATAGCGCTGGCTGGACCCAAGAGTATCAGAGCGCTTTACAAGGTTTGGTAATGCAGAATTGCAATATAACTTTTGTACATTGAGGTAATAAACAAGGCAATTTGAAAATTTGAAACAGTATTAGTTTTAAATGAGGTAAATTAACTAGGGAAGCATAAGTCAAACAACTGATCGAAGATAGTAGGACTGATAGAAAGCAAAGTTAGTTAGAGAAATGAAGAGGGGGGACGGCGTGAAAGTGAAGGGCGACTGTGGAGGGCGAGGGGTAAGGGGAAAGCAGGTGTAAGTAGGTGGGTACTACCCAAAAAATAAAAAAAGGGGGGGGGAGGTGGCCGTAAATGAAAGAATTGAAAGGAGGGGGGGAGGGGGTGATACAATAAGTAGAGGGGAGCTATACAGTCGGGTCAGGGGTAAGAATTAGTGTCCGGTGACAAGGTATTAAGGACCCCAGTATTTGTTGAGAAGGTGCAGCTTGAGGTCTTTTTTGAAGCTGAGGTAGGAGGGGTTGCAACGTAGATCTTTAGGGAGGGCATTCCAGACGGAGGGCGCATTTCCAGAGAAAGAGCGTGACTGTGTTGATTTCTTTTTTAATAAGGGAGGGACTAGGACGAGAGCGTTAGTGCTCCTCATTGTTCTAGTACAGCCTGCTTTGTGGAGTTTATCAGAGAGGTAAGATGGGGTGCTTTGATGGAGGGCTTTGTGCGTGATGCAAGCAGTCTTGTAAGTGGATCTGCCTTCAATAGGAAGCCATTTGAGGTCTTTGAGGACAGGGGAGATGTGATCAAACCGTTTAAAGTCAGTAATAAGCCTGGCAGCAAGGTTAAGTACGGATTTGATAGGGGCTAGGTGGACTTTAGGAGTTCCCGAGAGAATGGCATTACCATAGTCGAGTCTCGACAGGACCAATGATTGCACCACTGTTTTAAAGTCATCAGCAGGAATAAAGGGTTTAATTTTCTTGAGATGATGGAGTGTGAAGAGAGCACCTTTGGCCGAATTTTTTATGTGGGGAGTAAGACTGAGGCTCTGATCGACGCTGATGCCGAGGGATTTGACTGAGTTAGAGATGGAAAGAGTGCAGTTGAGAGCTTTGATGTCAGATATCCAGTGTTGAATAGGGAGCGAGTTGTTTTTAGGAGAGAATAGAATGATTTCCGTTTTTTTAGGGTTGAGTTTGAGGTGGTTGTGATGGAACCAAAATTGAATCTTAGTCAAGGCCTCGTTGAGGTGTAAGACGTCAGCATGGGATTTGATCTTACAGTAAAGTTGGGTGTCATCAGCATAGAGGTGGTAACTGATTTTCGCTTGCTTAAGAATGAGGGTGAGGGGTTCCATGAAGAGGTTGAATAGAGTGGGAGAGAGAATAGAGCCCTGGGGGATGCCCAAGGAGACCGGCAAAGGATTAGAAAGGAAATCGCTGACTTTAATTTGTTGGGTTCTATGTTGGAAAAAGGAGGTGAACCATTTGAGAACAGCACCACTGAAGCCAAAACGGTCTTTGAGAATATTGAGTAAGGCAGCGTGGTTAACAGTACCAAAAGCAGCAGAGAGGTCAAGGAGAATGAGAAGGGAGGATTCGCCCTTGTCTAGGGAGTGGTGGATGTCATCAATAATGTTGAGCATGGCAGTTTCAGTGCTGCAGCCCTTTCGAAAACCTGATTGTAATGCGTCCAAGAGGTTGAATGAGTCGATGTGTTTGTCCAACTGGAGCAGGGCGCATTTTTCCAGGGCCTTAGATAGGAAAGGAAGGTTAGAAATAGGGCGCAGATTATTTTAGTCATTGGGGTCAACTGTAGCGTTTTTGATGGTGGGGGTAATTTGTCCTAGTTGGAGGGAAGCAGGGACACTACCGGTGGCTAGGGAGGAGTTGATGATAGTGGTCCAATATGGGGCAATGATGTGTTTTAGGTCTTGGACAAGATAGGCAGGGAGGGGATCTCTGGTGTGCGAGGATGGTTTAAGCTTGGTGATGATGTTGAGGACTTCCCGTTCTGAAACTGGACAGAAGTTATTCCAGGATGCATTGTTTTTTAGCTGGGGGATGGTGTAGTAGGGTTCAGAAGGGGTGACAACGGGGGGGAGTTGGGAAGGGTCCGGGGGAAGGGTAGGGGTGGATGGAGACTTAGAGGGGATGTTAAGGAGGGGTGGTAGGCTATGCGGGAGGGGAGTTAAGACGAAGGATTGATCAATCTTAGTGATTTTATCCGAGAAGAAGCTAGCAATTTCTTCACATCTCTTGACTGTAGCCATTAGTTTGGGGGGGAGCTGAAGCAGCTTGGTTTTTGACAATGCTAAATAATTCCCTAGGTCGGTTTCTTGCCCGGTCAAGTTGTGAACGGAAGAAGGAGGCCTTTTCGTTAAAGATGTGTTTTTTGTAGTTGGCCCTTGCGGCTCTGAGGAGGACAAGATTTGAGGGGGAAGGGTGTTGCCTCCACGTGCGTTCAGTCTGCCTAAGAGCGCGTCTCTCATTGTTGAGGTCAGTGTTGAACCAGGATTTGGAGGGGTTACGTTTTTGCAGTTTTAATTTGGCTGGAGCGATTTGGTCAGGGACTTCAACGATGGATTTGTTGTAGTGTTCCGTAAGGTCGTTAGCACTTTGGGAGAGAGGAGTAAGCCGTAGATGTGCTTTAATCTTAGTCTCCAGTTCGCCCGGAGGAATAAGGTGAAGATTTCTAGTCAATTTCTTTTGTTTGGTGGTATTTGTGGCTGGGGGGGGGGGGGGGCACAAAGCTGTTGATCGTGAAGAGGATGAGGTGGTGGTCAGACCAGTCAATGGGGATGATGTGGGAAAGAGAAGCCAGTTCCTTGCTAGTGATGATAGCGTCAAGAGTGGCACCTTTGGAGTGTGTTGGAGAATGGCAGAGTTGTTTCAATTCACTGATATCAAGTAAGTCATTGATGAGACTAACCGAGGGATCATCATTTTTGTTCCAGTGGAGGTTAAAGTCTCCGAGGAAGAGGTTTCTAGAATTGGAAATCGATGAATGGGTAAGGAGATCAGACAATTCTTCCACAAAGGAAAGAGGGTCACCAGGGGGATGATAGATGTTATGTAGACGAATAGGGGGGGAACCCTGAACTATAAGTTCAGCACCAAGGTATTCAAAAGTAGTATGGTCAGAGTGCTGGACAGGTGAGAGTTGAAGTTCTTCTTTATAGATTATGGCAAGGCCCCCTCCAATTTTATCAAGCCTGTCTTTTCTGAGGATGGAGTAACCAGGGGGAGAGAGCAGGTCAAGGATTGATGACGAGTGGGCATTAAGCCAGGTTTCCGTGAGAAAGGCGACGTCAATGGCTTCACTAAGGATAGTTTCCGCGATTTCTGTTGCATGACAGGCTGCCGATCGGCAGTTAACCAGCATGCAGTTGAGGGGTTTAGGGTCGTTTTTTGTGGGGGAACAGGAATGGATAGTGGTGAGTTGTTGTGGGGGTCTAGGCGAGACTGGGGAGGAAGGGATCCTACTTGTCCCCAGGATCACAGGGATAGATGAATGAGGTGAAAGGGTGTTCGTAGTCGAGGTGATGGGGGAGTGGGATTTATTGAGGTCAAGGGGGTCGGAGGAGGGAAGATGGCTCAGGGAGGAGGGTGGGCTGAGTAAACAATTACTGCAAGGCGGTCTAGGTGGAGAATTGCCGTAGGGGGAATTATTCCCTTGGTGATGGAGTGCGGTGTTAGTTTGTACGGAATCCAAGGGATAGGTATGATTGGAGGGGTTCCTTGAGGAGAGGGAGTTGACGTCATTTCTGAGAGAAGAGAGTTCTAACACGCGGGTTGCGAGGTGGAGTTCAATATTGAGGAGTGACTTGGTAAGAAGTGAGATAGTGAAGGGGGCTAGGCGGTCGGGGGGGCGAGGGGTATGTTCCATGCTGGTCGGGGATGGAGGTCTAGGGTGTGGACAGGGTGGGAAGCCAGGTGGGGGGATGTGAGGGGTGTTTAGGTTGCAGGATAGAAGTGAAATTAAAGGGTGCGAGAGGGCATTCCCAGGGGTCAACTGGGTGTCATGAGAAGAGAAGGGGGCATGGGGGGGGTGATGAGGGCTGTTAATTAGATAATGGGGGGGAAGGTTACTAGGAGAGAAGGAGATTGGAGTTATTAGTGGAGCCGTCGGGGGGAGGGGGTACATGTGGAGGAGGGGTGGGTTGGGTTGGGTGGTTGAGGGAGTTGTAGGAGGGTTACTAGGAGAGAACGAGATTGGAGTTATTGGTGGAGCCGGCGGGGGGTCAGGGGGAGGGGGTACATGTGGAGGAGGGAGGGTTTGGTTGGCTAAGGGAGTAGTAGGAAAGTCAGGAGGAGGGGGAGATGCTAATGAGGTAGGGAGGAAATACATCAGGGAATCAGGGATTTCATTGATGATTAATGAGTCAGGGAAAGGATGGGTTGGGGTAGAGGTGGGAGGGGAAGAAAAGGCATCCTGCGATTGGGAGGCTGAGAGGTTAGAGGTAAGTGTAGGTAGTAGGTAATGGGATAAGGAACTGAAGTGGTGTTCAAAAATGGTGAGGTGGTTTTCAGAGGCTTGTATAAGGATATTTCCTGATTTGAAAATAGAGATGTCGATTTCGCCAGGAAAAGTAGGTGAAGGAGTGGTGGATAGTTTCAAACCATAAGGGATTTTGAGGAATTCGTGATAGGAAGGTGATGGAGAAAGATACTTTTCCATTTAGAGGGGCGTTTGGAGTAGAAGATGTAGTTAGTTTTTATGATGGAGGTTAGGCTAAGGTAGTTGTCAACAAATAAGGTTTCTTGGTGGCATATTAGAAGTTTGCGTTTAAAGTTTTTCTTGCCACTTTTGGAGAGGTTTGGCGGGTAAAGGATGGACCAAGAGTTAGGGCCATGCCTAGTGATGGGTGAGTCCAGTGTCGCGAGAGTATGGTTGAGGGGAGGCATGATGGTTCAACTGGTGTGGTCAGGGGGCGAGGGGAAGGTGTGCGGGAGGGAGAATGGGGTGGGGCACAGAGGGGATAGGGAATAAAAGAGAGGGGGGGCGGGGGGGAGTCAGTGAGAGGAAATAGTAGCATTTGCTCTGAATGTGGGTGAGGTCACAGCCAATAGTCTAAGACCGTGGGGGAATTTCTTAGCCGAGGCGATTCTGAGTAAGGAGTGGAATGCAATTCTCCACTAAGCTCTTCTTTTGGTATGAAAGATCAGGTCACTCGTAATCGCACCTTTTTTTTGACAGAAATAAGGGTCAGAGATAAGGGTTTCTGGGTAAGCTTTGAGTAATCTGTGTTTTAGAGATTTAATAGCGTTTTTGGAGAGGTTGGGAGGGTAATTAATAGTGTGGCTGTTCGAACCTAATTTCTTGAGTCTGGAGTCCAGTCTAAGATGTGCGGAGGGGTGCATGTTGGGGAGGGGTTGTGTCGTGAGTAATATATGAGAGGAGGGAGTGTACTGGTTCCCAGTAAATGATTCTCTGTGACAGTGAGTCTTGCAAGTTATGGTGTTAAGGTGTGGGGTTTAAGGGAGGTCGAAGAAGTGGGCCTTTCTAGTTAGTTTGCTAGACACATTGGGACCATGGACTGTGGGCGCAGGGTTGTGCTGAGGTCATGTGTGTTTAGAGGGAGCATAGGTAAAAAGTGCTTGAGTGTGGGAGAGGGTTACGGTAGTGTCATTGCCTAGTACTGTTAGAGGGAGCCAGGGGGAGTGACCCTATCTAAGGGGAGCGAGGACAGGCCATTTGATGCTCCTGGGGCGCAAGTAAAGTAGAGTAAAGTAAAGTAAACCCCCATCAGCAGTCAGGGGCGGCGATTATAGGCAAATCAAGTACAAATTATAGGAGAAGTCAGGCTATTTAAGAGCAGCTAAATGTGTGAGAAAGGGTCAGGGTAGTGGTATTGCCTTGCAGTAATAGAGGGAGCCAGGGAGAGTGGGTCTTTCTGGGGATAGCGAGATCAGGGCGATTGAAGGGTCGGGCGCGATCTTACAGAACTCTCCCACTGCAATCAGGAGTTAAACAGCAATCAGGAGCAGCCGTTATTGACAAGTTCCCCACAAATTTTAGGTGAGCTCCAGCTGCAAACAGGAGCCCAACAGCAGTCAGGAGCGCTCATTTTTTATATATCAGCCATGGAGTGTGAGACTAACTGAGGAGGGAGGACATGACCATTGAGGTGCCGGGGGCGAGCGTGTGGAAAACACCCTTAGCAAGCGGCCATTGTGGTCAGTTCCAGTTTAAATTGAGAGCGAGATCGGGATCAGGTGAGCGGTCAGGTGCGGGAGCGAGCGTAGGGTCGATAACCTAACAAGAAGGGAGCGGCCATTTTATGCCAGGTGTGGAAGCGAGCGTGGAGTGAGCACCCTTGACAAGAGGGGAGCGTTAATTTTAGGCAGAACAGAACAGTGGCGGTGCGTCCATTAGGGCGCTGGGGCGTTGCCCCACTAGACACAATCGGCGCTGTGTCACTAAATTAACTTAAACAATTTAAGTTAATTTTATTTACTCCTGGACCACTCGATTTCGAATAATTAATCCGGCCGGCGGGTCGGTGGGTCACCGGGCCACGCCCGAGGCAGTCAGGCGACAGTCGTGCAATGACTGGCTCTGAAGGGGGTGGGGCACGCACTGGCAGCAGGCACAAGTCACAACAACATGCAGCAAGGGTCAGTGGTGGTGGAGGTGTAGCGCAGCAGGAAGAGAGTGCGCATGTTCGGTTTTGGGCTGGTCATTTTTCCGACCAGCCCGAACATGCGCACTAGGCTGCACATTAGGAGACCGAGGGTTGTTTCATGCCACAGCCCCCGGTCTCCTAATGAGCGGGGAGTATCCCCTGCTCAAGCCAATCATGTTATCCTGGCGCTGCTGGAGCAGCGTCTGGATTGGCTCGCAGTCCTGAGCATTGGGCGCCGCGCGTGGGCACTGTGTAACCAAGCACGACCAATCACTGTCATGGCTTATGAAGCCATACAGACAGTGATTGGCCATTTCTACGCTGAAGGCGCAAGCATGAGCAGACCGCGCCACAGACACCTCGTGTTCGTGAGTGCTGCCAGTGCTGCCTACTGCTCGCTCGTGCTTGGTCCGGTCCAACTGCTTGAGTCACGTCACCTCAGCCGCTTAATTTATTTTATTTAATTAATCAACACTGACTACTTCTAGTGAGTAAAGGTAAGAGACAGGTGGAGGGACGTGGCATTTTAACTTCTCCTGTTTTCTTCCTTAGGTGTCAGCCATTTTTGCTTTGGTGCTGGACCCTTCTGCACCAGTTTCTAACCAACATATGTATCGTCGTTGGCTGGTTGGTGGTCATAATACGTGCATAGGTCAGTCCACGCAAATGCTTATTTTTCAATGGTATTCAATGAGAACGTCACAACAAAACTGCCCAGGAACTGGTGCGAGATTTCTGGTACCAATGTAAAACTGCCTCTTATCAGCGAGAGAGACACAATGTCAACTTTGTAGAGGTGAAACATGAAAAGCCAGAGAGCGGAGAGGTATAGATGGTGTTAGAGAGGCCACTGATCCTTGAGCGAAAAAGAAGAACAATGAGAGAGAGCATAGAATAAATGTGGTGAGGAGCAGTAAACGAGGCCAGACGGCACAGGGCGATGGAAGGAACGAATGAGAAAGAGTAAAGTCTGCAAGGGAAGAGGAGGAATAATAAGGAACAAGAAGAGAGGTTCGAGAAAGGATGAGAGAGAGGGCAGTGAGTAAAGGGGCAGAAGAGAGATTAGAAATAGCAGAGAACAGAGGGAATGCAGTGGTAGAGAGAAACCAGGGAGCGTAGAACTGGAAAGACCTCATTGTAACCATGCAGAAAAAAAGGTTTGCGAGAGAATGTAGGGCAAAAGGAAGAGGTAGAATTCAGCACACGGGGAATGGAAGGGGTAGAATGACTCCCAGCACTAACGGAGGACAAGGGGAGTGACAGCCCCTGTCTGTGCACAGGTGGAGGAAGAGAGAAATCAGAGAGTATATGTTGAGGAAGATTAGTGGAAAACCAGAGAGTACAGTGCGACAAAGATAGGTGATAAAAAAATAAGATCATAAGTACTAGAGACAATTTGACAGAGAGAGATGCAGCCTGAATTTGAATATGAATATGCACTGAATTAAGACATTTGAATATGCACTGAACTAAGACATGTATGTCCTTCATGCTCAAATCTTCTTCACATAACTAATTCTTCCTGACCTTTGATGCACATTTCTGGTGGTAAATAATCAGCACATTGGGAAATTAATTTGATGGTTGATGGTAGATCCGATTTGTGGTGCACGCGCTCGCGCACCGATGTTATAATAGTAGAATAAAGTGTGGTAATCTTCCTGCATAGCTTTCCTTTCCTCTGCCAAGTGCGTCTAGTTACCGTAATGTATGTAAATGAATACCCTGTATAACTTTGCCCTCTTTTGGACTTTCCAGTATCTGATTCCACTGATTCACGTACGTGCTCTTTTATGCATTTGTCGGAGACAGCGTGAGGCGTTTTATAACTCAATGTATGCAGTTATCATGCCTCCTATTCTTTTCACCCAATCTATTCTGAGTTGATACTATATTCTTACCTTGAAAAGTAGGATGTGTCCATTTTAATCTGTAAATTGGCACCTTTCCATGACGTATTTCCCTTGTTCAAGTCATACTTTTCGATTTATCCCGCTCTCTGATTTCTCAGCTGTGTTAAAACAGCATTATTTGTGTTTGCTATGATTGTAATGCTACTTTAAGAAAGCCTCACCCCAATTGCGTGACACTTAATGCCCGTTCTAAGTGTATCCCATCATCTTTTTGAATCTTACATTTTCTGCGCTGCTAAATCAACCAAAGGCTCGTGCTGCCGAACACAGTAAACTAACAAATAAAATCCCCTTCTAAAAAATTGGGCTTTTTACACAACTGTCAAGTTTCGTCATACAAAGTAAACTCTCTGAAGGAGACCATCGGAGGGAATTTGAGAGGTCTGAGACATAGCATCTTCTATGCTACAGGATCTTGCTAGACCACTTCATAACTTACCGCAACAATCTCTCCGCAAGGGTCCATGAGAACCTTTTCATGCCATGGTGTAAGATAATGCCTCTTTTTGACAGAAACACCCGCATTTTTTAGGACTGATGCTGTGCTGCTGTTTTTTCCACTCCTTGCTCTGCTAACCAGACCCCAGTACATGGGCTCTGACCCCTAAAACATGTCAAATTGGCTATGTCCTGAATTGAGGAATGTAACCCACTTTGTGTATACTAGCCAGCCAAATGATGTCCTGTTCGATGCAGTGTGCAATGGAATGCATGCCTACTGCTCAGTTATTTTCGTTTTTTCTCTATGTTTTGTAAGATGTTTGATTTAACTAAATAAAAAATGTTTAATATCAAATAAAAATAACTCATGAGAAAACGCTTGCATTTTCAGTGCATTCTAGCATGCATGAGGCCATGAGCAAATATTTGACTGTTTGCGTGTGTAAACATATGGAAAGCAGAAAACTCTGTCAGCTACAGTAGGTTACTATTTGGAATCCATGCAAGATTGCACTCACCCCTAAAAAATAGTACTAAATTCAGGCTTCTGAGCTAACCATCTCTGTTTTATTGTTGTGATGTGTGCCTCGAAGACTTCACACATTTTAACAAAAAATGTGTTTCTAGCTCAAACGTATCAAAAGTTACTAAAAACGTGGTGATGTGTTCCTACCTAGTGCAAGACACTTCACAAAGGTTATCTGGGTGTGGATGGATGAGTTGTCGGACGGACTGGTTCCTGCATGTGAAGGCTGAGGGGCGCTGTCTCTCATCTGTGAGAGGACTGTCTGTGTTTGGTTGACTAAATTGTTATATTTTTATTTTCAGCACCTGGTAAAGCCTGACAAGCATTACCTAATTTTTGGGAAATTTTGGGGCGAAGAACAAGAGTCCCCAACCTCCTTTGCTGCTCTTTCACCCCTACAACCCAGCAAACACCAGTGTTAAAGGTAAGGAAACTGATGCTATATTTTTTTACATTGGAGTTAGAGCTATGTATGTGGTCACTCTACATGGTGGTTGGGGTGGGTGCACATTTTGAACATAGTACCCTCAGTGGATGGAAATTACTAATAGCCTTAGCCCTGTGCTTTGTGCAATAACGGTTGTTAAAAGCACTATCTATCCCTTGCCTTGTTAAAGGCCCTCAAGCAGTGTCTGTTTCAGTGCCTTCAGCAACCAGTATGGCACACAGAGGCAGCAGGCAGTAAGGCTGTATTTTTAGCAGTCATGTTGTGCAAAGGGGAGCTGTTGGAGATATATTGCGATAATGCACAAGATATGTATTTATACTGAAATTTGGTATTATTGCACCAAACCTTATACGTTATACTTTGATTATTGACAGGTTTCTTTAATATTGGTAAGGTCAGCATCGGCATGAATACAGTAGAACAGCTACTTGCAAGGTCATTCTTTGGACGGCCACTTGAAGAGAAACTAAATATAAAGCAATTAGGACCTGATCGGCCTGACCTAAAACTACAACAAATTTCCCAGGACAGAGGAAAGACTTACAAACGTACATTCTCAAACACCTGGTACACAAAAGTTGATTGGCTTACAGGGTGCGCGTCAAAAAATTCTCTGTTCTGCTTCCCCTGCTTGCTGTTTGGTGGTGACATGCCTTGGACAAAACAAGGAGTAACAGACTTGAAGCATTTGTCTGACAAAATCAAGAAGCATGCACACACAAGAATCCATATGGAAAACCTGATGAGACTGGGAATGTTGGGAGACACACCGATTGAGCACCACATAAACGACGCATACCGGAAAACAATACAGAAACACAATGAAGAAGTTGATAGGAATAGACACATACTATCAAAAATAATTGATTGCATTCGTTTCTGTGGGGCTTTCGAACTGGCATTGCGAGGCCATGATGAATCTGAAAGTTCCTCAAATCCTGGAATATTCAGAGGCCTTGTGGATTTAATAGCAAGCATAGACCATGACATGGAAGCACATTTAGCATGTGCTACAGTCTTTAAGGGCACCTCTAAAACGATACAAAATTAACTCCTTGAGTGTATTCTAGAAATATTGAGAAGCCATATTGTCCAAGAGGTGCAAAACACAGACTTTGTGGCTATTCAGGCTGATGACACCACTGATGTGGCCACAAAAACACAGTCCGTATTAGTCTTTCGGTACCTTGACAATGACAGTAAAGTTGTGGAGAGGTTCTATGGTTTCACACATTTAAGAGACTCTAGTGCAGAATCCATTACTTCAGCTATACTGCGTGAACTGAACTTGATTTTTCCAGAGCTGCCTCAAAAAAAAAAACTTTTCGCACAAAGCTATGATGGTGCGTCCGTAATGAGTGGAAGCCTTGGTGGAGTACAGAAAAGAATTAGAGATGTGTACCCTAATGCTCATTATGTGCACTGTTACGCCCACCAACTTAATCTTATTATGCAATCAAAGATCTCCGAGAAAACAAATTTTCTTTCTCGATGTAGGAGGCATGGCAGCATTCTTCTCACGTTCCCCCAAAAGAACGGAAGTACTTCAGGAGATTGTGGCCAAAAGGCTTCCAAGGGGACCCTCAACTCATTGGAACTTTAACATACGTACAATCAACCTAATATATCAACATAGGGAGGACCTTGAGAAATGTTTTGACGCCATAGAAGCCAATGAAGACTTTGATTTCAAAAGTCAGAATGAAGCCCGTGGCTTTGCTAGAACACTACAAGACAGAGAGTTTCAGTTCTTTCTGTTTTTATTTCATGAAATAATGTTTTATGTCGACATATTATACAACCAGTTACAATCACGAGCCATAGATACTGTCTCTTTGCAAAGAGATACCAGTATGTTTGTCACCAGCATGAGCAAAGTGAGAGATGAGGTTGACAATTTAGACAGCAAACTGCCAAAGGATTCTACTTTTTCAAACCGCAGGAAAAACATCAGCAGTCTGGTCCGAATTGCAATGGAGATATGTGACATTATAATTGTGCATGCCCAAGAACGTTTTTCTTTCACAAAACATTTGGTGAGTGCCGCATTATTGCGAAGTGAACACTTTGCAAAATATGATCAAACCTTCCCTGAGCAAGCTATGAATGAGGCTGTGGAAGCTTATCCTATGCTCAAAAAAGAGGACCTGAGAACTGAGTTGACTGTACTGTACGGAATGAGTGTATACCAGAAGGCCACTGGTGCCATTTCTTTGCTGGCTTTAATTCAGAAACTTAATATGGAAAAGTCACTTACAGAGACAGTGGCTTTACTAAAAAATAGTCATTACCACTCCTATGACAACAGCAGAGTCAGAACAATGTTTTTCCACCTTAAACAGAATTAAGACATTCCTGAGGAATGTCATGATTCAGGAAAGACTGAATGCTTTAGCAATGCTCTCTATAGAGAGCGACCTAGTTAAAAGAATCCCAGACTTTAAGGTTCAAGTTATTGAAAAGTTTGCTGCTCTTAAAGACAGACGTGCTGATTTTATCTACAAAAAGTGAACAATATGTTGAATGCTGCTAGTTTGCGACCTGTTTAGTTGTTTGTTAAATAAAAAACATCTGTGAGGTACTCAGAAATGCATTGTATCTCGAAGTCTGTTATGAAGCTCTGTGGTTATTCTGAATAAGCAGCTACCTATGTTATATGACATCTCTTTATTAATGTAATAACTGCACTTTCACAATTGCTTTATTAACCTTCCTGCTTTCTCAAATTTGCTTGAAAATGCACCATTTGTCTACTGTTTTTTCAAAATTTTCTCGGGGAGAGAACCCCCCTGAATCCCCCTGAGGTTGGTCGGGCTTGCTCGCTGCGCTCACTCGCTACGGTGCAGTATGACAATCATTTTACGCCTCACCACTTTCAAATGTCACCAGCTGCCACTGGAGCAGAATCAGATGTAAACTACATTGTGGTCATGCAATCTGCCCAGTGTGGGCCCTTACCCCATGTGATCTTGTCCTGCTTGCGGCGAGCGGGATTTGAGGCGCCGTGAGCGCGCGCTCGGTAATAACCATCGGCACTCGGGAGGAGGGCGGAAGGCAGCGGGCACGTAAGCAGTCGAGCCGAAGCCCGTGTAGCGCAGATTCTCTCAGCGTCAGAAGGTTAGCGGGGGCAGGAGGGGTCAGAGCTTGACATACCGAAATGCAAAAAGAGAGAGCCAAGCCCCGGGCGATGCGAGCAGGGAGGCCAGGCCAACAGCCCTCGCTATCAGCACAGCAGTCGTCAGTGTGCTTCACGGGGGCAGATATACGTAGAGGCACAGGAGCAAAGCACAGGGTCGGGTCGGTCGAGGAGGCCCTTACCGTCAGCCCAGATAGCAGCAATAGTGACCTGTGCGGAGTCTAGCAAACGCATCTGCTTCGACGAGCACAAACACATTGCCTCGTGGGAGGTCCGGCGGACATCAGCATAAGCGCTAAGTATGTCGGTGTCCAACTCTGAGCGACGTGAGGCGATCAGGATTTCGTTAGTCTCATGCTCATGGAAGTCATGGAAGTATTGTAAATAGGTTTCTTAAGGGCATTACTCACCTCTTTCCTCCTATTCCTTTCGTAAAGCCCCAGTGGGACTTGAATCTGGTCTTGACTTACCTTATGTGCGCTCCTTTCGAGCTACTACATAATTGTCCTCTCAGACTCTTGACTTTAAAAACTGCTTTTCTGGTTGCCATCACCTCTGCTCGCAGGGTGAGTGAGCTTCAGGCTCTATCTTCGAAACCTCCTTTACTTGCTGTCCATCCAGACAAGGTTGTCCTTTGAACTAGGCCTTCCTTTCTACCCAAAGTGGTTACCTCTTTCCACATAGGACAGACCATCACTTTGCCCACCTTCTTCCCGCCCCCGCATCCTTCCAAGGAGGAGGAAAGACTCCACAGTCTGGATCCAAAACGTGCGTTATCATTTTATCTGGATCGCACAAAACAATTCCGGGTGGACGATCAACTCTTTGTTGGCTATGTGGGTGCCAAGAAAGGTCGGGCCATGCAAAAACAGACGATCTCTTGATGGGTCGTCCTTTGCATTAAGATTTGTTAGTCCTTGGCGAAGAAGGAGCTTCCGGTAGGACTGCGTGCCCATTCCACCAGGCACGGGCAGCCACTACTGCTTTGGGACGTGGAGTTCCCCTCAGTGACATCTGCCAGGCAGTTAGTGGGCATCTCTGCACACGTTCACTAAACATTACTGCCTGGATAGTCAAGTCCGGAGAGACAGCTTCTTTGGCCGTTCAATTCTCCAGGACTTTCTGGTGTGAACTTAGTTCGCAGACCCACCCCCGGGGTTGGTATTGCTGGGGTATCTATTCTAAGGTAAGGAATCTATAACTAATAGTCTCTTTCAGATGAACAAGTTACTTACCTTCGGTAACGATATATCTGTAAGAGACATTTATTAGTTATAGATTCCTTACCGCCCCACCCATCCTCCCCGTTCTGCTAACTGACTTCTAGAGTAAGGGACTCCCTTTCAGGGCCCTAGTTTTGTGCACCAGTGGTGAGTGTCTTGCATCGCTCTGCGCTTCTGGCGTGGAATGTCATGTAAAAGAACTGACGTCAGCATGCAGGGGCGGCGTCTAAGTAGATACCGTGATGTCATCCCGGCGATCACGATGCCAACGACGAAAGCGGAGTCGACCGACGCCACCTACCGACGTGCAGGGGTACTGCTGAGAAAAAATTCTCCGGATCCAGTCTGACGCCTGGGGGTAATTCTAAGGTAAGGAATCTATAACTAGTATATGTCTCTTACAGATATATCGTTACTGAAGGTAAGTAACTTGTTCTTCAATTCTACTAGTGGGCCTGCAGAACTGATTGTGCCACCCACTTAAGTATCACTTTAAACATGTCTCAGGCCTGCCAAGGCAGCCTGTGTGTGCAGTTTTAAACTGCCATTTTGACCTAGCAAAGTAAACCCTTTTGCCAGGACCAAACCTTCCTTTCTAACACACATGTCACCCTTAGTGTAGACCATGGACAGCCCACAGGGCAGGGTGCATATATTTAAAAAGTAGGACATATACTTTTAAGTTTTACATGTCCTGGTAGTGAAAGATTCTTAATTTGCGTACCTTACTGCAGGGCCTACCCCTCTCAAAGGATAGCATTGGAGTTACCTTATTACATGTTATAAGTGTAATTTTCAAATGGGAATAGGTAACCAGTTCATGTTTGGTGTTTCTGGAATTCTAATTTAAAATCCTAATTTATGGTGAATTTAGATTTTAAATAACAGTTTTGAAAATGCCACTTTTAGAAAGTTGGCATATTGCTGCCTTTGCCATTTAGTGACTGCAGCCTGTCTATGGTCACATGAGTCGGTGTAGCTCACGGTTGGGCTTTGTGTATTCCTTCTAGACAGCCACACACAATAGAGAGCTTAGGTAAGCTTGGATGGGGCATCACTGGCAGGATGGGAGGGAGGAGCTGGGTAAATCCCCACTTACACCTGAATAGGCTGTGTCCTGCATGAACCCAAGGGGCAGCATGCCCCTTGTAGTTAGTCTGGAGCCAGGACAGGGAAGGCAGGATGTCTGGGGGCTTCAAGGGGAAACCTCTAGAAGCTTCTTCCCCACTTCAGAGGCAGACTGGGTATATATATATACCCAGTCTGTTCCCATTGGGCACAGGGTCAAGATTGATTTGCATATGGCTGGGTTCAAACTGGAATGGCATGGTGAGCAAAAAAACGATGGATTTAGGCCCAGATCTCTGTACTGGGGTGAATGTATGACATTGTTCTGCATTCTGTCCATCAATTGTTGTTTTTGCATTTGTCACCCTGAGTGGGACGGGTATGCCCAGACGTGGGTCCCGTGCTCTCCATGCCACTGGAGTCAAGCAATCCTGGCTGAAGAGGGGTGAAACCCCGAAACCGGTCCTAGGATGCTTGTTTCCAGTCCAGGGAGGACCTGGCCTGGCAGTTCGGGCTGGACTGTTCCCATTGGGCACAGTGTCAAGACTGATTTGCATATGCCTGGTTCAAACTGGAATGGCATGGTGAGCAAAAAAAACGATGGATTTAGGCCCAGATCTCTGTACTGGGGTGAATGTATGACATTGTTCTGCATTCTGTCCATCAATTGTTGTTTTTGCATTTGTCACCCCGAGTGGGACGGGTATGCCCAGACGTGGGTCCCGTGCTCTCCATGCCACTGGAGTCAAGCTATCCTGGCTGAAGAGGGGTGAAACCCCGAAACCGGTCCTAGGATGCTTGTTTCCATTCCAGGGAGGACCTGGCCTGGCAGTTCGGGATGGACTTTTCCCATTGGGCACAGGGTCAAGACTGATTTGCCAATGGCTGGGTTCAAACTGGAATGGCATGGTGAGCAAAAAAACGATGGATTTAGGCCCAGATCTCTGTACTGGGGTGAATGTATGACATTGTTCTGCATTCTGTCCATCAATTGTTGTTTTTGCACTTGTTCACTGGCCAGCATGTGAACGCAGCAAAGATAGAAACGGGCACTAATTACCACATTCAAATAGAGTGTCCGCCCCCAAGTGGGCCTCAGGTGAGTCACAGTGCATTATGGTAAGTATAGTCCCGCAGAGAAATCAATCAAACCCTTCAGTGGGTTCGCTGCTAAAAACATGCCAAATATTAAAAATTCATTACCCCAGTGGGTTTAGTTGTGCCACATCAAACCAGTTTGCTGCAGAGCCTTTACTTTTTCTGCCATTTCCGCTTGTGACTATCGTACTTGACACAACAGACCTGCTTTCCTTTTCCGCAGCGGTGCACACTTCACACTTCACAGCTAATCATAAACTTTGTCCTCGAAACGAAGATGCACTCAATAGCAGATTCAATACTTTATTTAATCTACAGCAAACACAGCATATGGCCACCAACATCATCAGGCCAAACGCGTTTCGGGCTTCCCAGCCCTTGTTCACTGGCCAGCATGTGAAAGCAGCGAAGATAGAAACGGGCACTCATTACCACATTTAAATAACCAAATTAAATATTATTATATGCAATTACAAGAAATAAAACTAATGCTAATCCTAAATTATGCTAAATAAATAATAAATAGCACCTAACACCATTCTACCCATAACCCTAACTCTAGGTCAATATTAAATTAAGTTATATTAAAGCAAAGTAATACTGATAATAACCTACCTTAAAATAAATGCAATTATATTTAAATACTTTAAAATAATAAAAACTTTCAATAAAAACTTTCGCCCTAAATTATACTAAACAACATATTTTAAAACGTTAATTATATGAAATTAAGTTGTATGATATTATTGCATAAATTAAATTAACGCATCATCTAAACAAATCTATATTAAATAAATAAAAGCGTTGGTAACCTTATTTTAACCTCAGTGCTAATTACACTTACCTTGAACCTCGAATTCCATCTGCATTTGGCTGAAATAATGACATGCCGGCAGTCTTTGTGATAGTTGTTGGGTGATAATAAAACAATAGAGCCAACTTGGTACACAGCGAGCATACCAACAAACCCAATCATTCAGGGTATTGTCCAAAAAGCTCCATTGTGGGAGTGAGATTTGGTTACATTTTTATTATTATTATTTTTTTTTAAAACAATAGTAGGAGCTGTATTTTATTTACATCAGACTGCGGTTCACTGATGTTCTGGCATGTTTGCGGTCCCGGAATGTATGCTTTGTGTATAGATAATTGTGTACAGCTTACTTTGAGGGTGATTGTTTTTTGCGGAGCCCTGACCGAAGTTTTGCTTTATCATTTTTTCTTCTGCTCGTTAATGTCAGAGCGACACATTCAGCATTCAAAGATAACTTACTCTCTTCTCAGTATTTGAAGCTAGAAACTCTGTTCACTGGCATCTTGCCCTGGGCTCCTGGCCTGTATTATGTCCCTGAAGCTAATATGTCCCCATCGCACCACTGTGTTAGCTTTACGAGTTAGAAGTTACAGTCTCCTAACATGTCAAAGTATCCACCAGATCCCGTTAAAATGCTTATGTTACATACATACATACATATACATATTGTATTTTCAATGTTTCTTGCCTCATTAATCTCTCACCAACACAAACCCAGCTGTCTGTCACAAACTGTCTAAAGCTTTTCTGGTCGAAATGTTCCATACTCTTTGTAAATAAGTACTTTCCATAAATTAAAGTAAAAGCTGCGCGTCCCAGCTGTGTTTAGAAACCTGTCTCTTGCAGTTCGTCTCCAAGTTTATTTGTGTTCACTGCCTAGGACATTTGGAAGCAGCCTTTTCCTATAAGATACACTCCTGCAACCCACAATGGTACATTTGTACAAAAAAACTTTTTGCTACCCATAAGGACTCACAAAGGGAAGGGAGTACGCATGGGCGTCCTCATGTTCTTTGCGAGTTGGTATGCAGCGTATCAATGGGTTGCAAACCATTTATATGGTACTCAGTCCTGAAGAGCGGTGGTAGGCAATTTGCAAAGTGGAAGCTGTCCCCTTGGACAGATCCCACCTTGTGGATGGTGGCTACCATCTTTGGTAGGACCACAAAGCAGTACACCCTTTCCAATGCCATTCCCAGAATGCTAAGTTTTGTTTTTGAAAGCAGCCCTGTTTCTGTAAGGAGTGCAAAAGTAGGAATAGAGGTCTGCTGTCCATTGAGGGTCTCCATCCCTGCATTTGCAGCCTGTCCGCGGGGAGTCACAACAGTGCTCCTGTCAACGATGGCCAGTCATTAAGGGTGGTGAAGCCCCACTACCCATGCCTTTTGCGAAGCATGATGAGTGTCTGTAAGGCTGAGGACAGGTCAGCCTGACAGATGCTCACAGGGTCAGACAGTCAGGTAATTTACATGAAGAAAATGCACAGGTGCCTGGCAGCCTGAGCCAAGCTTTGCCAGGCTGAAGATTTCACGGCCTAGAGGGCGTGACCTCATCAGCCCAGCAAAATCTTTAGATAGCCTACCACTCATGACAAGGGCGAGCGTCACTGATAGACTCAGACCTGGGCGCTCCAGGTTTAAGCTTTGAAGTGCTCAGAGCTGATTGCCCACCATGATGCCCAAACTCAGAGTGGGTGTGGGTCAGCAACTCTCTCTGACCCCATCTCACTATGTGAGGAGGTAGGGAAGATCCTCCTCTCATTGGCTGACCCATGACATGGTCAGCCAATGAGAGGCGGTGGCGGGATATTTCGGCAGTCCTTCCCTTCCTCAAAGCCTCCAGAAACTACTGAGGCCTTACTGCTTCTCCCACACCTGATGTCACCACAGCCAGTAAGTCCTTGTTGAATGTTGGATGCATATGTGTACGTATGAATGCATGTCTATGTGCGCGTGCTGTAAGTGGGTGTGTGCATGTGTATGTGCTTGTGAATGATGGGTGTATTTGTGCACGCTTGTGAATGGATGGGTGTCATTGAGTGTGCATGTGGATGAGTGCGAGTATGTGTGTCTTCATGGAAGGGAGTATGTATGTATGCAATGCACGCATCACCACAACTGCATGTTACTGGCCATAACTGGCTCCTGTCTCATACATAATAATGTAATAAGGCAGGAATGTTTGCAACCTCATGCCCTTGGGCATTTTGTGGTTAACTAATTATTACATCATTCACAGTGTGCAAAAAGTACTGACTAGATTTGCGACCTGACCAACGTACATCAGGCCCACTGTGCTATGGCCCGAAAGCCAAACTTCTTACTCCTCTGACTTTGCTGTGCAGTGAGAAGGGCAGAACACCGTATACTCTCTGCATAAAGAACGTTCTGTAGAGAAAGATGTTTGCTGATCTCTAGGGGTTCAATGCCAAAAGATAGATGCTCCCAGTTTTGGTTTCTGAAGGTTGTGTATTGGGAAAAGCCATACATATAAACACGCAACAACACCAAAAATACAAAAAGGTAGCACTTCACTTGCAAAGTGTATTTATCCCATCATTCACTGCTATTTTCATTGTTTTAGATTCATTTCTAGTCGATTTGTGTTGATTTGGAGCTTTTTCAGTAGTATCTGGTTTAATAACTTCAATGCCTGTTAAAGTGGAGTAACTATCAGGTGGGTGGGTGAGAGCTTACCAGTGTATCTCGTATCATTTTTTCACAGATTTTGGCTCTCTGTATGACCAAAAAGACACAGCAGACATATATAAGGGAAAATTCTTTTAATTTTTTAACATATTCTCTTCTTAAATAAAAATGTAAAAACAGACACCATTAAAAAAAGGTGTCAGCCCTAGAACATAACAATCACTTTGTGTACAAAAAAAGATGCTATATACAACCAAAAGGCCAGGAATCTACGATATGAATGTCATATGAAAGATCAAGCTTCTTAGAGTGTTCAGCGAAGCGAAGAACACCGTCAGGGCACTGCCCATGAGGCAGCATGACATTGGCGTTGCCGATCTAATATTATTAGGTTCTTTTTCATCCCTGCTTTCTCCCTTTGTCACTGATTCCCTAAATTTCTGTCCCTCCTGTTTTTCTCTTTTTTCTACCCTTTTATCTCTCTTGCTCTGGGTCAAATTCTGATAATGGAAGTTTCAAAAATGTGTGCTAGTGCCCACCACCTACAACCACCAGAACACATAAAGCACTTGTGGGCATAATGGTGGACATAATATATTTCAAACAATTTATTGAGGGATTTTGTACAGAAAAAACACGATTAGTTTGTCAACATCTGAATCTTTTCCTACAAGAAGTCAATTACAGAGCCACATCAGATTCCAGAAGAAGAATTGAGTGAGAACACAGGCAGCCAGAGGCCCTCAACGATCACCCCTGATTAATCAACAGATTGATCTATTCCTGAACCCCAGAGGGTCCAATTTTATAAGCATAGCTTATCATCCCCAATTATGCCCAAAGGAGTTATAGGGATCCAGGCCAACTTCAGTAATGAACAGACACATCCATATTATAAGCTCCTTCAAGAGAGTGGGAAATCCACCTAAGGCCAAGTAGGTATCAGTTGTTTACAGACCAAAATCCAAGAATCCTAGTTCCTGTAAAAAGACTGTCCGCAGTTACTGTGAATTTGTGTCCATGGAGACAGATGACAGTACCCAATACCAGTAGTCTGACTTTGTGCAGTTCTTTAGCCACCCAGAAGATGGAGCCACCTAGAAGATGTCACAAAGACTTCTAGTCTTCTAATCTATGCCCATTACAATGTGTCCTGTCCCTCTGTGTTTGTATTTGTGTATCCAACTATTCACCAATATTTCTAAGTATTTGTATGCATCTGAGACCCTTTATATGTGAATAAATTTGTGTGTCATTTGGTATTTCCATTTATGTGCGTTTATGTATACTGACGCGTCTCTGTCAGTGTCCCAGTTCTCGGAGGCATATGCTGGTATGTGCATATCCTTTTATATATGTCTGGGTTTCATAACTTGTTAGTGTATGCAGGTTTGGGTATATCGGTGTCTACCCGTCTTTGCCCAGTTGGAGTATGTGTGTGTCTGTGGGTCAGGATGTGTGTTGTGTGGCACTGTGCATTTAGAACGTATCTTTCTTCCTGTGGCACTATGTGTTCATTCTCATTTAGAAAAGGCTGGGTGTAAGTGCTTTGCATCTGTATGAGTTGATTTTTATCAGGGTGTATATGCACTTGTGTATTTAAGTTGGTCTGTCTGTCCATCACTTTTTATATCTGCGTCACGGCGTGCATATGTGTGTATCTGCCTGTACCCCATGTGAATATTTGTTTGTGTTTAGTTTTTGAGTAACAACGTACATGTACTGAAAACACCTGCCTGGAGGCATTTTTAGTGCAAAACATTGACCAGGCACTTTCAAAATCCCATCTGCCCTTTCATCACTAAGAGTGGACCTGTGAATATACAGTTTCATGCTTTGTAGGCATGCTGTGTTATATTATACTGTTTTCACGACGCGCCCGCCCTCCCCATGTGCTTGGCCATTTAGTAAGTACTCTGTACTAGAGTTTACTACAGAGGTGTACATACAAAGTAAATATGAACCACATCCACTACGAGGGTAGATGGAAGTTAGCATTGCACAGTTACAGTAATTGACAAATGTCTGGATTGTCGACTTGTAACTAACGTCTAATCCCGAACTAGTAGTTCAGAAAGTTTTGCTGGGATTTGAGAAGGAACTCTAGATTTCCGAAACACGTGCACTCACACTTATTTTGCCTGCTCTGGCACAGCCAAGTTTAAAAACGTGGCTTTGCATAAACTACCAAATATTTTCTTTGTACTTGCAATACAGACTGTAATTCAGAAATTCAAGATGGCTGTTTTATTTGTAAATTCGATCAGCTTTCAAAACCAAAACCTGAGATTCGCAAAAGTGAAAAATAAAGAATCACTCCTAACAATATTACAATATTTGTTGTTATCTTTTGAACGACACCCAAGGCATTCATGGGTTAGTCATTTAATACCACGTTACAATATTATGTTTTGCATATGAATATATTATTGCCTTGAGACAAGCCTCAAGGTCTCAAACACCTTTTGCTAAAGTATATTTCAACATGGTATGAAAAGACGCCACACTAAATGCTTGAAATGACTTTGAAGATACCACACAATAAAGAATTTTATCTGAGCAAGAGATCCACTCCAGTTGACCTTTTTGCATATTTTTTAATCAGAACTGCTTTTAAGAACGCTCAGCTGTAGCCGGGAACAGCTTGCCACAAAAAACACAGCTGCAGCTACATGCATCTTTAAATCAAAATCTGAGCTTGTGGTTTGAATTTAAATGGTGGAGATACCACTATACCTCACATTCTCGGTAGATGTATATTTTGGGGTAAATCTCTCAAAAACCGAGGTGCACCATTTAAGCACTAAACAAAAATCCACTGAGTACAAACGAAGGGCTTGATGTAAAAAACACTGGTTCCAAAATATGATCAGTATTTTTGTGATTAGTGTGGAGTTTTGTGAACCAACCTGTCCCAATAGGTCAGTGTGCAAACTTCTAATTCCCATTCTGAGTGGGTTGCAATCCGACCTACATCATGAATATTAATGAGGTAGGTTGCAAGTTGAGACTTGCTCCAATTGGATCCTGTCTCAAAGATGGTCAGCAGACAACCATGTCTGTGATTGCTTTCAAATAAAGTATACTTTTTTACTAAATGCATCCTGTTTTCCGAAAGGAAATGGGGCTGCGTTTTAATAAAAGTTAACTTGCTTTGTAAAAGTTTGCTTTAGAGTTGTCGATTTTCCCCTGCACCACTGCCTACTTCCCAACAAACCTTTTTTTCTTAATTCACAAAGTGGAAGGGGTTGGTAAATTTTTTAAGTTTTGCAACCAGATTTCAGTCACAAAACATTGATATACAACCTTAAAAAATTGTTATTTGATAGGGATGTCTATAAACCGCCCCTTCCTATAGTAATTTCTTTTGGAGTTACAAATCCGTTTTACTAGTCAGTAATAATTTACCGACTCTTAAAATGAGTTTTTATATATATATATTTAAAAAACGTTTTACAGTTGCAAACAGTCAGAATTTCTGTTTGCAGCTGTAAAAGGTTTTGTACATCAGCCATAGTTCAAATCAAATATGCCTTTGAGTTATCAATGGCTATCTTGGGTCCTATGAAGCATTACCATTTTTTGTTGCTATGATCTTCACAAAGTGTGGTAAAAGAATTTAAAGTGGGCCAAACAAATTCCCTCAAAGTGTGGTCCGTTTACTGGGGACCACAGTTCTAGTTTTATTAAGCACCACATTATGAAAGAACCTGTAGCCAGAAGTATATGTTTTGAGAGTGTATCACAACAATGAAAAAGGAGTATTGCAGAAAGCTGGAGTGTGGTGAGAATTCTCCAGTGGAAATGTTTGTTAAGAAAGTTGTTGTATGGTGGTGTTCTATTTTAAAGGAGAGAAAGAATTTCATGGATTTTTATTAGCCTAATATTATTTTGCCATAATAAATATTTGGACTAAATAGTATAATAGTGTGAATTTTAAACGACTCAACTGGTACATTGGTCAAAAGTGGAAAGCATTACACGCCAGAGTTTGGATCCCCTTGGAAATGTCTGGTAAAATTGGTAAAATAACATATTTTAAAGCACCTTAAGACAGTGGCTTTGGTGAATGCATTTCAATAACTATTTTTACAGGGGAAAGGCGCTTCCTTCAAGGATTATTTTTTTCATAACGAATACTGCGGGGCAAGAACATTGATCAAAACAGGACATAATTTAAATACAACTTTACAAAATATTTAATAATAATAATAAACATTTTATATAGGGCTAAATGCTAGAGTTTCTAAGCACTGTCAATAATAGATACAATAGGGTTCTATCATAAATAGAGTTTGCGAAAATTTGTCACAAATAGTGCATATTATTAACACATTATATATCCACCAATGCTGCAAAAGAACCAATATACTCTTGGCCAGGTTTCAGACTTCTTGGTATCTGGAAGCTGACAGATTCCCTGGGGGACATGTTTAGGGCCTCAATTTTTCACCTCTGTATTAGTAAAAACACTTTTCAACAGAGATACTAAGAAGCAGATTTATGAAGAAGTCAAACAGAGTAACGCAAGGCAGCGATTTGTGCTACCTTGCTTTACTCAGGAGTTACTAAGCGGTGCAAGGTGGCTTTGCATGCATGGCTAAGTAAATCTCACTTAAGCCCTTGCGTTGCCTTGCATCGCCATGCGTGGCGCAAGGGCTTTGTAAACATGTCCCTATGTCTTTAGTAGGCTAGTACCATCCCTTTTCATTTGTATTACTATATTTTTCATGAACAATTCCACTACTTCCCACCATAGCATCATACTTTTATTGGGCAGTACTTAGGAGGGTTACTATACTTTGTAGGAGAGAACTAAACTCGAGTAGGGCTGGCATACATCTCTACCCTTCTCTGCTGCGCTGATAAACATTTTATGCGGCAGGGGCTACACTTCTCAATAAAGCTGCGATACCTTTCATGGACAGTTTCAATACTCTCAGCAGGTCAGATACTTTCCATGGACAGCACCAATACAATTTCACGCTCAAAAGTTATTCCTCACCGACAGTTGGTCCTCACCAGCATCAACCTCACATCACACCATCCACCTGCTAACGTCTGCAAGGGGGTCGTGCCTTGGCAGACTAGAGCAAACACCTTAGGTTTTGGTGCAAAGCCATATCTACTAATGTTGCATGATCTTGTTTTGCCCCAAATCCTAATACTAAAGAAAAGCAGGGGCTAGCAAAGGATCAAGCGGTAAATCGCCTGATAAACCTATGTGTAACATCTGCTTTACCTTAAATCACTTAATCACTTAATTTGAGGTGAATTATGTTTGGAAGGAACTGAGCATTTCATTTGAAAGTGCAGCCACTTGGCGTTGCATTTGATTTCTAGCCATGCCGGGTGCCAAGGAGTCTTAGTGGGCCAAATATCAACACTGACTGGGAGAGCCCCCATGCTCCAATCCACCTGTGGTCAGGGCCCTGTTTGCGTGTAACCTTAACGTCTGTGAATCTGTAAGCACGTATATATATGTGGCTAAATGAGTGTGCCTTTACATCTTTATGTCTGTGTTTTCGGTTCATGCAATGCTACCTGTGTTGCACCTGTCAGTGTAACTATTTGAGTATATGTGTGCTTGCATATGTGTTCCTATGCATTTAGGCGTGCAGAGTCACCGTTCCAGGCTGCGCCCTTTTGTGTTTGCGCGTGTAAATAAATGTTTGTGTGCCTATTCATGTCTCTACTGGAGTGGTCCTATCTGTGTCTATCTTTGCATGTACATGTCTTTGTGTGTCTAGTACAACACTGTCTGTGTTACTGATATGTGTGGGCAAATACCTGTGAGCCTATCCGAAGGCCTACGGATAATTATTTGTACGTTGCTTCATCCTGACACTTTTAAGCAAGGAAAAAAATTGTGAGTAAAGACATAAAACCATACGAAAACAATCATATTAAATAATAAGGTCATAGGACTCAGTAGAGAAACAGTTTAACTGTCACATGAAACACTTATAAAATTCATCGATTACATGTGAACTGCAGTGGTGCTTACCAAATGAGGCAGGAGTGATTACAGCTGTCATTATCTACATAGTTGGTTTGGGAACCGTATGATTAAAGGGATTTGATTGGCCTGAAATCTCCCATGTTCAACTGGCCCGAAGAGAGGCAGCCTGGGGCACCCTTACCCCTTTAAGTAGGGAGTTTTAGTTCCAGTATTTTTTCAGTAGAAAATATGTCCAGAACATAAATGCTCATGACTGATTTAGCAGCTTTCACAGTGAGCATTCACGCCCCATTGGAGAGCAGAAGGCTCACTCTGTACTGGGCAGGAGGTATGCCTCTGAGGGTGAAAGATGGATATTGTAACGCATGAGAAAGGGAAACGCATTTTTTTGCGTTTTAAGGCTCTCAAACATGTCCTTCTGATGTCCCAAGTGAACTTCTACCCGCCTTTCCAAGATCAGTCTTTGAAGTAAAGCACTTCTTAATGTGGCTGGAGTGACTAGACCTACAGGGCAATTGGTAGATTTCTTGGCAGAACAAAGACTCTGAAACAGGGACAGTTCTTGACTAATATCAGGAAACCTGCTAATGTTAACGGTAGGCCAGACCACCACTACAAAATTAAGGCTGGACATGCCTAGAGTCCCATCCACAAGGCCGACAGAGACCATGTGGCAATCTGACCAACCAGCGGTACCAGGAACCCTGATTGGGCCTGACAGAGGCCCAATACCCATCACTAAAGCTTCCTAATTAAAGAACAACCACTTAAGAGCCGGATCACTAAAAGTTTTATGTGGCAAATATCTTTCTAGCAGGAATATACAACATTTCCAAATAACAGATGGCAATAACTGAATTGACCCAGCCTGCGCATACAATGTTCTATTGGCAAAATGAAGTTCTTGGACCTTTCTTCTTGTCAGATATCGCATCCATGCGTAGCCTTAGGAAAGACAAGCATTCACTAGGGGTGCGTGAAGTTGCAAAGTTAGTTTCCTCGTGGTCTTCCTGTAATTGTTAATAATATTATGATTACTGCCTATAGCTCGTGAAGTTTTCTCCATGTTTGCTTTTACTTTAAATCTGAGCTTTTGTGCCCCTTTACAGTTGTTTAGGGTAAAGAGATCACCAACATCGATACAGTTTCACACGCAAGAACAATTTCAAAGTTAACTCTTGAGAAAATAGAACATTAATTTTCAGCACCAACTAGCAATCACAAGGATACATATACATAGGAAAAGCATAAATTGCGTAAACTATGAGTAGGCCTACAATTGGGATCTAAGTGAGACTTGCTTGATAACAAAAGTTCTGCACACCCCAATCTTTAACATCTGTCCCTCAGAATACAAAAAGCATGGTTTGGCTTTCCACTAAACAGAGACCTCAATACCTTCCAAACAATGGAATCTTTTTGCAGTTCACATAAAAATACACATATTATGTTTGCACTTTTTACAAGTGAGCTTCTTCAGAGGACAAAGAGCGACTTCACCTAGCATCAGAGGAAACCGTATAGTTTCAAGATGCCCTGCCTGCTGTCCCATATTGGTGTGTTAGGAAGGCAAGAATGCATATTTAGGAGGTTGTTACTGATCGGGGTTCGATTCACAAAGATTCTCCTATAAGTAAGTGCCATGATCTTGCAGTACTCCTGACTTACTTCTGAATTCAATTCAAGGAGTAAGCAAAGAGTACTAGTATATACCTGGAATTCACGAGTAAGCCAAGAATTCTCCAAAATTAAGTTATAGCAAAATATTTTGTGAATTGGACCCTTTATATTTATGAATTATTTCTCATAAAACAACAGTATTACCCAAATTCGGTTCTTAACAACCTTCTTGTCCCTTTTGAAGATGCATCAATACAAAATTATATTGCCTTTTGCTCAAGCTGTGCCACAGACTTGCTGATTGTTTAAGTTTCTTGACATTGCTCATGAACACATTTGCGTTAAAACGGTGTATACTCTCACTCCAAGCATATGATGTTAACTTAAGTCTTGAACTCATTAACCATCAACAGGACGAGCAGCCTTTGCTGCTAACTAATGAAATCCCTATTAACACTTGGACCAAAACAAAGTAATGAACTGCTAAATTCAACATAGCAATTTCATTACCCAGTCCTCAATGTAATTACAGAAGCAGAGATAGCGCCTTTGTAGTTACGCTGAGGTCATATTTTCCATTGAAAAGGCATTATTTGTTCTGCTAATAAATTTGGTGTCATTTGACGAATCTGCACAAAACCTTTGAAAAAAAGTTCATCCATGTTGGGTTCTTCATTGCACATTTCGTGCACATACATAAAGCAGTGGTCAAAAAAGGGTAGGTCTTGAAAGTGACATTTCCCATTTCAATTCCCACAGGATTCTTCACTCCTTCATACAGGTACCAACATGGACCCACGGATTCCACACGGATAACGGCAGAAAAGGTTCTCTTATCCAATGAGATTCCTTCATTTTTTTATTACTGTATTCCGCAAATCCCAACGGCCATGATATGCAAAAGTGTTACAAGAGTGTTAACCCTTTAAAGCCACTCAGCTGCTTTTTTATATGCTTATATCTCAAAATTAACTGAATGGATTTACATCAAACCAACAAAAGCTTGAGTTAAGTTCTAATGTCAAGTTTGGTGTGAATCCATTCAGCGGTTTGGACTGTGGGTGCAAGCAAAATTTCCTACTGGAGCAAAAATGGGAAAACACTTATGTTTTGCCCCACACCCCGTCCTTATCATTTTTTCCTCTGAGTAAATCTGCACATACATTTGCTTACCAGACTACAGCTGATTACTATGACTGGCACATTTGGTCCAACACCAGCCATTAGGGCAAATGTTATAGGCAAATCAAAAAATGCCTTTTCAGTAGAAATCGTAGCTGAACCATAATTAACTACACAGTGGATATTGTCACTGTGTTGAGTGCGTGTGTGTGTAATATATACTGATTAATTAATAACCTATATTATCACTTCTCATTCCAACTCTGCCTCCAGTTGAGAGGCACCATACCACTTGCCATTCCAACTATACATCCACCTGAGAAGCACTTGTGCCAATAACGCTATGTCCCTGTTTAGTGGCCTTGAAAGACTTCCCATCCCTGCCATACAGGCCAGTAGTCACCACATATTGTACATATTTAGTGGCACCTCTCAACCGAAAAACCCTACAGAGAGACACCACTTCCCTTCACTTATTTTTCAGAGGAGATACCAGCTCCTCGTCCTCTTCCTATCCCACTGGGACACTTTGCAATACTTTACTTTCCATCATGCATCACTGCCACCTGATCTGAATTCACTTACTTTGAGGGGAGGTTTTTGACTTATAGCCAAATAACTAAGTGCTGAAGATTTGAAGTGCAATAATTATTTCCCAGGTGACAGACACTGGAATTCTGCTTCACTCTCTTTTTCTAGTATGAAATTAACCCTCTATTTCCGCCTGGTTCTGGGTTCCCAAGAAGGGATCTTCATATCACTTCAGTTTCTGGCGGTACCTTGAAGGTTGAATTGAAAGCATGGGAAGCAGGCCTGTCTGAAAACCACAGACAGTCTACACTCGACACTTCCAACCAATGGAGATCAGACATAGTTCTACAGAGTAATTTCTCTGGGTGACGAATGGAACATGAAAGGTGCAGGACTAGAGAGAATAAGTGTTCTTCTCTGTCAATGTCCAGACTGCATTCGCTCAGTGTTAGAAGAACCACTCCCAGCAGTGCTCATACTAGCTCGTCCAGCAGTGTGCCAATCCCTGCGTGCTGCTCCATGGATCCAATGATGTGTTTGTTGCACATGGGGCAGACACACCGGACCTCCAGCCACTTCACCAGACACCTGAGATGGGAGGAAAAAAGAACACAATTGTTAGAATATACTATTGAACTCAGCACCTACCTGAGGGGTCAACCATCCCCCTGAAGGTTAAGCACGATCAGGACGCACCCAAAGAATCCAGAAACGACTTGAAGGATTCAGCACCAATCTAGGGGTCCAACGCCCAAATGGAGAACTCAACATCCATCAGGAGGGTTCATCACCCACCTGAAGGTCCAGATCCAAACTGAAGGACGCAGAACATGCATGCAATCTACATCACCCACCTGGTGGCCTCAGCATCGAAATGGAGGTCCTAGTACCTGACTGAAATGTCCAGAATGTTCCCAGATGGTCCAAACTGTGGTCTGAGGCCCAGCATTCACATTAAACCAAGGCTGGTCTGGACCCCCCAGGAAAATGTTTTAATACAAACCCATAATGCCTAGAGTGAGGGAACATAGTGGACAATTGTGACCCTCTGAAGATAGATTTTGGTATGCTCTCTACCATGTATTTTCAGTATGCATTGCCTAAATGTCATAGTTTACTGCATTGCCTGGAATAGAATGCACATCCAATATTTCTCATCAGCAGTAATCACCAATAAGCCTAGAAGACCATTTTGTGTCTCCCCAAAAATCATTGCTTTCAGTTCTGGATGATCTAAAGATTTCTTAGCCCATCCAGCTGCTAATGGAGGGAGCACGTGCAGGATTTTTCTCTAGATTCTTTTGGTTGTCACAAGAACCTATACATTTCAAAGTTGGTACTTGCAGTTTTCCAAAGCAGTTTGTGATTGTAGGTACAGGTCTGCAGTGCTTGAGCAAAACACAGTACTTTCTTTAGCTTTGTTTGAGCTGTGGGTGATCAGTTGAAACATAACCAATGGGAGATGGTGAGAATGCTGGCACCAAAAGAATTATACTAATATTACAATAATCATGTATTCATTTTGCAAACATTGGGTCTAATGTACAAAGCAATTTTGTGGTTCCAAGTCCTGCAGTTCGCAAAATCAGAGGGTTTGCAACTGCAAAATAGTTTTTTTCCTATCTACTAAGCCAATTTTGTGAGTTATAAAATCATTTCTGACTCCCAAAAAAGGCATAATGACCCATACCAAATCTCACTTTGGAATGGGTCTCTGAGGGGGCGTTCCCTACTAATTGCGACTCAGTGTGGTATGTATGTCACACCAAGAGATCATTGGGTGTCAATACGCTGTATAAATGCTTATAACATAACAACCACAGCATGTATCAATGGTGCAATGGAACTGGAACTGACTCCTCAAAAGAGGTGATAACTGATCCACAAAGATGAAGCTGTTGCTGTTAGACAGTTTTCCCTTTGGGAATCATGTCAGGCAACATCAGAAGGAGCAGGCGATGGTCGACGAAATAACTGCCTGCTTTACCTCGATGTGGTCCAGTGGGTTCCATGGGTGTCAACACGACCTAAAATCTCAACCAAGGCCAGCCGTTTAAAGGTTAGGGGTCTATAAATCTTGGTGCCCCTGTGTAACTTACTGTGTTTGTTTCTAAGTTTATTCTCATCACCACTAGTTGCCCCATTTAAACCTTGATTTTGAGACCAGTGGAGGTGTAACTGGTTTCTGCTGAACTATACAAGGTACTCCTCTGCCACTGACCACCAGATCCTGGTAACTTTTTTGACTAGACACTGGAATTTTGACTCTTGAGTTCCTAAAACCAAGTGGGTTGGGAATTGCAGGTCGCAGACCCATTACCCTGTGCTTCATTGCTGAGAATCTAAGACAAAATGTAGCCATATTACAGCAGACTACATACATATGTTCTATTCTGTCTGGTACCTTTCTACATTGAGAAACACTGCAATAGCAAAATAACTTGCCCCCCCACCCCCTCACCAGGTTACCGAAGACAGCAAAGAACTCACAGGTTGCCCCATGGGATACCGTTAGTCATATTTCACAATGTTATTTCGATTGTAGCACCTTCCCTTATAAGTTCTATAAAGCTATTTGGTCATATTTTGGCACCAAAGATTGACAACACCTTCTTATTTATGGTGTTGGTTATTGTATTAACTGTTCAACATTTTCAATCTTTTAAATATGAATTTTAAAAGCCATAGATCTGACTGGAAATTGAGTTTATTGGGCATGATTACTTTCACATTCTGTATCTAACAGCCAAAGGGAGAAACATGGTTATCTAAATGGAATGCAATGATGCCTAAAGTCATGGGTCACAGACAACAGCAACAAATTAGGATACTGCTTAGTAACCACATACTGCCCAAGTCCCACAAAAAAGCCTTTAATAGGTGGGCAAGGCATGTTGAATCCTGGTTCCAGATTTCAGAAGACATGAATAAGTTCCACTAAGAAGCTAGTTATGAGGTGGCTGACCGTTGGTAGAGGAGGCTATGCTGAAGTCCATTACTAGAGAAGAGCTCAAGAATTTTACTAAAACCAGAAGCATCACGTACATTGGAGTTTCAAAAGGTAACCTCCTAGATAGTGTACAAGCAAGGCAGGCATGTAAGAAAGACTCTAATAACGGGATAAGTGACTAAGCTGTCCCCCAGTACAGAACCACTAGAATGCATTCTTTTTTTTTCTTCTTTTTTTATAAATCTTTTTATTCAATAATCATCGACATATAGTAAATCACACAATACAATCAAAATCGTTGCAGGCGAGACGGACTAATACAGTCATCTTTTACAATATACATCATTGGGATAAATCATGGGGAGAGTAAGTCATCCAATTCAGAATTCTGCGGGGGAGGGCAAATATCACCACGATAAGAGTTCCACGCACTCCAAATTCGTGACCACTTTTTAGGGCAGCCGCGAGCCACATAGACTGTCTTTTCCCGGAACATGCACCAGTCTAGGTTCATTTCCCACGTTCTCAATGTGGGTGGCGTTGCTGCTCCCCAGCCCTGTGCAATATTTCTTTTGCTATCATCAACCCCAGAGTGACCCATTGTTTCTGGTGTGCATTTAAATCAGTGGGTTCCCAAATATTCAGGAGACATCTGCGTGCCTCTGGGTGGATACTCATTTTAAGCACAGCACTCATAACCCCGTGTATTTCCTTCCAATATGTCTGCATATGCTTGCAGTCCCATATTATGTGCATATAAGTGCCCGGCAGTCCACACCCTCTTCGACAATCACCTTCGTTCGTTCTACCCATCTGCACTAAGCGGGTTCCCGTAATATATGTTCTATGCAGGATTTTGAGCTGCACTAGTCTGAGCCGTGCCGGGATAGCTACAACTTTAGGGGAAGATACTGCTTCTTGCCACTCCTCATCGTCCATCTCTATACCCTCTGCCAACCACTTACTCCGGAGACCTGTAAGGGGGTCCTCCGTATTGTATATTAATTTTTGATATATAAGAGAGATGGTTTTCTCAGGGAGGTGGCCGTCTAGTAGTCTATCTTCTAGTGGGGAGGCCTCCGGGGGAGGAGCCTCTTGGGAGGAGTGAGTGTAGTGCGTGGTATACCTGGGTGTAACGAAAATACTCAGTGGCAGCTAGCTCATGTTGACTCTGAAGAGCCTCGAATGTTTTGACATCTCCCTTTTCCCACAGATCTGTAATCCGGGAAATTCCAATCAAGTCCCAATTTCCAAATCCCTTTGTCTTCCACAGGTTACCCAATCGTTCTGAGTCCCACAGGGGGTCGCTAGCGTTAGTTTAGTCCCCCAGCCGAGGGATTTGTTGGCTGCATGCCACACCTTTACGGAATGGCCAGTGGGGCCCGTAAGGCGAAATCTAGTCGGCCTTGAATAAAGTGCCCTATTATAATTACCACCCGGGAGGAGCCACCTATCCATACGAAATCCAGGGTCATTCGGGTTACCGTATGTGCCATGATTAATAGCTGCCAAGTGTGCGGCCCAGTAGTATTTCTTTATATCAGGGAGACTGATGCCTCCATCATACCAGTTTAAGATGAGCTTACCAAGGGCAATACGCGGCGCTCCGTTCCACAATAAGTCCCTCTGAAGGCCTTCAATTTCTTTAAAGTATTTCGATGGGTCCGGGTCGAGTGTATTTTGCAAAACATAGAGAAAACGGGGTAGGGACATCATTTTAAAAAGGGCCGCCTTGCCCAGGAGAGAGAGGGGAAGCGTTTTCCAACTGGCTATATCCCGCTTGAGTCTTAATAGTGGAGGAAGTAGGTTTTTGTTGTATCGAAGCTTAGGATCTAAAGAGAGAAATATACCCAAATATTTGAATCCCGTAGCACTGATCTGGATCTGACAATTTCGGGGTAGAACAGGTGGCTCTCCCTGGAGGACATATAGGTGAGATTTCGTCCAGTTAATCGTGAATCCAGAGTACCTGCCAAATATCGCTAAGATATCTAGGACTGCAACTAGGGATTTCCTAAGGGAGGCCAGGTAAAGTAAAATGTCGTCCGCGTAGAGTGATATGCGGTCCTCCCAATCGGGGGACCAACGCAGACCCCGTATAACCGGGTTCCACCGAATCCATGCCGCAAGTGGTTCTAATGCAAGGGCAAACAGGAGAGGGGAGAGAGGGCATCCCTGGCGGGTTCCACGACTAAGGTCAAAAGTGCCTGATTTTTTAGAATGCATTCTTACAGTTACCACAGTTACCTTATCCCATCCACTTCTCTACTTTTAGAGATTGACCATCTTTATATTTGAGATTTCTATAGAGACGGTCATAGAGTCTGTAAGGAAATTCTTCTTTCTGTATGGTCACCCCAAGCTGTGGACTGAAGCTGCTGGTGTTTTAAATCTGAGAGTGTGCTGAGGCTTTCTAACCAGCCTTCAGTGCCAGTGCTCTGACCCCAAAACGTGTATGTTGCATTGGTTATACCCAAGTGACTTAGGCTAACTTACCTGTAAGGCCCTAGTATATGGTACCCGAGGCATGTAAGTTAGGGGGTCTCCCAACCAATCGCAGCACTGGTTATGCCACCCTGGGTGTGACACAAGAAAACGGGGTCTCCCTGTCTGCCTTTTCAGACTGGAAGAGCAGTTTTAAACTGCTAACCCAACTTTGCCATTTAAAGCGATGACAAAGCCAAACTTCCCTCTGCAATATGTGTAAGGCAGGCCCACCGAGCCCGAAGGCAGGGTAGAACATATTTCATGGGCAGAACCTGTATTTTACATGTTCTGGCAGTAAACACGTAAAACTATCGTTTTTACTGTGGGAAGGCTTGGTTGCCCCATTGGCAAGTACAGGGTTACATTCTGACCTCTCAGCTGTGCTAACTCCTGAATGGTGCGACCAAAGCTTATACTCCAAGATATCAAACAACTTGTTACATTAAACTAGACTTGATTTTCAAGTCGAAATTAATGTAACAAGTGTCAGTGTGCAACTTTTACAAAGTTGCCTCTTTGTTGCTTTTAGCTCCTGTGCCTTCAAAGATTACACAAGGAGCGTTTTCCCAAGACAACTTTCTACCCTCTTGGGGAGTTATGATAACGACACCCAGGTAAGGAGACAATAGAAGCCTGCACTAGAGAGAGGTGTTGCCTCCTTCCTACAGGAATTCTCAAGGGTGTTGGCCCAAAAGGTTATCTTCAAAGGAGAAGCCGCCTTAGAAGGGCAAATGGGTAACACTTGGGAGAGGGGCTACTCCATTGTCTAGGTAGATAGGCTAGCACTAGGGACAGGGAAGGGGAAACCAATGCCAAATTGATTTCTCAGGGGCATGTAGCCACATTGGTAGCTACATCTCTGGGTTGGGCTTGGGAGCTTTGGACACTGAGAAAGGGGTTTTGTCATGTTGGGAGTGGACAGAATGGTGCATTTTGGGATAGCCAGATGCCACACTTCCCAGGAAGTGGTTGTCAGGTCGGAGGGAGCCTATTAACCTATATGCTACTGACTGCGTCTCCCCTGAGGGCACTTTCTGAGCATTAAAAAGGGCACCCCTGGCACCCAGAACTCAGATGTCGACTGGACTGGAAGAAGGACCGATGAAGGACTGCCCTGCTGCACCGTGGAACTGGGAAAGTGAGCCTGCACTTGCGTGGACTGCACCTGCTAAACCTGGTGGCTAGCAAAGGTGAAGGGGATGTGTGTGCCTGCTGTATAATGCTCGTGGAGAAGCCGTCTCTGGAGCCCAGCCAAAGCAAGAGACTCCAAGGGTCAGTTGGTTGACTTCCTGTTCGCAGCACTGGCTACAATAGCTGAAGAAGCCTGCTAGTACAGGTTGGTAGCCCGGAATCTTCAGGCAGCCACCAACAGCCGCTGTGCAGCACCAAAGACCAGGACCTGATGCTCAAAGATACACCTGAGTCCGCTAGACCCTAGCGAGTCATTGAAGTGCAGCTTGGTTCCCCGTCCAGAATACGAGCTATATCCCAGGGTAGGATTTGGCTGTGACCGCGATCCCTGGCGACTGGTAGCTCAGTGGCGACTAGACTTCTACCAGAACCAAGAGGCCATGACCACCTCACCCTCTTTGTGGACCGAGGAGTAGCTGCAGGAAGACCCTGTTGAACGCATTTCATCTACAGCATCATTAAGCATCTTTAGCATCCTGTATCCTTTGCATCAGGACAACTCCCATGAGAAACGATAGCAAAGAGTAAAGTGCCTCCCTGAAGACTGCTTCACCTGTTTAGATAACTGTCTCTGAGGACCTTGCTGGTCCCCCTGACTAGCTCCCTACTGGAGCTGGTTGCTTAAAGTGACCCTAAGTGACTGCAATACAACTAGTCCAACTTTGTGCTGTAAAAGTATCCATGTGTCAAATTCGTTGAATTTGCAAATGCTTGTTCGCAGTTAAGTGAAATGCTTTTATTTAGTATACCTTGTAAACTCTTATATCAATGGGACCCTCCAGTGGATCTTTTTCATTGTGATGTCTAAAAATGTAGAAAAATACAACATATTTTTATATATTTGTTTCGGATTTCTTGAGTGTCTAGTGTATTTCTTCTTCAATTGTTTTGGTGCTGTTTAAATTCTTTATTCATGTTCCTTGCTGCTCAGAGCCACAGTTACCCAGGGTTGAGCTAGAGTTTAACAAACAAAACCTACTGATCCTAAAGGGGTTGGTAAATACATTACATGGTGAGGTTGCACAACCACACCATATAATACACCCAATTTCCACACATTGGTGCCGAGTGGTGGGATCCAGAACTTATGTTTAGCAGTACCATACAGTTGTTGAAGCTCTAAAACCACTTAGAATCTGCCAAGTGGACACCTAGAAAAAAGTTTTTGTACTTTCCGAGCAGTTGTCTAGTTGTGTTGTCTCCAAAGGATTTGTTTCCAAAGGAATTGCAAACCAATTTCAAGAGCTGAGAAAGTTTTGGCAATGTTTCCTGCTAGTCCCAAAGCTTGGGAACACCTTCAAAAAGCTTTTGAAAAAGTCTCAGGAGTAACTTTTGCAGCAAGGAAACATGGAGTTTGACCTGGCTGGCCCCTCCTCACTCAAGAGAGATGAGCCAAGGGCCCTTTGTAGGGACAGGAAGATCAACATGGGGGCCAAGGCCAGAAAAAATGAATGAATTGATCAAGGCCCTCAGAGCTTGGGAGGCGGCCCACATTGTACCTACACACCTCAAAAAGGAAATGTCCCAAGGAAGTGGGGAAGAAGATGATATGGAGGACAACAACAGTATCCTAGATGGAGCAGGTGGAAACCTACCCCCTTTCACTGGACAAGGGTCCCAGAGTCAAAAGTCAAGCAGGCTCCATCACTAGCCAGAGGTCTCTGCAACAGAGAACAGCAACACTGGATCTGGAGGAGAGAGCCATAGTCCTGGCTAAGAAAAGAGTGGGCCTGGAAGAGAGAAGGGCCAGGCTGGACCTAGAAATCAGAGAAGATGGTGGCAGGGGTGCCTTTGATGTCAGATTGCCCAAAGAGATTGTCTCTAGTTAAGTTCAGGGGATAACATCGACAATTGGCTGGCCTCATATGAAAGAACTCTCAGAATGAGGAAGGTCGGTACACAACACTGGGGGACACTGCTATGGGAGTTAGTACCAGAAGCTTGTAGGGACAGACTTCTCACATAGAGGATGAGATAGCAGAGTTCTACATAAAGGCAGCACTAATTGAACTCTTTGGTTGGGGTCGTGAAGAGTATAGATAGAAGCTTAGGACAACACAGAAGGGGGCTTCACAGACATGGGTTGACTTCGTTGACACCTCAGTTAAGTCACAAGATGGTTGGATTAAAGGCAAAAAAGTAGGCACATTTGAAGGGCTCTACAATGCAATTGTTAAAGATCACATTTTGACAAATTGTCACTCAGAGAAGGTACACCAGCATCTGGTGGACTCTAAGCTGCCTGGCCTCAAGGAACTGCACAAGACAGCTTATGATTGGTCATACCCAGGTCCCCAAAAAGTCCCTGGGAAGTGACCATAAGAAAAATGGTCACACCCCTTTCCTTCTGGTGAAAGATGGGGTAATGATAAAAAGGATAGCCCCAAAGAGTCCCCAAAAGATGCCAAAGGGGGGAGCCAAGAGCCACACCGCATCCAAATAGGAGTGAGTATCAGAGAAAGACGTTTCACCCATCAAAGGCTGGAGTGTGTTTTGATTGTAATTTGCCAGAACACAAGAGGGAAGATTCAGTGTACACAAAGAAGGCACCCACCGGTGACCAGTCCAAGGGGTTGGCTAGTGTATGGATAGCGAGCTAGCCCCTAGAGACAATACACAGAGGCCATCTTAGTGTCCATGGGTAGGGAGAACATTAAACATTTGGCTCAATGGCCCCTAAATGCAGAGAAATACCAACAGTGGTAAAACATCAATGAGGTGGAGGTGAAGGCTCCAAGGAATGCAGGTGCCAGTGTAACCATGATGATGGCCAAACTGGTTTCCACAGACCAGATCCTACCAGAGGATGTGCACAAGATTGCCAATGCTGACAATGTCACAGAGTCACACCCTATGGCTGTGTTTGACTTTGAGTGGGCAGAAGTCACATACCAAAAGAAAGTAGCTGTGTCCTCTGCCATCAAAGTAGAGTATCTGCTGGACAATGATCTTGAAAACCTCTGCTTGGGCAATGGTGGAGAGAAGAACTCATGTAGCAATGCTGGGTCTTCCTGAATGGGTTCAAATGGGGTAGTTCAACTACCACAGCACAGAGGGACCAGGGGCCGTGGAGCATGACACACTGGCCTAGGCCTCTAGAGCCAAGAGAAGGGGCAGAAAGGCTGGCAATCTACCTTTCAAAGGACCACTGGGCCAGAAGGAACCCAACCCCCGGGGGGAATGTTTGGCACCTGAAGAGGACACTGATGCCCTAAGAGACTTGCCAGACTTGGCAGAACTCCAGAAAGCAGGAGGTCCATCCAGAGAGGACCTCAGCCATGGACAAAGGACATTCCTCACTCTAGAGGACTTGTGACAATTAGCTGTCAGGAGCAAGGGGATACCAGTGTTACCCATAATGTATAATGGAAGGACGGCCTCCTGTCCAGCACGACTTGGGACCCCAAATCAAGGGCAACCAGAAGATTGGTGGTCCCACAGTAGTACAAGGTGTTCCTTCTTAACCTTGTGCATGATATTCCCTTAGCTGGGCACCTGGGGCAGACCAAGATCTGGGAGAGGCTGGTCAATCACTGCTACTGGCCCCAGATGTCTGAGAGGGTTATGGAGTCAAGGAGTTTTGTCGCTTCTGTGTCACCTGCCAGGCCAGTGGCAAGGCAGGGGGCAAGCCAAAGGCTCCCCTGATATCACTTCCAGTGGTGGGGACTCCCTGTGAGAGGGTGGGAATTGATATTGTTGGTCCCCTAGACCCTCCAACAGCCTCAGGAAATAGATTTATCCTGGAGGTATCCAGATACTATTCCCCTTAGGACAGTCACTGCCCCTGCACTGGCTAGCACCTTCCTTGGAATCTTCACCCGGGTTGGGTTCTCTAAGAAGGCGATCTCAGATAAAGGCACACATTTTACGTCTGCCTATCTGAAGGCTATGTACGATAAATGTGGTATGACTTACAAGTTCATTACTCCCTACCATCCTCAAGGTAATGTTCTAGTTCAACAAGAACAGCGAGGAACGGAATTTGCAACTCATCGTGTTTGAAATCTGAAGTGCTTGGGGCGACTCATACCAACGCGCACCAAGTGCTGTGTCCGGATTGCCTGGGCACAACCCGGATCATCGTGTACTGATCAAGGCGCCTCATCCTATCTAGAGGCTCCCCTGTGTTACTCCCCATTCATCCATTGTTCCTTTGTTGACCCTCATCGCGGAGGACCAACTGCCCTCTCCACACCTGGCCCCACCCAAAGATGCCTTGGCTGCTGGTAGTAGCGAGAGAGATTGACTGGGTTGAAGAATAGCTTCCAAGACAGTTCGGAAGCAGGTCAAGAGACTGCATGACTCCTTTGTGTTTTGAGATCTGTGGGTGAACTTCCAGAGTGGCTGCTAACCTCTTCCTTGTATATGTCTACCTCTTACATAAAACTGTTACATATTCCCACCTGCTTCCCAAGGACCCAGACTAAGTGTGACTTCAGCCGCATGCAGCTCAGTGTCCGCAAGGCGGGGTTGGCTATTTTCCATCCAGGGGTATAAGACAATTAGGGTGAACTAGAGGCTGGAGGGAGGCTTGGGCCATGGAGTCTGCAGAGGGTGAACTATTGACCTGCTGGGTACCAGTGGCACCGCATTAGGGTGCTGAGTATGTATATATGTGTAAAAGTGTTCCATATAGAGTGGTTGATTTCTGTTGCACCGCAGAGTGGTGCAGAGTAAGTGTGTGGGAGTGATCATGTGTGGACCGCCAGTGATTCACAACACTGACCGGCAGTGCCACATTATACGTTGATTGTTGCCAAAAGCACGATACCTTTTGACATTGGGTTTTTCCCACATGGCTCCAGCTCGCGGTGCTGCTAAGAAGTGTTCTATTTTCGTGTATAATTTTGATATTGTGCACCACATAAGGGTACTCTCTCTCAATTGGGGGTCATTCAATTAGGAATTGTCCACAGTGTGCATAATATTGATATCATAACAATACGAGCGGGCCTAGTACTGCTAGTAATATTTCTGAATGTGTTTTATGTCCAAAAGTATATGATGGTCATGTTATAGTGATTGAATATGTGTGTTGAATATAAACGTTTATACATGCATCCTGTGTGAAGTCTCTTTTGTGACGATCAGTGTATTTATTGCGAGTGGCTGCTGTGCCTTTGCTTTACACATTACCTCTGTAGTAAGCCTGTACCACTCAGTGCCAAGCTACCCAAGGGTGAGCATGGGTTATACACCTAATCTTGATGGGAGCAGTAGTTCTGCCTGGCTGGAGGCATCACTTCAGCCCACCAGACACTGACAGTTCTAACAAGGAAGCATTTAGATATTTGTCCTGTAGAGCTGTAGAAGCAATTGACAGTCATAGCTGACAAATGGGTAGCAAATAGACTGGGCAGGGTCCACAGGAACCTAGCATGTTGGGGGAGAACCATCAACTGAAATGTTCTTCAGAGGTGACAAGAGTTGGGAAAAACCCATGGGGAACAGACACTGTCACCAGTGTCAGAGACCTGACGTGAGTAATGGAGCCATGAGTGAGTCCAGTGTGCCTGCTTTGACTATAGACAGCAAGGCTACAGAAAAAAAGAGATGATCTGGGCTTGAATTGCATGACCATATAGGCAGTGTACTGTTTCAAATAGAGTACTGCACCACAGCCCCCATGGAACCAAGCAATGCAACACTAGATCTACAAGGGAGGTAGCCCCTGGAGTTGTTTATAAGATGCCACTGAAGAAATAGCAAAGTCCTCAAAAAATGTAGGTATCTGACTGGAGACATCATTTGCAGCAAAACCTTACAGTGGTTCTGCTCCATACTGATTCACCTGAGAAATAAATTAGAAAAGACATGCAGAGTGCACAAATGTTATTGGAGAGTCCCATGGTGCATGTGCAACTAAATATCCAGAACAAACTAGAAATGGTGAAAGCGGCTGTACGAATGGATATTCCTGTGTTCCAGCTTGATGATTAAACATTTACCTTGTTGAGGACACTTGTAACCCCGGAACACCAATGCAATCTTCAGAACCCAGCTTTCTTGGGGTTATTGGGCTGCTCTATTTGTGTTTAATATTCTGCAAACCCCAGACATGAAATTATCTGAGAGCGGTGCTTCAATTTTGAGGTAGATTTACCAATAGGATGACCTTGAATCTCCTGAAAAAGGGGCCTTCTATGGAGAAGAAAATCTTCCCACTGTGCAGACAACTGTTTCTTCTCACCTTTTTGTTTGTCTTTCTTGCTAAATCCATGTTTTTTTCCAATGCACTCAACATCTATGAGCCCACTGGAGATGCTCCATATGCTTTCTGAATCTGAAGAGGTTGTTTTAAATCCTTCCAATGCTGCCTAAACAGACCCACAAGAAGGTAGTTTAAGCACCCATTTTATCAAGGCTTGATTACTGTAATGACCTGTACTTAGGATTACAGGCTACATCCACAACTCGGTTACAGAGAATTCAGAACTGGGCTGCGAGTCTGCTCGTAGGGATAAAACCCAATAAGTAGGTTTCTCCCATATTGAAAGCCTTACATTGGCTGAAAGTCGATGAAAGAATTCAGTTTAAAGTTACTTGTATGGCCCACAAAGCATACTATATCCTTGCCACGTAGTTATAATTGAAAATTGTAAGACATTTCTTCCCAGTTGCATATTACGATCTACAAATGCTTCCTTTTTCACAGTTACTGAAATAAAATGGATGCTGAAAGGAGGCAGAGCCTTTTCTTTTCTGGCATCCTGGCTGTGGAATGTCCTCCCACCTTACCTAAAAAGGGAGAACAATCTGTTGAAATTTGGCAAAGGCTTGAAAACATGGTAATTTCAACAGTTTTGAGTCAAATGTATTTTGTCCTTACAGTCATTTAGCACCAAGATACCCTTTCTAGAGTAAGAGTTGCACTTTACAAATCCCTTCATTGCCATCATCATCATTATTATTATCATCGTCATCTTCCGTTTAGTGTTTCTTCACCAGCAGCACACACGGCTCTGCTGGACTGGGGGGAGAGGGTGGGGGAGTGCACCTAAGATGTGTCCCCACAGACAGCAGAAGGAAGTTACTGCACCACAACCAAGCTATTTGACAGATGGTTGCTGGTAGCTGAGATACTAGTGAGTGGCACATTCCTTGGTTACTTGTACCACTGGGAGTGGAATCTGCTGTCTCTCTCTACATAAGCCTATTCAATCCCCCATAAATATGGTTCCTTACTTCACACTGTATGTTTGTCCTTAGCTGTGAGAAGTGACATGCGTGTGCCTCATGTTGAGTTTGTGGGTTACGTGGGTGGCTACACCGGAGCCCTCCTCTTGGACACAGTGTCTGCAGCACAAGTTTAAGGAAGACATCCATGTTGCCCTTGTAAATGTGACATAATTCATGCAGCTTTCCCTTGTGGGCCCTGTAACTCAGGTGGTTAAGGGAATCGGCATTCGGGCCCTGCCAGAGATGAGCTCTGCTAGACAACAAAGGACTGACCAATACCGGTTTGCTGCTTAACGGCCCAGCCTGCAGATCTAGCCTATGAGAAGCATCATCCCCTTACTTGGGCTGATTCGCTACCAATATTCATCTTCCAAGCTAACTGTTGCCGTCATTATTTATTGATTTCTTTTCCCACTGTTAGGGGTTATGAAATCACTGAGATCCCTCTTGGGAAATCTGCAATGTCACTCTAGGAACAGACATTTTCGGACCAGTGGGTACCTGCCCCACCTCTACTTCCTAGAGAAATCCAAGAAATATATACACAGCTGTAGTTTCTCAAAGTAATAGATTATAAACATGAACCACCTTTCGATTGGTGCTGGATCTCTTCCAGTACCCAATGAACTGGCTAAACTGGGCCTTCTAAGATTAGTTCCAGGTACACACCTGGACATAGGAAAAAGCTTTAGAGCACAGGTGTTGAACGATGTCTTACTAGCTCACGGACACCCAGTTTCTCCCAAAGACAACACAGAACACATATTCCTTCTACCTCTGATAAAAATGTTCATAGGCCCCAACATAATTTCAGTCATAGCACCTTACCAGTTATTGGTTGGAAAACTGATTGGGTCATATCTTGGCTCCAATGACACTAGAAACATCTGGTGTATTCTATTGCAAACCATGTGAACCACCTTACAATTATGTACATAAAGATTATTTTTAAAGATAATAGGTCTGGAGTGGTCATTGATTTTTAGGAGTTTGTGGTTACTGTCACACTGAATCAGAGTTCCAACAACTATGCGTTGGAGCAAGCTATGACTGCTTTGCATAGTTCCCCTTGGATACCCAAATGTGCATGCAGAAAAGCATGTTATTTTCCAAATTAATATGCAATGCACCCAAGGCCATGCACTCCAGTTGTAAAAGACAATAGACACACCAATTACTGACCAGTAACTAGTGACTGCCTCAGGACCCAGAAATGGGCTTCAGATATTGTTGAATGTTTTCTTTCAATTGAGGGTATCCCCGTTCTTGTGGCCACTTTGGTTAAGTGAATGGAACTCAGAAGGAAGGGGATTTTGAGTTACAGTGGGTGCTAGTTAATTTTTATTATCACAAGATCAAGCACAAGCACAAATATGTATGTCTACAACTATGCCAGCCAGACATGAAATGGTAGGCAAATAGTGAAGGAGAACAAGCAGCGTATAGATACAACATTCAGGAAACCTTCTTCAGATCTACACAGAACCTTCCAGTGTTGATTTTTACAGTACTGATTGCAGGGGCCAGTGCCTATTCAGTAAGGCCCCCAATGAGCAAGGATATTTGTTTAAAGCTATTAACAGTAAACATCTTGGGGAAGAGGGAGCATTTACCAGCAGTTTTCCTGCAGTACATTGTCCTGGGCGAGTGGGATGTGTATTTAACCTAAAGGTGAACATCGGAGCAACTCTTTATTTAATCAACAGGACAGTTAGGCTCTCAACAGGGAAAAGAGGGCAACATGCACTGGTTGGTTCTCTAATGGGAGTCAGTGTACTGCAAGCATGGAGCACTTGTATGACATCTACTCAGAAGCTCCATCTTACTGCTAGTGGGGAGGAAGGTTGTGGGAGTCTGTATAGATTTAATGATTTTACAAAGGCTAGAAGTCACCCTTAGTGCAACAAAAAAAAGTCTGTGTCCCAAATTTACAACAGTGTCCCTAACTGAGTCTCACATTAGCCATCAAGAGCGTTTAGTCTTGAGATTAAAGCAGGGGACATTTCAAGTGTCCATCCAGCCAGCAAGAGCCTAGAGCACTGCTGGCAAGCAGGGAGAGCTGTAACCTCTCAAAAGGAGGGGGTAAAATAGACAACATGAGAGTGCAGCAACTGTTGCATATATCTCTACATTTGTCCTTACAAGCCCTATGTCATCCAACCTACCAAGGGTTTTCCCTTTGTCCAATATCACCAGTCTAGTCCTCCATGAGCCCACCTCTCTCACCTCAAGGGTCTATCACACACATGGAGATCACATTACGGAAAACAAAAGTCTAACAATAGAGGCACTGAACAACCAGTAGTGCTCATAACTTATCTCGAGGTTCCAGAACATACACTCAAGTGATCAAAAACCTCCCTGTAGTTGTCAAGATCTCCTTAGAGACTCCAGAATCATCTTGGAGGATGCAATTCCTCTCCCATTCCCTTAGAGACCATAACACACATCCCCAATTCTCCAGCACCTATCTAAGAGGCCACAGTTCAACACATTCGTCCACAGCACCCAAATAAAGAAACAGCCCCCAGCCAGAGGACCTCCCACCCATATTGAAGAATGCGAGACCCATCTAGAAGTCACATTATCTTTCTTAATCACTTTACACTGACCAATAGTCTCCAATACACATCAGATGGATTCTAACACCCTGTTCATGATCACACTAGCTAAATCAGGGCACCAACCATGCTCTGATCCAAGTAACTACCTGAAGGTCAACTACCACCTTCAAAGTTACAACCCTCACCTAAAGGCACATCGTTCAATTGGAAGCCAAGAAACAACATAATTATCAGGTGGCATCAATGAAATCGATTTTTTCCTTTCAATCCAGTGCACGGACGTCTTAGCCTATCTGTACCATTGTGCCAATGTACACATTACATCTTGCTACTCCTACACTGCAGTTAAAACACACAGGTCCAGGCTGGCCTGATCAGGCACAAGGCACTTTCCTGGTAGGCTGGAAGAGTGGGAAGTGGCTTTGGTAGAGGTGTGACTAGTTTTGGTCTGTTATCCGGGGTCGGATGATGCCCATTACATTTAAACACACTTTACAACCTTTAAAGCCAGTTGCCAAAATAAAGGTTTATTATAGTACACACGTCAGTGAACAGTGACAGTCTGCATGCACGTTAAAAAATATTTGTTTTCGAAATTGGTTTTAGAGCCCCACAGGGAGAATGATAACTTCCTATGTCTACAGGACTAGCCTGGAAGCAGGATGGGATGGTTGCTGCTGATGCGTGAATGCTTGTCTGGTTTTGCCTCACACGTAGCACCACCAGGAAGATTAACAAAATGCAAAATATGCCACTCACCCAGTCCACAAATGACTGGGTCACCAGGCAACACTTCAGAACTACCTCCTATAGTAGATCAGAAGTGCTCCAAGAGGACATCGTGCCAGGCCCTGTTCGAATTATACTTCTGTATTGGGTGAAGGATGGCTGGCTGGCTGGCCACTTTTTACTCAATTTAGCATAGCAGATCGAACAGGTCTAATGGACTGATCTAATGTGCGATGGATGGCAGTACCAGGAGAGTGACATTCAACTCATTTTCAGTGTTATACTTCCTTGGTAAGCGTTTCCCAAGTTGGCTCTTGTGAGAAGTGGATCATTTTACATTTATTCCAGAGTCACTTTTGTGGTGGTCCGTGTGCAGGTATGCCAAGTGGATCTCCCGAGAACAGTCTTTGTGTTACATTTAAATGGCAATCGATTGAATGTGGATGGCTGTGTAGAAGAGTTGTCTGTTGTGTTCTGCCTTTACTGGGTGAAATCTAGTCTCAGAGACTATTGATTAATTAACAAAGGTTTTCTTGATCATAAATTTCCTCCTGGATATTAAAAAGAAACATTGGCCAACATGTGTTTCATGATTTTTTACATTGAAATACCGCTTCATCAGGGGGCTGGTATTAGTCATCTTAAGAGCTTGAGATGCAGTGTTCTACCTGAAATATCATGTAAGATTAAGCATCTTTAATACCCCAAAAAGGGCATGATGATTCTAGGTCTGGGAACATTTGTGTCTTGTAATTTACAAAGGTTGCAAAACGTGTGATGGTCAATGTTTTTCCATGTCTGGGAGGATATCTGTGATCAATAACCTTTCTGTTTAATTATACAACAGCCTGTAATACCCTTGACCTCAAAATCTTTGTCCTTTTGAAATTGTTTGCATAGTGCCAGGGGGTGTAACACTATATGTATATATTTAGGTCATAGTCAGTCTTAATCCAGCATTTCCACTCAATCCCCGATTCAAAAATGTTAGCTGTTCCATGTGCCTCAATCAACTCCAATTCAACCCTCCAAGAGAACAGATTGCTTAGAGGTTGATACTGCAAGATTCACTCCACGACTGTACCATCTGTGAAAAGCACTCATTCTGTGGTAAGCATCAGACTAACAACTGGCTTCTGAACACAGTCAAATGACAAAGTACTTAATTTTTGATGTGGTGCCATTTCTGTTAGTAACTTACTTGCGGTGGAAGGCATGCTGGCATGGCAGGATTCCAAGCTCTTCTTTCACCTTGAAGTCATCTAGGCACACTGCACAGGTCTGCTACAGAGATGGGCAACAAAGGGTAGAAACTGAGTAAACCAGGAACACCCCTAACTGCTTTTGATCATCACCATGACACACTATCAGAGCTAAAATATCCTCACATTCAAACAGTGAGTTATATTTGATATTTATTAGCTTGTAAAGCGCCCGAATCACCCCGTCAGGGGTATCTCCGCGCTGTGACTGCTGTCATCAACCAAGAAGACTCAGAACAGAGAGGTTTTTAGCAATTTCCTAAATTTTAGGTAGTCGGGGCATTGGCGTAAGTGAGTGGGGAGTTGGTTCCAATATAGGGGGGCAAGGTGGGAAAAGGCTCTGCCGCCCAAACGCGCTTTGTTAAATCGCGGAGTACAAAGAACGGATTTTGACCCTGAACGAAGGGACCTGGAAGGCAGGTACCTTGAGAGTTTATCTGAGAGATAGCTAGGACCCATGTCATGTAGAGATTTGTGAACCATACAGCAGATCTTAAATTTGATCCGTTTTCGCACCGGAAGCCAATGCAGCTGTTGTAAAAGGGGTATAGAGGCCGTTCTGGGAGGGGCGTTGGCAACTAGCCGGGCCGCCGTGTTTTGGACTGCCTGCAGTTTATTTAAGAAAGCTTCATTGGCTGAAATCAGCAAGGCGTTGCAGTAGTCCAGGCGGCTTAGCACTAATGCCTGAATCAGGACTTTCCGTGTAGAAGAGGGTAAAAATTGGGAAAGCTCTTCATAGTAGACTAGGAGTGTGAAAGCATGACCCTGCAATGGAGTTAACATGCTCTCCCAATGTTAGTTTCTGGTCTATAGGGACGCCCAAGTTTTTGACCACCTTTTTTGGAGTAGGAGCTGGGCCCAGTTCCTCAGGCCACCAGCTAGGGGTCCATCTTAACATTGCTTCCCCGAACAGCATAATCTCCTATTTTCCAGCGTTAAGCTGGAGAAAGTTGTCACCCATCCAATCCACAACTGCTTTCATGCCCTCCGAAAAGGTGATCTGTGTATTGGGGTTATTTTTATCAAAGGAGAGCAGGAGCTGAGTATCTTCAGCATAGGAGATTGGGGTGAAACCTAGATTCCTGAGTAATCCCGCCAAGGGGGTGACGTAAATGTTAAATAATGTTGGGCTCAAACATGAGCCCTGAGGAACTCCCTTGGTCACGTAAGTAGTCTTAGAACGGTAAGGTCCCAGATTAATCGTCTGGGTTTTGTCTGATAGAAAGTTGACAACCATTTTAGTGCATTCCCTCGGAGTCCGATGTCGCGGAGTCTTCCGAGAAGGATCTGGTGAGAAATGGTGTTGAATGCCGCGGATAGGTCAAGCAACACCAAAAGTACCGCTTGACCACTGTCCAGAGACATTCTGATGTTATCCGTTAGTGCTACCAAGACGGATTCTGTACTGAATCTGGCCGAAAGCCCAATTGAGAGACATCAAGACAATTCGAGGCTTCAACAAATTCCGAGAGGTATTTGTTAATGTGCTTTTCCAAAAGCTTGCTCTGGAGGGGGAGCAGAGAGATGGGGCGATAGTTGGAAACATCGTCCATGGGAGCTTTATTATTTTTCCGGATGGGAATGACCTGTGCTGCTTTCCATTCAAGGGGGAGCCTGCCATCCTTCATAGAACTATTAAGAATGGTACAAATAGGGGCGGCGAGATGCTTGAAGAGCAGGGAGGAAGTCCTAGCAGGGATAGCATCTGAAGGGGACCCAGATTTGACTTTCCTTAGAAGTGATTCTACTTCTTCAGTCGTAAGTAATGGAAAGTTCTCCAAGGTCGAAAGGTTTGGAATAGGCACTGGAGAATCTTTTTTAGCACCTTTCTGCGAGCCACTGGCCTCCGTGATTTTATTATAAATCGTGTCAATTTTCAGCGTGAAGTGGTTCGCTATGTTATCACATAAGATTTGGGATGGGGCCTCTTCATTGTTACATGCCTTGGGTTCTGTGAAAGATTTTAGGATCTGGTACAGGGTTCTGGAAGAGTTTCCTGCTTGTTCAAGTTGCTGCGTAATGTGGAGTTTGCGAGCATTTTAAAAATTTTTATGGTATTGAGTTAGGGCTGTTTTATAACTTTCCTTATCCTGAGGATCATGTGAGATGCGCCATTGTCTTTCAAGTCTTTTACAACGGCTTTTTTCTGTCCGGAGGCTGGGGGAGTACCAGATGGGTTGGGGGCACCTGGTAGAGTGGGAACACTTCTTCAGGGGAGCGATTTGATCCACTGTAGTTTTTATGACGGAGTTGAAGTGGGCCAGGTGATTCTCCACACTATTGAGGTCGTGATTCCAGGATACTGGGAATAAATCCTGGAACTGGTCAGGTATAAGTTTGTGCCATTGTCTATACTGCCTAGGAGGGAGGATATTAGGGGCAGTAGGAACCTTAGGGGTGGGAAATTGGAAATCAATCAGCGAGTGGTCTGACCATGTCAGGGGGTAAGTTGCTCCACAGAAGATGTTTGGGGAGTTAGTTAGAATTAGATCTAATGTATGCCCCGCAGAGTGAGTGGGGCCGTCGTTGATCTTGATAAGCTCAAGTGTGGCCAGATCAGCTAGACAAGTGGAGGCATTCTGATTGGTGGCATTTTCACTGTGGATATTAAAGTCTCCTAGAAGCAGGAAGTTTCTGGTTGAGATGACATGAGGGGAAATGAGTTCCATCAGTTGGAGGAGAAATTTGCCAGTGGGCCAGGGGTTCGGTATACAAGAGCTCCTTTCCAACTGTGTTGCAGGTGTAAGTCTATTCTAAAGATTAGAATTTCCAGTGTATCATTACACAGTTGATCCAAGATGTAGATTTTAATATAATCTTTATGGATGATAGCTATACCTCCACCCACCCTGCACGGTCTATCAAGTTTTTGTATGCGGTAGCCTTCTGGAAGTGCCACCGCAATTGCAGGGTTTGAACTGGGTTTAATCCAGGTTTCAGTTAGAAACCCCATGTGTGATTGTTTGGAGGAAAGCAGATCCCAAATGTTAATTGCATGTTAAGGCAAGGATCCTACATTGACCAGGAAGCAGTTCCAGCCTTCGATGTCATGTGAGGTCTGGGAGGGACCCTTATTTCCGTTAGTGCAGTGAGTTAGGTTATTTCTCTGGCCTAACATCGTATTCTTAATTAGGGAATTGTCTAGTTCCATACTCTGGAATCTGCAGAGTCTGCATGAGAAAGGGCCTTCCAAAAATGTAGATTCAGTGGGTGTAGAGTGTCTACAAGCGTTAGAAGGGCTATGTCTAATCTTTAGGAGTTCCTGGCGTGTGTAGAGGCAAAAGTCACCAGGTATATATCCAGGTTTTGAGGGAAAACCGGCAGGGGTTCTGGCTCCTGGCGACGTCCAGGCGCGGACGGGCGCAGACGGGCTTGCCTTAGGTGCGCCTTTGGTGCACCAGCGGCACGTCTGCTGCGCACGTCCGCTGCGCGTCGAGCCAGGCATCCGTTTTATGTAAGGAGGTGGGCAGCTAGACTGCTAACCTCCGTTCCGGTTTTCTACCGGAAGTGCCTCTAGATCACTTCCGCAGGCGCAGCCTCCCTCCACTCAATCGGTAAAAGCCCGTGGTGGACCGGGGAGGAGCGCTGAAGGTGCACAGTGCAACAGGTGGCAACAAGTAAGCTAAAGTTTAAAAGTTAAAAGCAATTTAAAACAAAGATGCAGTGATCCTAAAATAATTAAAAAATTGCAGTTTAATATATTTTAGATAGTGTTAAAACCCCACAATGACAACCAAGCACAATATGAGTGGGACCTTTAAACTCTATTCACATGTTGTACACTGGACGAGCATAAGAGTCTGTCTTTCTTTGCAGAAGGTTATTAGGTTGGGTTGGCTTTCAAGCTTTGCAGAGAATACAGGCAGCTGGGTCTAGGTGATGGAGGTATCCTAGTGTAATTCAGTGGTTCTATATATGCTATTTAGGTAGCAGCTGGTCTCTATCTACACTGATTTATTTGTGTTTGGGGAGTATTACTGTGAGTGAATGTTCCAGGATCTCAGTCTTCATTGTGAGAGGATCATGGGACTTTAGTCACACACCCTCAAACTGCACACTAGAATTATGAGGGTGATTCGGCTGAATGCTGTTTTAGTGGGGGAAGAAGCAGGGCACACAGGATTTATTTCCTGTCAATTTTTACCAAAGAGGACCTCAATCTGAGAACTCATTTAAGGGTATACATTGCCTGAAAAGTATAACTAGGACCCTATTGCTAGCATGTAAGAGGCTAGGACCTAGTATCATGTATGAACCAGTACATATACGCCTTATGGCAGTGAATTGTTGAGGTGAGAGGTAAACCGTATCATTTTAGGACTATTGTGAATTGCCATGATCCATGTAGGTGTAACTGTCATAATGAGAACCTTGTGCTGGCTGTTGACTGGCAGCGGGCTGGAAGGATGGCTGAGTGAGTGAATGAAACCAAGTGTTCTCTGAGGTAAACAAAGAACAAACAGTGTCAGGCAAAACCTATTCAAAGTGCTCATATAAATGCTACACAGGGGAAATGTTTGTCTCTGAGAAATAGCGAGATGCATCTTAGTTACTAATCAATCAGCAAGGAAAATCTCCCATCCTGACTTCCTCTCAGAAGACGGAGATAGGGGAAGTAGCAAAAACTCAGTAAGCTTGAGAAAATCATGTAGTGAATTAGAGAAGTTATGATAACCCCCACTAGGTTGACGGCAAAGCTATGATGAAAATAAGAGTCCACACTGGGTTTATGAAAATGTGTAGTAGTATATTGGGAAAATAATTCTGATTGGACTTCTGTGAGAGCGTGGCACCATTAAATGTAGACTAAAGAATGTCCACAGGGTGATAGTTCTATATATTTTAGAAAGTGTGATGGTTCATGTAGCCTAAAGCAGACAAAAATGGAGATGAAATGGTATTTGTTTTATTTTGATCTTTAATGCCCTGGAGGTATGGCATTGCCCAAAACCATTTCACTTAGAAAGCAAGCTAAAGACCCAAGAAAACTTTCTTGATTCAAACTGTAGATGAAAATGACAATCTGCCACTGTAGACCCACTGCAGTAAAGTACTGCTGGTGACAATGTATTTGAAAATGAAGAAATGGAATAAAAAAAAAACATTGAATTAATTTCACATTGACCTAGGATAAAGAAACACCTTCAATAAATAGCCCTGTATGGGAATTACTACTTTTGTTCACGTTCTCTCAACACAAGTAAAGGGCCAGGAAATGAATGGTATAACAATCTGCTCTGCAGGTAATGGAATACAGAGCCGGGTGAGCAGAAGACCTGCTGTAATAGTTTACATTCAGCCAGATAAAAATGGAATAGTGTACACCCAAATACACAGTGTAGACATTATATGGGACTGAACGTCAAAGGTTTTTTTAACAAGACTGTCTCTGCCCATTCTTTGTTTGAATACTATGGAAGAGTGGAGACACTAGAAAAAACAAACTGCAGGTATGTTAAAGTGGGTCAATATGTAGTCCAAACACACAAACACGCTCCCAAGCGAAACAGAAATCCGCCTACTCAATTACAAAGGCACATGTAGTTGCATGTTTTATTGTAAAGAGCTCAGGTTGCTGATCCTCACTTAGGTGAAAAAGTTGAGACACGCTCTCCTTTTTACCAGAGCAGCACCGATGTTTATGCCTGGTGCATAGAAGCAGGACATTTAAAACTTTATATACAGGAGCTTACTGAATACATATATAGAGCTCATTGCTGAAATGCCCCTCTGTTAGAGGACTGCAGCTCTACATGGTACCTCGAAAATGTATGCAAATCCGGGGAAATTATGTGCTAGTCATGAATGGCGATTCTCACGAACTGTGGAAGCAGTGGCAGCTCCTCCGCTAAGGTGGAGGAGTGTCACCCCACTGCTCTGTGAGCAATTCAAAAAGGAAAAATAAAATGATAATAACACAGTTATTATCATTTTATTTTTCCATCCTGGCTCAGCTGGGGCAAGACTGGGCTGTGACAGAAGTAGTGGTGGGCATTCTCTTAAGTGCGCATGACAGTTTGTCTGGCCGCTTTGGACCGGCCAAACAGTCATGCGCACTTTGCATGTTCTCAACCGGGCTGTAATGCACAGCCTGGGAGGAGAACATGCACAGGCTCCCAGGCCCTGTCTGAGAGCGCCGAACCACAGCGCTCAGACCAATCACAACGCTGCTGTCATGGCGACAGCAGCGTTGTGATTGGCTAGGGGAGCCTGAGAGCTTCCTGCCTCCTGCTTGCTGTGTCGAGGACCGAGAGGCGGTGGCCGGCCTGAAGGTAAGTCGATTTTTAACAAAGTTATGGCAGTGGAAGAAAGCCCTACAATTGCTGAGCCTCAACATTTCAATCCATTAACTGATGAGGTGATAGTCTAACCAAAGAAAGAGACTCATTCAGCAGAGAGACTGAGAAGCCAAGCATGGGTAATAGACCCTCACACACAGTGCGGTCTCTAGAGTTTCAGGATTCCTCACTGCTGGATCAGAGATTGGCAAGGCTCTGAACTAGAAGATGTTCGCATAGCAGAGGAACAAGATGTGTGTATAAATCGAAACAATTGGTGGTTGATTTAAAGCTAAATCCCAAACTGTGTAGATGTAGCATATTGATGGTATGTGCACTAGGACCCTCGTGGTTCTGGGGCGGACCCTAAACAGGAACTACCTGATATGTAGGGAGGCGTTAGGGTGTGTTTATGGAAGTATGATGTAATGCGCAGTGTGTGAGCAAATGCTGGAGAATAAAGTAATGCTTAACTGTTGCTCCCGTGTGGCATAATCTATTTGCATGCTCCAGGGCTGGCGAAGACACTACAGTAGAGAATCTACCCTGGTCAGTGGAGCTGAATGAGCCATGCAAAGACATGCGGCTAAGGTCTAGGAATTTCACTTTATCTGGATCCTGGAGTAGGCTTATCTCGTTATTGAAAAGTAAAGGGAGCTCATAGTCAAGGACAAAGTTAAGCAAGCAGTGAAGGCCAAAACCAAGTTTAATGTTGTCTTTGCTCCAACAGAACTGACCAGTAAGTGAACTAAAGCTGCTAGAAATTGATATGTAGGATGGTCTATGTTCATGTAAGAGGTGTCCAATATTAGTTAGGATGTAGTGCTGAGAAAATTCTATTATACTTCCATATAAAGAGGTTGGAGGATACGAATGAACCATCCTCTATGGTGTGCTAAGAACCATGCAGAGGTGTCCACTTACTCTAAAGTATTAATCAGTAAACTTGATTTAAAGCACATTGGCAAAGTCAGTTGGCCTGGCCTTGGCAAGCTAGTGTAATGGATACGCATTTTATTTTTTATTGCAGGCATATAACACAAAAATAAAATAAAAGAAGCATACCACTACATAATCATTATATGCTTTGAATAAAAATAAAAATGTACTAAAAATCTACCATTACAAGTAATTTTAATAGAGCAGTTCAAGTGTTTCAAGGCAGACAACAGGAACAGAAACCCTTTTTAGCTCTCACGCACATCTCAGGAATTTCAAATAAAGATTTCTTGGCACAAAAAGACACCACTGTCTTTTAATTATTGTAACTTAGAAGCATTAACCACATAAAGATGAACACAAAAATAAAAAAAGCAAAGACTGGAAAGATCAAAGCATTGTGGAAGAAAGATATTGACCCACCAGCTCTACCACTGAAGTGCAGTTCATTTTAGGTGGATTTACACGTGATGAGACAAAATGCCTTCACTAAGAATGAAAGAGAGACAATTGCTGAAGTGAGCTGACCCATTGGTACAATGTAACTGATAGAGGAACAGAAAAATAAATGCAGAGAGTTGACTCAAAGGCCCTCTAGATGTGTATGTTTTATTTGTGTTTTTTCTGATTACATGAGGTCAGGTTAACAAAAGCTGTCTCTAGGCCAGACTTAAAAAAGAAATAAAACGGCGGAGTTGCAAAGTTTTATGCAAAGTTGTGTGAGAATTTTGTTCTTAGTACTACGAGTCGTTATGCACATATAATTTTTTACCTTGTAATGTTGGCATATACAAATCTGTTCACTGACGTTTTGATACCGTAGGACTGCACCTGTTTTAAGTGCCTTTCGGTTACAGAAAAAGCGGCACAATCTGTTGAATTATGAGCTGTGTTAAGGCTCGGGGGCATTTTTATCTGTTTTACTTGCTTTTATCTTACACTTGGCGGCACTTTATTGCTTTTCAATACCGATAGGAGCTGTGTTAAAGCTCCGGGGGCAGTTTCTGCGAGTTTTGCACAGGGAATTGGTTTCTCTTGGTCAGCGGTCCAGTAGTTGGACGCTGACGCTCACGCTATAAGTGGGGCCTGATGACGGGACCGCGCAGCGGGCACGCCGCTGGCGCGCCGAATGCAAGCCCGTCTGCACCCGTGCGCGCCCGTCCGCGCCAGACCGGGACCAGGGGCCACAACCCCTGCCGGTTTTTCTACGGACAAGTATGCATACACATCGGACCAGCTCCGAAATCTTAGAGGGAGAACTAATAGTAAGTGTCTGCATTCCATTTCCTTTTTCAGCAATGATCTTCACTGCTCCCATTGTCCTTTTAAATTCTTCCCATTTGTCAAATCCCAAGCTGTCCGGCCTTCTCAGGAATCCCTTCAAATGTTCTTACTTAATTGCAGGTCAATTCCCAAACATTCAACAGAAATTTTTATGTTACTGGAGGAAGAGCGCCCGGATGCTTTGTTTTTAACTGAGACCTGGATTCAATAGTGAGTCTGACCCCGATCTTGTTCAGGTCCTCCCCCCTGGATATCTTATCCAGAGACAAGACCTGGAATTAGGCAAAGGCGGCGGCATTGCTATCGTATATAAAACCGAACTAAAATGCTGCACCTCTGTAGGCCCTTTACCCGACTGTGAGAACCTTTCATTTGCGATCGGATTCTCACCTACTTGTACTTTCTCAGGTATTTTAATATATCGGCCCCCGGGTGCCTATGGACAATTCTGTAATTCCCTCCCTGATATGGCAGCCAACTTAGCCAGCTCACCCCCCAATTTTACATTATTAGGTGATTTTAATCTTCATTTTGATGACCCCTCGCACTTAGCCGCCTCCGAGTTGGCTAATGATCTTGCAGCATTTCAGTTTAAACAAAAAGTTAGTGGTCCCACCCATCTGAAAGGCCATTTACTTGATCCCATTTTCTCTAATATTGAGGAATTATTGGTAAAGGACCCTATGCCAGTGCCTTGGTCCGACCACTTTTTGATTTCTTTTACCTGGTCACCTCGGGTCCCCCTCTTGCCGGCTAGTACGACCAGAAGACAGATACGTTTATGGTCAAAACTTCCGCTGGAACATTGGGCTTTAACTCTGGAAAATACCAAACCGACACCTGACCTCAATCCTACTAGTGCTAATGATAAGTTTAATAATTGGATTGAGTCATCGCTGGATCAGGTCCTCCCTAAACAATGGATTCATAATACTGTTGGAGCTAACAGAACAGCATGGTACTCCCCTAAGCTCCGTGAGCTTAAACAAATCTGTAAAAAACTGGAAAGAATATGGAGAAAGGATTTTTCCCCTGTTAACAAATTTAAATACAGGGAAGCCATCAAAATTTATAAAGAAGAAATTAAATCTGCACAAGCGTCATATTACAAAGATAGAATTACTCTGGCATCTAATTCGCCCCGCGAAATTTTTAGCATTGCTAAAAAGCTCCTTAAACCATCCCAACCCCCTGTTGTTTCTGATGATGCTTCCTCTAGTTGCAATAAATTGGCAGAGTTTTTTCTTAATAAAATCCAAGACATTTATACCTCCTTCCCCCAGGTGGCCGGCAAGAGTAACTCATTATCGCTGGACAGTGTGCCTCAGCTCAGTGAGCAGTCCTTGGAGGAAATTCCCCCTCTGAACCCAGAGTTGCTACGAAGTATTTCAGCTCGGGTAAAATCTGGCTCACCTAGAGACTCAGCACCCCCTACTATCCTGAACCAAGTTCTTGAAACAGTTTCCCCAGTGATATTGGAGCTGATTAATGCCTCGATCTTGATGGGAGTGGTCCCTTCCCCTTGGAAATGTGCTATGGTGAAGGCGCTGCTAAAAAAAAACCAAGCCTTGACCCTGATCTTCTGGGGAACTATCGCCCCATTTCACTTCTGCCAGGGCTCAGTAAGATCGCTGAGAAGCACGTTAATTCAGCTCTTTCTACTTTTTTGGAGTCTCATAGTTACCTTCATCCCTCACAGACTGGATTTCGACCCCAACAAGGTACGGAGACCGCCCTCCTAGCAGTGATTGAAGAGTCCAAGAAAATCTTAGATGGGGGAGGCAGCGCAGCCATCATCCTCTTAGATCTCAGTGCAGCCTTCGACACTGTTAACCACCACACTCTGGTTCAGAGACTTAGAGTGTGGGAGTGACTGGGGGGGCCTTAAAGTGGCTGCAATCCTTTCTGGAAGATAGGTCATTCCAGGTTTTTGAAGGAGACGCTATTTTGAAACATATGCCTCTTGGCTGTGGTGTCCCCCAGGGGTCGTCTCTGAGCCCCACTTTATTTAATGTTTACATGAGCCCGCTAGCGGAGATAGTGAGGCCGTTCGGGGTCCAGATTGTCACCTACGCTGACCACACACAACTTGTTGTTGCCCTTAATCACTCCGACAATTCTTCGCCGGGTCTAGGCCCTTGTTTGGAGAAGGTTGCAAACTGGATGGAGCATTCATACTTGAAACTGAATGGTGACAAGACGGAGCTGATGCTCCTAGGCAATTCTCCCACTTTTAACGTAGGAATGCTATGGCCAGTATGTCTCGGTCCAGCTCCTATGCCTAAGAACCAGATTAAAAGTCTGGGCATCTGGCTTGATCGCAACCTTAATTTTAAGCAGCAGGCCTTGAAAGTAGCAGCTTTGCTACGGAATCCTTAGGATGCTGTGAAAAATTCTCCCTCTTCTACCTTTTCTCGCCAGAAGACTTATGGTCCAGGCATTGATTCTCTCTCGCCTTGACTATGCAAATGTTCTCTACTTAGGAGCACCGCATGCCACCATCACTAAGTTACAGATTGTACAAAATTGCGCAGCACGTATGCTCCTGCGGATTCCGAATCGCCAATCAGCGAAACCAGCTCTTGCCACCCTCCACTGGCTCCCCAAGCAGGAGAGAATTAAGTTCAAGGCTCTCTGTATTGCACACAAGACATTAGCTGGGAAAGGACCGCCTATCAATCGGTCCATTATCTCGCCCCACTGTTCGAACTGGGGCCTGCGCTCGGACAATTGCCGTCTTGCCGTAGTTCCCAGAATAAGAAAGGCAAGAAGTGGGGGCCGTCTGTTTTCTTATAACGCTTCCAGGTTATGGAACACCCTCCCCCTCCATATTCGTCTTGAATCTAACCATTTGGCTTTTCGGAAATCTCTCAAAATATGGCTCTTTCCTTAATGTTGCTTAGTAGTTCTCTCTTATGTGTTGCTATTAGCGCTGGGATGCCTTCGGGTAGCTACGCGCTCAAGAAATGTTTTATTCATTCATTCATATAAAACTGCAGGATGTATAGTGAAATTGAGCAGGCACCTGCACAGATAAAATTCGTTAAATATACAATAGCTTGGAGGGTTGGAGTTCACCTCCCTACTCTGCTAGTGTTATTGAATGACCTTGATGTTAAATTTTACTATACTGTACATTTGTCCCCTAGGTAGACTTCTGCTTTATATGAGCTGCCTTAGACTGGTGCCTGGTATTTCAGTTACAAGTGAAAAAGTTCACTGTTAAACCCAAATTCGTGAAATGGTGAAATTATTTTTATCTCCTACATCGATGGAAATTTAAGTCCATGATATAAAGCTATGAAATATGACAGAATTGCGTATTTTTCTTGACTTTTGTTCACTCTGAACCATTCTCACACCTGTAAAATATAAAAGAATGTGTCCTATAACAGCTAACAAAGTTGTGAGTTTTAGGCAATATACTCACCAGGTTCAGGCCGTTTACTCCTTTATAAAGTAAGCGATGGAGTGTGAGAAATGTTTAAATACTGTCACTAAGAAATGTAGATGTGTATTGGGTGCCAGGACTCCACGAGCTCAAAGTGATCTGTGGTATGAATTTTCAGGTGGTTTTGTGGGATATCTTTATGATGTAAATGAGTAAAGAAATCAATGATCAAATGAGGGAGAAATAAAGACTGTGTTCAATCAGAGAGAAGACCTAGCTTTGAATGCACGCGGTGGCAATTATGAGGGTCTCTTATGAAGCACGTCTACCACAAAAAAGTGAGAAGCCGAGTGTGAAATTTATTGCGGATCACAGAAAGCATTTGTCAGACAGTGACAAAAGCATACTCAAAGTAACCCTACCTTAATGTTTAAGATATCATTCTGTAGTTTAGCTTGAAAAAACTAAAACAAAAAAGGGTGTTTAGCTAGTCAAGATTGTGCATCCGTATAGCTTCATTCTTAATTCTGGCATAAAGGTCCTTGCTAAACGACTGGAGGAATTAACTTGTGAACAATCTATGCCTTCTAATCCCATTACCATTTTCATTGCCACCCCATTCAATGTAGCATATGACCCAGAAATAGAGACATTAAGAAACAGAATGTTTAAGGCTTACTTACTCCATGCAAATTCAACTTCCTGGGATCGCCTTTCAACACCACCTAAGAGTGGAGAAAAAGAAGCAGACTTGAGGACTGGTTAACAAACGAGCAACACATAGCAAAATAACATAAAACAATAAACAGGGGGACATGTTTCAACCAGGTGCTCCTATTATGGTCCAGGGTAAACATTCGGGAATTATGCTGGACAACAACGTATCTATGGAAGATCAAATCAATACTGTGACCCAAAGAATTATGTTCTACCTTTCTAGCCCCAATTGAATTATTGGGTTTATTCTAAGCAATCAGGAAGCTATTTGTGTTGGGGTCATAGTTCACTCCTGGCTAGACTATTGCAATGCCTTGTACTTAGGCATGGCCAGCAAACGTAGCCCATTGCAGAAGGTTCCAAAGGCTTCGATTGACTGGGTCTTTTGTTTGCGAAAGCATAATCAAGTCACAGCTACCAGAAAGGTACTATACTGGCTGCCAGTCAATGATCGGATCCTGTTTAAATGTTTGAGCATCCTTCATTAAAGTAAATATGGTTTCCACATACAGCTTTGTGAAAAGATCTTCTGCTACTTAACACCGAGAAGACTTTTCTCTTTCAGTCTTGATTTCCACCACCAAGACATTCTTAATTTATCCTCAATAGGCAGCAGCTATCTTGTATTATAGGAGTGAAGTCTTTGAACAGCTTGCCTGTCCATCTCTGACATACATCCAACTTTACAAATTTCAGATCTGTTGTTAAAAAGGGTCTATTCTAGGATCTCCCTTCTACCAGGCAAGCACTGTTTTGCGGAACAAAGCCAAGATACACTTGTGTTCTAGATCAGTGGTTCTTAACCTGTGGTCCGGGGACCCCTGAGGGTTCACGAAGCTTACTTCGCGGGTTTGCAACTGCTTAGGAAATTAAATAATATTAACAGATTAATAAAGTGTATATAAATAAACAAACAAATATAAAACTGAAAATTGTAAAACGCTCTGTAAATGTGAAGGAATTTGAAATTGTATTAAAAAGTAAGTTAATATCCTCAGATTGATTCATGGGAGCAGAGCAAGTGTATCAAACAGAATATAATATGGATCACTAAATTAAGAAAGGCCCTGACCTTTTTATATTTGTTTGTGAATTAAATAAAATATTCATTCAACTTTGTATTTGTCTGAAGAATGTTTGTTTCTGTATTCTTTTCTGTATTGTTTTGAGGTTGAAATCATTAACAATGCTTAGGCCGGGGGTCCCCGGCTTCCAGTAATGACTAAGTGGGATCCCCGGATCCCAATAATGATTCTGTGGGGGTTCCTGGATCCCAGTAATGATTAAGTGGGGGTTCAGAGAAGACAAAAGGTTAAGAACCACTAGTTTAGAACACTGAAAAAAACTGTTATTCACTGAGCTGTTCTACTAAGAAATATTACAGATGCTCATCATTATTATTTATGTACGTTAAATATAATTATTCCAAGCTATACTGCGAATGGAAATTGCACTAATAGAAATGTGCTGATATGTTTTTTGGGGGTGCTTTATTAATTTTGTCAGTGTTTCTATGAGAATGAAATTGGTTATTAGACACTTTCGGGTAAATTATAGTAATGATTATTTATAATCAGCTTATTAAACTTTACTCAGCAATTAAGTCAATGAACATGAGTGGCACAGTGTGATTCGCAATTTAAATTAGGATGGCAGCAGACTTTTGTCCAACTGGCACTCATTTCATGTTTTAGTTAGATTGTGATGAATGCAACTCGAACTAGACTGAAACTGACAGCAGCAAGCTGCTGACAGTAATAACTGTATAACATAACATATGTATTTGTAAAGCGCGCACTTTCACCCGTTGGCATCTTGGGGCTGAATAACAGATGTTTACTGTTACCCAACTCAATGGTACTCATTTTATCGACCTCAGTAGGATGAAAGGCTGAGTGGGCCCGCCTGGATTTGAACATCTGACCATGAGGTCAAACACAGGCCCTTACAGTGGGCACATTAGTGCACTAAGCCACCAGACCCAGCATGCGAGAACTGTGAAAGGCGAACTGCTGGCAGAAAGGGCTGTGTGAAACAACTACTCAAGGTAGCTGCTGACAAGCGCAGTGGTACAAGATAACAGTTGAAGATAGGGACTGCTATCAGGAGCAGATGTATGAAAGAACTGTTGAAGGTAAGTGGCTGGCAGGAGCAATTGTGAGAAAAGCTGAAAAGAAGAAGCTGTGAGTACATGCAGTTTCTGAGAGCTCTGTCAGGAGTCTGTGTAGTGCAGCTCACAGTCTTACCTTTGACTGTTGGTGAAGGCACAGTATTCTGTCTCAAACTGACTAACTGTCAGTTTACAAGAAGTCTAAGGACAAATCTTGCTGTAAGGTGCCTCTGACGGGTATCAAGATGAGAAATTCTGGTTTGTCCTAGCTAGTTGTGGTCGTCAAGGTAAGATTTAACACTGTGGCCACAAAGACATGTATTATGCATGCATGCTTCAATAAGAATGTCCCTTCTTGAAGCATGCACCAAGTCAGGTCAGAATGCATCTCTGAATTTTATTTATCCCCAACTTCGGCTAAGTCAGAGCGTAGTGGTGGCAGGGACCCAGCTTGAACTTGACACAACATGTCATAATCTTGTGCTATGTGTAAATAGCCACAACAAAAGCTATTAGGTACTTTGCCAATGAAGGTTAAGTGAAAATAAACAAAAATTATTTCCAGTGCTGGCCCCAAAACCTAAGTGGTAGATGAGCGACCACATTCACCATTGCACTACCAGTCCCTCTTCCTAGATTTTGCATTCTAGACGTCTGTCTGATGGGCAGCCTTACTCTAGTCATTTTTCTAACAATGTCACACTCGGCCTGCAGGTGCCAAAATCAATATTTTATAAAGACAATGAACTTTTTGTTATCCAGAAAATGTTATCCAACCTCTTAATAATACAAAAGAGTAAAATTCAACATGGAGTAAAATAAAACAGAAATCATGATGAAAATAGTTCTTGTAAATGAAATTGAGAGACTTATTTCTTCAACAATTATATAGAAGATATTCAGAATTCCTAAAATGGGATTAGTACATTCAAAAACGCTTTTTTGCAGTCACAAACTCCGAATTCTTTTTACATCTGGCCCATAATTCCTAGAGGTCGCATAAAGCATTAGAGGGGACCTCATATGTGGTGTCGGTCCAAAGGTGCCTTATGTTGCAGCACACTGCTCTATACTCCAGGTCAGATGAAGGGGTATTCTTACTCACAGGTACCCGGCTACTGACTCGCCTTCAGGGAGAAGGGATCACAGATTGGCAGGATCGTGGGTAAAGACATATAGTCAGCAGAGGTGATCTCTACTGTTGTGTGGGGGTTATACGGAAGACCCTGCAAGAGCTTCAGCAGCCTCTCAACCTCTCAACCTCGATAAATTGAGAAATCCCTCCAGAGCAGGGAGAGATCTGCATCAACGTGTTCACAAGCAAAATTTAGACTTATACAGGGCAATGAGGCAACCAAAGAAGGTGCATTCTGTAAGTGTCTGAATTGTCCTCTCATGGACAATCAGACATCGGATGGTATAAAGAGTGCAGTCCAGTTGTCTTTTTTTGCTCCACCTGGTGACTCGCCTCCTAATCTTGACCAGAAGGTGTAAGCTTTCTACTCCATCCCCACCAAATCTTCCACCTGTTACTTGTGAGACAAAATACATCTGTAGAGCATGTGGGGCTCCTCCACAAAGGAAACTCAATTTCCCTTCCCTGCCACATGTTTAGGGCAGTCTATAAAAAGGACTTCCTTGAGACACAAGCACATGCCAATTACATTAGCACCAGGATGCCAAGTCTTGCTTTGTGTTCCCTTGCAGCCCACCATTGTTCACAGACAGGCCACCTGGCCAGAGAACAATGGAATGCAAATGTTCCTCTGCTCTGTAGCTGTAACGAAGCAAACACAGCAGCGATGCAGGCTTTAAGAGGAAAATTCAAAGACTACGCACATATGCCAGAAAAACATGCTTGGTTTCCTGACCAGCATTTTGCATTGTTATATTTTTATGTACCACCCACAATTTCTAGGACAATTTGATCTTATAAACAAACCAGTTTAAACGCAGGCAGATTCGGCATGGATAAATAAATCTAGCAAGATCCAGTGGGGTCAGAGGCTTTTCAAGCCAACAATAAAATTAAAGAACTGGAAAAGGCAGGGATCAGAGATGGTTCCTGACAATCTCTGTGCTTTAGGTCTCTCATCTTTCAAAATTGGGAACACATATAAACCCGGCTGCATGTCAGATCTGAATGCCATATTATCATTGTCATAATACTACTGCTATGGTGGCCATGCATGTGCATACATATATGGATAAGAAGGGCGTTGGTTGCCGAAGTATATGTGTGGAGTGAAGAGTGTTGTGTGGCGATGACTGGAGGGATTCTCCAGACCTTTCTCAAAGTATCTAACAGCATAACTTGGAAGACGCTAGTGAAGGAAATATTGTAGAGATGGCACTAGAAAGGATAGCTTAGCATGGAGATGTAGAGGCTATTGCCGTGACAGTGCAGGAATGTGCAGTTGGACTAAGTGTATGAGTAGGTGATCTATGTGATGGCTAGAGACGTGCTCGGATTGTGGCGTAGCAAGCAACATGCCATAGCTAAGCACAGTGATGGCTACTTAGAGCTCGAGAGCCATTTGGATGCTGGTTTTGCTTACATGCAGCACTTCAGAGGAGATTCTGAGAATATGTGTATATGCTGAGCATGAGGATTAGGTGTGTATTTTCATTGTGGTGCAGTCAGTGAGGAGCATTACTTGAAGGGAGGGAACATTCTACATGAAATCTGCCCCATTTTGTTGGTCTGGGAAGCGCCTCACGGCAACTCCGCTCCACAATTCCTTTTCCTCGCTGAGTTACTGAACATAAGTGTCACATTTGATATCCAGAGTCAAACAATCAAGCTTATCCAGATGTCACTTCAATGTCTACAAGGGTAGGTATTCTTGACTTCAGCACATAGTTTGTGTAACATCCTAACTCCGGCTCTGCCCTCTTTGATGGTGTTCCTGGAAAAAGTGCAAAGGAGTTTTAGATCCCCAGGCATAAATAGCGTTGGGCATGTACAGTGGCCAGTTGCATAGCATCACAATCCTGATTTGTTACTTGTCAATGCCTCCTGAAAACAGGCCAGCAGAGGCCCAAGTCTTGTTGCCAATCTTCATCCTAACAAGGACCATTGAATGTTAAATGGTCATCAGCCCAATTGTCCTTACTGTTTGTTTTGTAGGAATGTGTAGTTGATCCTTGTAGGACCTTTTTTGTAACGCTTGTGATCTGCAGAGATTTGGATTTCAGCTGGTACTATTATTCGGTGACATATTGGTGTCTCCTAGCCATCTCTCTGGCATCAATGACTCTTCTTACAGAAGCAAGATGCTGAAAAGGGACTTTGGAATCTGCACATACAACGGTGGACATCCTGAACAGTGATAAAAGGTAATACAGCTCATCAGGTTCAGTGCTGATTGCAGTGTGAAACTTGAAGGTCTCCGGTATGAATCCTTGCAGGGCAACTTGGTTATTCCTCCTCCTAAGGTGAACGAAACGACTATTTTTCAACTTGTATAATTAAATCTAATACTGGAGCTCAAACAATCAATTATGCTTCAAGCATGTTATGCAGAAAGTTGCAAAGCAAAATTAAAGAAATGCCCCTGCTGTCAAATTTGAACTGAGAAATACCATCCCATAAAACTCACAAATTACCTCAGATTAAATCTCTGTAAGGCAAGTTCACTGCCACACCGCACACTGTATAAAGGCATATAAAGGTGTCAACTCATGTTGATCCTGTAACTGCATACAGTGGTTGCAACAGTATAACACCATTTGCCAAGAATTGGCAAAGCCAGCATGTCTTAGTTTTGATATTGTACACCGACCTTTTGGCTATGCACATATTGTTTTGTCCCCAAATGCCTGCCACACGTGCACAAACATGCACAGCAGCCCTCTTGTAATGGTCTTTCTTATGCTTTATGAAAAAATATCACAAGGTGGCCACCAAGTATGTGTGTGTATTGTGGCCATACCGTAAAGGTTTTTCATAAAACATAAGAAAATCTATTACAAAATGTCTGTGATGCATGCGTATGAACACTTGGCAGCCATCTTGGAATAATGTTTTACATATGTAGATGGCTGGATGACACTTTTCTAGTGTGTTAACTCACCAAGTATTGGTAAAGCCAAATCCAGAAGCAGAGGTGGATGGCAGCTGGTGGCAGCAGACGACATTTGCCACATTTGTAATAGGTGGATGACAGACACAGCGAGCGAATCAATGGGAACACTGGAGAGGTTACCATGAAGGACTACGTAAAGTCCTGAGCAAAGCAATGCAACCTTTCATTAAATGAGGTGGTAATAAGTAAAGCCCACCCAACTGATAGTAACTTTTAAAATAATGATAACAGCCAATGGTTGATGGAGGTTGACTGGATGCCCACTTTCTTTGAGCCGTACGTCTTCGTTCTATGTAGTAGTGTATTATTAACATGAGTTTTCTGACAGATAGCTACAGCTGTCTATAGGTGAAACCTTAAATATTATACCACCCCTTTTGCAGTAATATTCCTCTGTAAACCCATTGTTTACCCCTCCACACAAGACAAAAATAAAAGCCCAATTACCATATCATTTATGAACCCCGCATGGCTTTGATGTGTGTACAGGACAGAGGAATCTTAGAAGGGACAAATGTTCTGCTAATATTTGATACACTGAACATTATCCTGATCTACAATCATCTAGGAATTAATTTATTCCAGCAAAGTCACATACAGACAAATGTAATGTCAGAGGGCAGTAATTAATGAAACACATAATGGTTATTTTTACATTGACAACATTTTTGAAGAAAGTTTTGGGGATGTAAAATACTTGCTCAGCCTTATAAAACGTGCACCTACAAGAAGCATAGTATAGCAGATATACCGCTGCTGTTCAAAGGATCTCCCAGGCAAACATAGAGTTTAGGCCACATGAATGAACCCTGTCCTAAATTTATAAAAGCATTGATGCGTTTTAATATGATACAAAATATTATTAAGTGAATGAACGAGCAACATACTTTAACTAACATGTTTTCTACCCAAGGATAGTTTGGAAAAATATCAGAAAGTAAAGAATGGTTTTATCAAATCAACTTACATTTATAAATGTAAAGGAACAAGAAATGTTACACCAGTGTCAATAAGATCTACAGCGCAGTCAATAGCAGAAATAATGCAAATGAAGAGAAGATGCTCTCAATTTTCTCAGAGCAAATAAGCTTGCAAATTCTGTAATATCTCCACATTTATGTAAAAAAAGTGATTTGATTAAAGGAAATTACCTCTTTGTAGCCAAACTTCTCACTTTGTGCCTGATGCCGAAGCTTGCTGTGAGCAGAATAGAAGGGAGAGAAAAACAAAATTGTTGTTAGAAAATTAAGTGAACGCAGTATGTTGGTTAGGAGTTAGAGGGTTAGCCAAGAGGAGGAGCAGTGGTTAGGTTGTGCAGGTGAAGTTGTAGGTGCTGTGCGCTGGCACTCAGTTTTGGGGACCAGGATTTATTTTTCATCATCATAATGCTGATGCAGAAAAAGCAAAAGGAAGGCATAAAAGGGAGCAACAAGATAGGAAAGCTGACACAAAGGGAGAAAGCAGGGGTGAAAAAGCAGCTGCAAGAGTGAAATATGGAGACCAGAAGTGCACAGGGGTGGACTAAAGATTCATAAAGTGGAATCAAAACTAGGCAGCGTTGGTATTTGTCAACCATGCTTTTTGGCAGTGTCCTGACTGGCTCCTAAGAAACGTGTTGAGCCCCTGTTCTTCTTCTTTGTATTCTTATTATTCTTATTATTATGTTTGTCTTCAGTTTTCTCAAGTAGTTTGACATTAGTAGGCTGTCCTGTTTTCAGTGTTTATTTTTGTGGATTTCAGTGGTGTTTTATCAGTGTTTTACAAACCTTTTGAAATCAACACTTATTAGTGTTTATTCACCTGCCTAATCCCCAAAATAGACAAAAGTATTTTTCCACTTTTCACAATACATGTTGTTATAAAGCACATATTTAATTTTGAGGAGAAGTAATGCAGGATATATAGTTTCGACTCATTGGCGGTGTGTCTATTGAACTTGTTTTATACTATCTTAAGCACAGAAAGCCTGTGTATTGCACTCTCACTCACATTTTTACCCTCTCTCACTTGTCATTTTACAGGACTATTTAATTGATTAAGAAAGTAATAAGGCTATATTCAAATATTTTAAACAAATTCCTTGGTACGGTTAGGGGTGATTCACCTACTTTACTGAATATTTTGACATTGTAGGGTGGGGAACCCTGCCAACAGCACAGTTCCTTGTGAAACCTTTAACATTTTGAATTACACCAGTTTAATTTGTAGCCCTGAATTCTAGCACCTGAAACTGGATGCTTTAAGAATGCTTGCAACAGCTATTGTGCACTTTTTCCCTGACTACATTAAGGTGGTGCTGCTTTTGTATGGACATTCATACCTACCAAGTGTCCCTATGGCAAATGTCTCACTTTAATTCGGTCCTGCCCTTTTAGCAAACATCACAGTGTATTCTGGGGCTCAATCATTTGCTGTTAACTTTGTACCACCAGTAAAGTGAAGTCTGGTCAAAAGCCCTGATTAGATGAAGGTATTACAGATAACAATGGACCACCTTGCAGCTATGAATTTTGTTCACATTTGTAAAGGCTTGCATCATGTTTTCACCACTATCCCATGTGCATGCTGACAGCACACTTCACAGATACCTTTCACTACACCTTGCATTGAATATGTAATGCCTTGGGTGATTAGCAGTAGTTAGAAAAGGGGCTGATGTATCAAAGTGTTTTAGCCATTCTGTGTCTTTGGGTAAATGTGCTGGTACATTTTGGCAAAGATTTGTAAGAGCCAACCATTTCATCAATCAGTGAAAGAATCAAACACTGCCAAAAGATTGAATAATGTTTTAGTATTTACAGATTCTCTACAGTGTATACACTAATTAGATCAGACCAAAACATCCTTCTAAACCCTGCATCTTTAATCCAAGCACATAAATCTGGAAGAAACAAAAGGAAGAAGAAACAATATTTTAGTGCAATCTCTAAACAATAAAACTCAAGCAGAATAATCTTAGACCAGTCTTTCTTGCTGCTATCTTTTTATAAAAAAGTTACATTGTGTTGGCCTCTTCAGGAAGAGATAAAAATGACTCATTCTCTCTTGATTCCTTTCTTTAAATGGCATTTTAGTTTGAAGTTGTTTATCGGTGCATATATGTTTACATGGATGTGGGCTGTTTTCTTTCAGAGGAGTTTTATCAGTTACCATAAGTTTAAACCTATAAGATAATAGCATGCACATTAACAGAGTTAAGGGATGTCAGTGAGTGGTTAGAGTCCAGAAAAGAGATTTAGGGCCTGGTTTAGAATTTGGCAGGTGGGATAATCTTGTCCGCCATACAGGTGCCATGGTGTATAATGTACTTATAATATGCCATACGGGATAGCCATCACACTTGTGATGGAGAATCCTATCTGTCACACTCTAAATCAGGCCATTACACAGCTCGGTGTGGTGATGTGGAATGAACCTTTGGAGACACCAGGTCTAGAGTAAGGCATTAAGTTCTATAAATCACAATTTCAGAGAAGGCAGAAATAATCTTTAGGAGGGCATGCATATTGAATCAGAGGCTGCACTATAAAGCATATGAAAGGTTCACACTTGTAGATAACAAATAAGAGTCCATAGAGAGGAGATAAAACACAGTATTTGAAATATTACAAGTATATCCTGTAAATATGGCAGTAGTAATCCTTATTTTTTACAGGAAGGTAGAATATTTCTAAAAGGAGCAACACTATGAGGCTTAGAAAAGATGTATTTAACTTCTGATGGATACATCTGCCTGTGGATTTCTCACCTTATGAATATCCCCTGCGCCAGCATTCCGCAGAAATCTTTCCTAGCTCTCCACGCCGACGAGGTCGTCACGAAGCCATGGCTCCGCACGCGGCTCCGCATGACGTCACTGGAGCCATAAGAGGACCACGTCGGCGTGATGACGTCAGTTCCCTTTTTTCCGCGCTGTCGACGCTAACGGTTTTTTCTGGGACTCTGCATACTTTCGACTGGATACTTTGTTATTTGGATTGTATCTTTCTCTCTTTTGGCATGTCTGCCCCAAAGAAGTCTGGCTTTAAGCCCTATAAGGAATGCGGAGGACATATGTCTATTACGGACCCGCATGAAGACTGTCTTTGGTGTTTGTCATCTGACCACGACGTCGAGGGCTGTTCTTCCTGCAGGAAGATGAACCCGAAGGCTCTTAAGGAGCGGGAGGCCAAGCTGTATATGGCCAAGGCAAGGAAAGAAAAAAGGGGTCGAAAAAGGTCGAAGTCCAAGTCTTCGACTTCGCATGACTCCAAGAGAAGGCATAAGAAGAAGAAGAGACATGCTTCTCGGCGCCGATCGTCGAAGGCTGTGGAGTCGAGGTCGCCTTCTCCAACACCTCAACGTCGAGCTAAGGACGTTATCTCTCCTTCTCCTTCAGTGTCTCCTCGGGCGACTCCGGTCCATTCCCCATCATACAAAGGGACTCCGGAGCGTTCACCGACGCCAAGATTCTCACCGGCTTCAGAGAGGGTGTCGAATCCGGCTGATGCTGAGGTTCCTTCGGCTCCTGCGGCTCCAGCGGCTCCAGCGGCTCTGTTTCCAGAGGTACCTCGTTTGGATCTCGAGCCGGCTCAACTTCCTCAGTTTCTGGCCCCGGGTTCAGATCCATCGCATTTTCTCAATGCAATGTATGGCGTGTTCGCCAGGGCCTCATAACCCTCTGGTGCACCTTCGGGTCCCATGGGTCCTATGGCATTCAATTTGGGTGTGCCTCAGCAGTATCCACAGGCCCCCTTTGTGCCCTTCATGCCAGCGACACCGTCCTGGCACCTACCGGCTCTGAGGATGTCGACGCCGTATGGACAATCCCCGGCTCCATCCCGTGAAGCTTCTCGGATTCGATCGGCGCTGGTTACTGCTATGGATCCTTCTTCGACGCCGCTCCCGGAGTCGTCGACGCCGCGTGTAGTGCCGTCGACGCCGCAGCCGAAGATGCGCTCGAGGAGAGAGGCGCAGAGGTTGTTGGAAAAGGAACAGTACCAGGTGGATAAGAGGGAGGAAGGAGAAGTGTATGACACTGAGGATGTGTTTGAGGACTTGTGTGAGGCAAGTGGGCTCGACGTTTCTCCTGAGTGAGACTTTGTTTCTCAGAAGGCTTCCCCTCGAAGGAGGTTGCTCCGTACCATTCTGTGATCAGGAAGGCTGCAGAACTTTTGGATTTGCAGCTTCCTATGGCTGAGTATAAGCCTAATCTTCTTACGGAGGTGCTCCATTCTCCGTCCTCGGTGGTTGAACCACTCTTACCCTTTAATGATGCTCTGACTGAGCCAATACTTGATGTTTGGCGCAACCCTCTTTCTGCTCCTGCGGTTTCAAGGTCAGTGTCCAGAAGGTATAAGCCTGCTCCTGGAGATCCAGTGTTCCTTTCATCTCACCCCTCTCCTGAGAGTTTGGTGGTACAGGCTTCTTGTTCGAAGCAGTCTACAGGGGCTTTTCCGCAAGCTCCCGCCGTCAGGGATTCCAAGAAGCTGCAACAGTCTGCGAAAAAGATCTTTTCCTCAGCTAGCATGGCACTGAAATCTACCAACGCAACTTGTCTCTTGGGTAGATATATTCATGCCTTAATGGACTCTGCCAAACAGCTTCTTCCTAAGTTGTCGGAGGAAGATAGGGGAAATCAAGAGCGAGGTGTTAGCGGACTCACAGGCTGCTGCTCGCCAGGTCATCCAGTCTGGCTTGGACACGGCGGATTCTGTTGCCAGAGTGATGGGTTCGTCCATTGCTACAAGAAGACATGCGTAGTTGAGGTCTTCTGGATTCTCTCCCGATGTGCAGGCTGCCCTTCTTGATCTGCCTTTTGATGGGTCTAGACTTTTTGGAGAAAAGGCGGATTCTGCCTTGCAAAGATTTAAGGACAGTAAGGCCACGGCTAAATCTTTGGGTCTGCAATCACAATCGAGAGGCTATGGTTATAAAAGATACAGAGGCTTCGGGAGGTCTTCCTTTCGACGTTTCAGACAGCCTCAGCAGCAGCAGCAACAACAACAACAAAACCCCTTGTATAGGTCCTATAGGGGTAAAGGCAGAGGTCGCCAACGTGGAGCCGGACGTCATCCTTCCTCCTCCTCCTCCTCTACCTCCCCAGCCCCTCCTGGGAATGCGGGGAAGCAGCCCTAGATCCGCCATCCCGGATCATGTAGGTCCTGTGGGGGGTTGGCTTACCCATTTTCTACGAGATTGGAAATTGATCACTTCGGACCTTTGGGTTCTCGATCTGGTAGAAAATGGGTACGCCCTTCCCTTCAGGGAATTCCCTCCTCCTTACCCTCCTTGCCAGGGGTTTTGCACGGAGGATCATTTACTTCTCCTTCAAAAGGAGGTTATTGCCCTGTTACAAAAAGGTGCGATAGAGATGGTTCCAGAGCAGGAAAGGGGTCAGGGATGCTACTCCCGGTATTTCCTGATCCCCAAAAAGGACGGCAGGTTACGTTCGATCCTGGACCTCAGGGTCCTGAATTTTTACCTGAGGCAGGAGAAATTCAAGATGCTGACCCTTGCTCAGGTTCTTCTGGCGCTGCAGCAAGAGGACTGGATGGTGTCGATCGACTTACAGGATGCGTATTTTCACATCCCCATTCTGAAGTCGCACAGGAAGTATCTCCGTTTTACGGTTGGGTCGCAGCACTACCAGTTTGCGGTCCTCCCGTTTGGTCTTACTACTGCACCTCGAACCTTCACAAAGGTGATGGCAGTGGTGGCAGCTCATCTCAGAAGGTCGGGGATTCCTGATTTCCCCTATCTGGACGACTGGCTGCTCAAAGCGGAGTCGCCGGAGATGGTGCTTCATCATCTGCGGGTAACATCTCAACTGTTGTTCAACTTGGGTTTTTCAATCAATGTGCCCAAATCTCACCTGGTGCCCTCTCAGCGCAACCTGTTCATAGGGGCGGTACTGGACACTACTGTGTGTCGAGCATTTCCTCCTTCACAAAGAATTCTCGACATTCAGGAGATGATCCCTTTATTTCACAATGGAGCGGTTGTTCCAGTTCTGAAGGTCCTTCGCCTGCTCGGTCTGTTCGCCTCCTGCATTCTGTTGGTCAACCATGCACGCTGGCACATGAGGGCGCTCCAGTGGTGTCTCCGCAGGCAGTGGTATCAGCACAACGGAGATCTCAGGGAGTCAGTCAGAATCTCCAGAGAAGCTGCGGCGGATCTGTCTTGGTGGAGCGTGGAGGGCAATCTGTCTCAAGGAAAGCCCTTTCATCTTCCTCCATCGGTGGCCACAGTGATAACGGATGCCTCTACCCTAGGGTGGGGGTGCTCATCTGGGGGATCTGGAGATCAAGGGTCTTTGGTCTCCAGAGGAAAGATTGTCTCATATCAATCTTCTGGAATTGCGGGCGATACGTTTGGCGCTCAAGGCCTTTCTCCCTTCCCTTCGCGGTCAGTCGGTTCAAGTCCTGACGGACAACACTGCTGCGATGTGGTATGTCAACAAGCAGGGAGGAGTGGGGTCGTACCGTCTCTGCAGAGAGGCGTTGCGGCTTTGGTCCTGGGCTCAGGACCATCGGATTTGCGTGATGGCAAATCATCTGGCCGGGGTTCTAAATGTGCGTGCGGACAGTCTCAGTCGGCAGTTCTCCGCCGACCACGAGTGGAGGCTTCATCCGGAGGTAGTTCGACACATCTTCCGGACGTGGGGGTCTCCTCGGGTGGACCTGTTTGCTTCTCTCGAGAACGCGCACTGCCCGTCATTCTGCAGTCTCCAGTTTCCGATGCAGGGGGCGTTGGGGGACGCGTTTCAGTTGAGTTGGAGCTCACAACTCCTTTATGCGTTTCCTCCCATACCCTTGATTCCTCGGGTTCTGAGGAAGATTCGCCAAGACCGGGCCCAAATCATATTGATCGCCCCGGATTGGACAAGAAGGGTGTGGTACACAGACCTTCTTCACCTCTCGTCGCACCCTCCGCTCCGTCTCCCTCTCAGGGTAGACCTCCTCTCGCAGTCGGAGGGGCAGGTTCTTCACCCCCACCTCCAGAGCCTGCACCTTCATGCCTGGAGATTGAACGGGGCAACCTGAATTCATTTTCTCTCCCGCCTGACGTGGTGGATGTTATATTATCGGCCAGGCGACACTCCACCAAGTCCATCTACTCCTACAGGTGGTCAAAATTTGTTAAATGGTGCGGAGAGAAGTCTATTGATCCCTTGAAAGCTCATCTTTCTGATGTTCTTTGTTTTTCGCTTCATTTGGCCCAGCAGGGTTCTGCTGTAGCCACTGTTAAAGGATACTTGTCAGCTTTATCGGCTTTTCTCTGTCTGCCTGATCAGCCGTCTCTTTTTAAGTCTCCAATAGTTTTAAGGTTCATTAAGGGGCTTACTAACATGTTCCCGCCCACTCCTTTTATTATGCCCCAGTGGGATTTGAATTTAGTGTTAACTTTTTTAATGGGTTCCACGTTTGAACCTATGCATAGCTGTCCTTTAAGACTGCTGACTTTCAAAACGGTCTTTCTTGTGGCTATCACTTCAGCTAGGAGGGTGAGTGAGCTTCAAGCTTTGAGTTCAAAGCCTCCGTTTTTGACCATACATGCTGAACGGATGGTACTCAGGACCAGGGCTGCTTTTCTGCCTAAGGTTGTAACTCCCTTCCATCTAGGGCAGTCCATTACCCTTCCTACTTTCTATCCTCCCCATCACCCTTCCAAGGAGGAGGAAAGGCTGCACCGTTTGGACCCTAAGAGGGCGATTAGTTTCTATCTTGATAGAACAAAGGACTTCCGTCAGGATGATCAGCTCTTTGTGGGCTATGTTGGACGTATGAAGGGCAAGGCAGTGCACAAGCGCAATTTATCCAGGTGGATCATCTTGTGCATCAAGATCTGCTACGCTCTGGCTGGTAAGGAGCCTCCTGTAGGCATTAGAGCTCACTCTACCAGGGCTAAATCGTCTACGTCTGCTTTGTCCAGGGGTGTTCCTGTGTTGGACATCTGTAAGGCGGCAACTTGGGCCTCCCTCCACACTTTCGCGAAGCATTACTGCTTGGACTCCGAAGTGAGGAGGGATGGCCATTTTGCGCGCTCTGATTTGCAGGACTTTTTGGTATAGAAGGGTGGACACCCTCCTCCGGGAGGGGGACTGCTGTGGGATTCTATTCATAAGGTGAGGAATCCACAGGCAGATGTATCCATCAGAAGAACAAGTTACTTACCATCGGTAACGCTTTTTCTGGTGGATACAGTATCTGCCTGTGGATTCCTCACTGACCCACCCGCCTCCCCGTTGTCCACCCTTTTATATCTTAAAAGAGGTATTCGTTAATATGTTATTTTATATTGTTATTATGTATTGCCTCTATTTGCCTTTGTGTAGGCTTATAGGAAATGCTTGCTTTCTTTTGCTTTCCTTCTTTTTTGACTTTACACTATGTTTATTTGTGTGAATACTGTGTACTATGTATGCATTGTCTTTTGGTCGGTCCGCCCGTTTGCCTCGGTGGCACGGAAAAAATGGGTGGAACTGACGTCATCACGCCGACGTGGTCCTCTTATGGCTCCAGTGACGTCTTGCGGAGCCGCGTGCGGAGCCATGGCTTCGTGACGACCTCAGCGGCGTGGAGAGCTAGGAAACATTTCCGCGGAATGGTGGCGCAGGGGATATTCATAAGGTGAGGAATCCACAGGCAGATACTGTATCCACCAGAAAAAGCGTTACCGAAGGTAAGTAACTTGTTCTTTAGAAAGATTACTGGAATAGCATAAGATCAGGATTTAAAAATTAAATATCGCTTATGAAGGTCTGAGAAATAGCGAGCATGGGCAGTTAAAGAGCTGGGACATGGGTGAAGATGATACACATTGAATAAGTGTCCATCCACGGGGTGAAGGTGCAATGTGGGACAGGTGAAAAGTGCTAAGGCGAGTAACAGATTGTGTGAGGTGGAACAGAGTGAGGGAGCAATGGGTGAGATTGAGGCATTTCCAACCATCATCTTTTTGTTGTCTAAATGAGTTATCCTAAGTTGTCCTAAGTACTATGGGAACCCCATGACATAGCCACATCAATCTAGGGTTAATTGTGTTCCAGTTCAGAAGGACTGTGACCTAGCAGTGTGGGATGTACTGTTCCTATTGGAGAATGACCACAGTTGATTTCAACATAGTTGGTCCCCTTTTATAAGGGCTAATAATGAGGATATGTACTATGGCCAGATAAATTACCTGTAGTTCAAACTAGTTAAAGGATTGCCACCTATGACATTGTTGCCTTCACAGTGGGTGACAGTGGCATGAAGTGGATAAGGGTCACAAAGTAAGAGCCACACCATAGGTAGTTCACTAAGTGAGAGTGGTACACCAAACTGGTGATTAGAAGGGCACAGTCTTGGTAAGATAAGGGTCACAGAGTGGATAAGGGTATACTAAGTGAGTACTCACATAGACAAAGGGTAAGGGAATACACAGTAGGTGAGAAAGTATAGTTCATGTGCAAGGAGACATGGCATTAATGGAGCAGTGAGTGGGTGAGAGGAGCACAGAGTGAGTGAGGGAGGAATAGTTTGGTTAGATAGAATGAGTACAGCTGTGTGGGGCAGCTGTGTGGGACTTGAATAGATAAAGAGTGTTGCTGGAGCCTCTGAAGTGATCATGAAAATGGATATGAATTTGTGTGGAAGCAATGAACTATAGAACAATATTGGTGTAGGTTAAAAGGTCAGGTGACAGTTGCCCTGTCAAGCCAGACCTACACATCCATGTGGGTTAATGACTGCCCTCGTCTCATTTGTGCTACACCATAAATTATCTAGTTATCTAAATCACTTGAATAGCTTCACAATGGCCCTGAAAGTTCAAGCTCAGGCAGCTGGATAAATAACCAAAATGATCACAGCAGTGTGGAGGGCAAGCACTTTTTTGTGGAAGCACACAACTTCTGCCCAATCAATACATGTTCTCCTGGCTCCCAACATGTGAGCAGAACCAAAGTCCCTATCTAATGGTGTTCACATTATTGTATTGCGACAGCTGCACTGTCAAGCCAGACCATAAAAAACTGTAGTCCTTGCTGCGGGAGTGGAACACACCGCTACTTGTGTGAGTAAAATGAAAGGGGGTTGTGTAATTGCAAAGGAGAGTGATTTGTGGTGAAAGCCAACTTTAGGAATATGGGAGAAACAAGGTCCAGATCACTAGTCACTATGCCATCAGAAATACTGCAATAATTCTAAATTGTGGTGCACATGGTGCAATGTGTCACAGATGAGGAAGAAAGGGGCAAGATACGTAAAGTAGGTAGTGCGTAAAAAGACACGCATTGGAGGGCTTTATTGAAAGCATGAATCAATGGCTGCTGCATGTTGAGAATAATGGAGCATCCATCCCTGCCATGTTCTTAAATTACATGTGTTGGATGTGTGGTGAAAATGCTGGTGTACTACAAGTCTCCCTACACTCTGATGGGAAAGGATGTGTATGTGATACAATTCGGCAAGAGTGACATGGTGCTGGAGGAAACTGGTGTGAGACCAAGGTATGTGGAGAAAAAGGCTATGGAGCTGTTGGGTGAGGATAGCATGAGAATCTCTTTCAAGGATTGGAGGATCAAACTGGAAAGTCTTGTCAGATGTGGTGGAAGCATATGAGCGCTTTGGGAATGAGAATGGGCCCAAATGCTCGAGACCACATTTTATTGGTGGTGCCAGCTGTGAATGGAATTGATATGCAAGCAGAATGCCGTAGAGTTTTGGAAAAAGTTGGAGAAACAGTAATCATTTTTTTATAAGATATTATTTGAAGCATATGCAGTTCCCATTGCAAATTTGACAGAATTTCATTTGCATCTTCTGAAAAAGCATCTGGGTTGGAGAAAGAAAGGTTAAAAAACGAATTTGTAACGGAAGGGAGCAAATTATTATGGTGGCCTGCCACAGTGGTCCTTACAAGTACCAAGGATTGACACTTGCACCCTTCACAAAAGCAAGACACTTGCTTAGGATCAGCGATATAATTTTGATAGAAGTATATGCCAGGAGTAGCAAAGTAGTTGATTATGTTTCAAGATTGCTTCTAGAAATACAGAGTGATCACGGTCAGTTATCAGAGTTGTAGGTCGCTGCCATAAGCTGGATGTTTGGAGAATGTTAGGAGAGGAATGAAGAGAAAGATTTGATGTTTTGAGAGGTGTGAGGAAGAGCTATGACCAGAACATTTGGACTCAATGAGTGGACATTAGCTTAGTTTAGTAAAAGGTAGATTCATGCACGTTTGGAAGATAGTACACCCAAAACGTTTATGGGTGCCCATTGTGGATTTACACCATGAATTTATTACCAAAAGAAGGGTGCATATAATATTCGGATAGTCTTGATTTCATAATCTGGTGTAGGAAGAAGCAAAAGAGTGTGTCCATTGTGCCAGCAGTGACAAGGTGAAATTGATGAACAGTCCACCCCTTATTATCACTGAATATCACAAACGCACTGTGAAGCACTGTTCCTTGGATATTAGAGGACCATTTAGTGTGCTTGAACCATGGTTGTCTATCTTTTGGTGTTGGTATGTTACCACTCTAGGTGTGCGTTACTGAAAAATAAAGAGGTTGTACTACAGCTCTTGTGGTTATGGTTGTGGTGCCATTTGTTGCATTGCTGGTTCCAAAAACAAATGGCCTTTTGATAACAACTGACTGACTAAGAATCTATACTTTTCATCTGCTAACTGAAGTTTGTTCTTCCTCCCACCCTAAAAACCCAAGCTAAGGGAAACTGATCATTGTTGACAACTGGTCATAGTTGCAAGGGGCCAGTCTGTTTTACTTGTGTCCCTTGTGGGATGAGGTCCAGTCCTGCCTCAGTACATTTTGGTCAATTCCAATAATTGAGGTTGTTACGCCCTTCTCCCCATTGTATGTTGTATGTAGCCTACTTTGTTACATGTGTGGTTGGTCTGTATGCTGACAGAAGACAGAGTGTAGGGTGAATGGTGTCAATTGAAGACATTCTTTGGACCTACAGGAAAATGGTCGTTTCACTGCAGACTGTTGTCATCTTCCTGTGAATGTAACAACCTGTATATCCTTTGTCTAGGGTTCCTGCTCCAAAATTCCTAAGTTGTTTCGAGGCCTGAGGAATATATTTTGGTTGCTTGTGAAACAAGTTTCTGTTTACTCTGACTATACTTGAGCCTCTCTTCCTCATTCCTGTGTTTTGCTGGAAGGAACAAAAAAACCACAGGACTTTGGCTTGGAATGCTGCATTTGCCAGTGACAAGATGTAACCAGCCCTTCTCTGTCTTCCAGAGAAGAGGAGATGGAAACCTTTGAGAGACGCACTCCATTCTGACTGAAGAAGTATTAAGTAAAGTTGAACTGTTGTTTAGGCATTGTTTGCCACCACTGGTCAACACTTTGGATAAATACTGACCCCTTCAAACTAATATTTTGTACTTCATCTGGACTTTAGCAGCCTAGAGAAGTTTACCAATAACAGGATTTTGTTGATAACTGCTCCTCCTCTTGGTCAGGACCAGACTTTCGAAACCTCCTGCAATTGCGGCATGCCCTGCAAGAAGCAGAAGCTGGCCTGCCATTGTGAGGAGAATATGAGGCCCTTGCGCAGGAAAACAAGAGAGAATGGCTCATATAACCACTGTGGAGGACACCTAGAGGAACTGAGCCACACAGAAAACGTTGAGACACATGAAGTCCAGCAGGTCAAAGTCATCACACGAAGCAACTGCCAGACCAGAAGTCATGGATCTGTAGAGATAACCATAGGGGACCGATTATCTGAATTTTCAGTCCCATAGGGTGAGAGTTTTAGCCCTTTCATCTCAAGTCTTAGGATAGCTTCTCACTGGTTGCAGCTGGACATTCTGATCAAATAATAACTTGAATAGTCCACCAATCTCCATTCCGGTGATATTTGCATTGAGAGTTGAGATTGGTGACCTATTCCCGAGTTTCTATAGGTCAAGCATGTAGGTCTAGAGGCTTCCCCTGGCTTGGTGAATGCCACATGCCAACAATAAAACCCAGGACCCTGCATCACTACTGGATGGTAGTCCTGGATTCGGATCTCCCTTGTTGTGTGCAACTGTGCATGGGGAACTGGAGCTCCATGTGACCTTTGACAGGAATGCACCAGATTCTGGAGGTCAAACATCTTGCCTATATTTCTAAGTTTCAGATTTCTTTGTACCGGGATTCCAATGCCCAAAGATGTCCCAACACTGTAAGGATCCACTGGCAAAATATTGTCCTGAATGAGACCAGCAGTTCTCCTGTAATTTGCTCTGAAATTTACTCTGCAAACTGTACCATCACCAACAAGTCCACTTGGACTGTTTGACCTCCTGACCAGTGAATTATTTTTACCACAAATGGCCATTTAGAAATATGGTCCTTCAAAGATACACGATCCTGAGAGCACCAGAAAATTCATCTGTCACTGACTAGTTACCAGATACTGGCCCTTTAAGCTCTTCTGTAAGGTAGAAATATTAACAGTTGGATGATGGAGGCTCACTGGCATCAACAGAGCCTTCAAGACAAACAAAATGAAGTCAATCATTCTCTGGCGCAGTGCCAAAATTCTCAATAAAATCCACTGAGGGCTGCGGAAATACCTATTAACCATACCTTTAAGAAGGAAATAAAAAACTCTTAATATGAAAGCACATAGAGTAAGCCTTCTCACCCAATGTGAGTTAGAAACTAAGGGTTAGATTTACTAACAAGTGGGGCATTGAAGTGTTGTAAGGACAGTTGCTGTGCTATGTGGCATCACCTGGAGAGAGCAGAACTGCATTATATCTTGAAAGAAATGCGCGGTTCTGCTTTCTTCGTGCACAAGCACACTTTGTGCTGCCTAGTGCAAACGCAGGCCCCCTTGGCCATAGTGCAAGGGTGTCTACGATGATGTCAGGGTAGTTTTTATGCAGGGAAGGATACCTTCCTACATAAAACCTATTATTTGAGGCTATTTCCTCTTTGTATGTGTGCTGTAGAATGCAGCACAAATGCAAAGTGGAAATAATAAGGACAAATGAAGATATTTCTCCATGTTACACCAGCCTCAGTGAGGCTAGAATTTTGGAGCAAATCAACATCTACAAGTCTTTGTAGATGTGGGTTTGATTCAAAATTCATGGGTGGATGCATGGGAATGGCAATGGAAGGTCTCCCAGACACAAAGACAAATCACTGCAAATCACTGCTTTCATTACTTTTATCTTTTTACAAAGCAACTCATATAGCCATTTGAGTAGCTTTGTAAATACCAAAAAGGATTTTGCATAGGGTCTGTGCTATAAAAGTAATGCAAACCAATGCAAAACCTTTGTAAGTGTGGCCCTTAGGGCCTTATGTACAAAGTGTTTTAGCATTCACAAACCCTCAGAATTCGTACATCAAAGGGTTTGCAAATGCAAAAACGTTTTTCCTATGTATTAAACACATTTAGTGATTTGGAAAAGTGTTTCCGAATCACTAAATGTGTTTAGAAATTGATACAGATTTGATACATGGTTGGGGCTTGTTGTAGGTGTTCCTTCCACATACTGAATCAGTACGCTATGTATCAATGTTTTGAGACTGAAATTCAGTCACAAAACATTGAAAAGTTACCGACACCTGAAAGGAGGTGGTAACTCATTTCCAAAAGGGTAGGGGTCCTCTTGGGATCCTCTCCCCTCTATGAATGTTGAAAAAAAAGTTTGCTGGGGAGTGGGCAGGGCCCAAGGGACCACTGCCAATACTCAAACAAACAGAAAGAAGTACATTTTCTTTTAAATGTAGCCGTGTTTTATTTGAGGAAATTGAGCTGCATAAAAAAGGGTTTGTTTGCTAAAAAGCAATCCACTACGATTCCTTATTTTGAGAAACGACCTATTCATACACAGGTCGTTTCGAAAAATAATTTTGTGGTTGCAAATAGGTGCTGAACATATTGGGACTGCTTTTTACTGCCACATTAATAGTGCATGTAACCCTATATAGCTCGGCAACGTACAGATCTAACTTCTGTCAAAAACTAGGGGGCTTATTTATGAGAGCCCTGTGCCACATTTGCACCATATGAAGTGGTACATGGTGACGCAGGGCTCTCATAAAGATTTATGAAGCCACTCAAAGCCACCCTGCGAGTGGACTCATAAATGATAAGTAAGGCGACGCAGCGCAAATCGCTGCATTGCCTTACTCTGCGCCCGGGAGACGTTCCATGGACATTGAGGTGGGTTTTCCCTCACAACACCCATGGAATTTGGCACTGCCCCAGATTTACAAAAACATATAAACCTAGGGAAGCGCCAAATCTGTATGCCTCCCAAGGTGAGGCATAACGACAAGAAATAACTTGTCTCCTCTTTTTTTCCTCTTTCCATGTGTGCTGCATTCTGCAGCACACAAAGATAGAGGAAAACGCCTCTTAGGATTTTTTTGTACAGGAAGGTGCCCCTTCCTGCACAAAAACAATCCTGCCTGCAACAGAGGCACCCTTGCACCATGGTGCAAGGGTGCATACATTGGTGCTAGGCTGCTGAAAAGGCACCAGCACAGGCAGAAAGGACAGGAATGCACCGTATTGCTTAAAATGGTGCATTCCTGCCCTTTCACTTTGGCATAGGGCAGCACAGCAAGGTGCCTCGCTGTGCTGCCCTACGCTAAATTGTCATAAATGAGGCCCTAGGACTTTTGTTGTCGCAACTGGTTGGTATTTTTTAGGGAATTATTCTTTGTAATTTATCTGTTATTACCAAGTAAATTGTGTAAATATGTAAGCATTTGTTTTTCTGCTGTGATTGTGTGTAGATTTTGTAATTGGCAATTCTCTTACACAGAATTTAGATGAAACTTTGGTTTATACTCTAAAAACGTGCGACTAGTAATATGTCTTTATGAACGACCTCTGTTGCACTGTATTCACAATTTCAAGTGAAAAAAAATGTCCTGGCAAAACATTGGCTCCATAATTTCGACTACCACATCATTGTGTGCGAAGGTAAGTATATAGGTAGGAATAGATTTACTATTCTTAACTCCCCATCATTGTAACTATCTATCTATCTATCTATCTACCTACCTATCTAGATATCTAGTGAATGTAATAATAGTACATATAATATTTTGATATTTTTTATGATATTATGGTATGGTAGTGATACAGTACTTAAAACTCAGTTTGTGGTGGCACACTTCCTGTTGACACTGTCTCTGCAATGAATGTTCAGTAATTACGTGAAGCACACGGATGTCTCTAAGGGCTTGGTTCATGCTATTGAAATCCACTAACAACCTAAATAAGAATGTGAACTTGCAAATACAAAATTCACAGTCTACTCACCAACCTTGCTTTTCAGGCCCTGTTGGTGAGCGAACTGGTCTTCTTTCACTTGGTACTGTGCATCATTTCACAGATTGATCAGAAAATGTAAACACACTGGTAACCAAGTAGGTTCATTTCCTTTGGAAAGTGCTCAGAAAAGCAGTCTAGAGATTTACATTGCGTTACGTTTTGTTCCCACAGAGTAACACGGGCAGCAGGGTACACTCAGTGCAGGGGTGTCCCATCACTATAATAAAGGCATTTTCGGATCAGGATTTGGATCTCAGGACTCTGGAGCGGTGACCAGGGCCTCTTAATTGCCCAGAGGCTTATTGCTGCTAAAACTTATTTCCAAAAATGTCCATATAGCATATTCATGTCCCTGACCTTATCAAGACATTAATTGCATTCTGGTAATTTTAATCAATTTTCAGCAAGACCTCACCTGCGGAATCCAGCACCTCAACTTTGAAATGCGCCAAGTACCTTGAAAAGGTTCTCCTGAGCTCATCATATAAACGTTAGAACAATTACCTGCTATAAAATGTAAAAAAAAAAAAAATACTGAGACTCTCTAACATGTAATCATACACACAGAGCAAATGCATAAGCGGACAAAGCTAGCTGACTAGCATTGAAACCTATGACCCGCAGGTTACAAACAGGTTACTGCAGCAGGCACCCAACCTCATGATCTGTCTCTGGGGACTGTTGGCTGTAACCAACTGGCAGCTTTTTTCAATTTCTATACTTATATACACACACACAGAGCAGCTGCTAATCCGACACAGAGAGGGCAGCGCGGGGGAAAAATAAAAAAATAAAAGAAATGTTTACTTACCTTTCACCGCACCGGGATCGATCTTCTGCTCCAGGGTCCCGCTGCTCCTCTGCTCCCGGCACTGCAATCCCCATGAGCACAGGCTCCTGGACTCATCATGCAATCCCAGCGCTGCTCTCATGCTATTATTCCCAGTATGAAAGAAGCACTGAGATTGGGCGGAGCGGTCCGGTTTTACGCTTCAGCAGGGACTGGGAGCCTGTGCCTCTGAGCACTGCTGATATCTTCAAGGTACAGCCTGGAGATATCAAAGTGCGATTTGTAGTTTGGCCATCCTAAGACGGCTGGTTAAACCGACATGCGCACTTTCAGTGCCTACCACTCCTCCTCCCCCTGCTGTGTGATGCTGCAACATGGCCTCGCCCCACCCTAGACTCCGCGACTGGAAGTGAAAAATAAAATGACCAAATAGTTTTATTGTCATTTTATTTTTATTTTGTCTGATGCCTCTCAGGAGTGGGGCGACGCTCCTCCGCCGTACCAGAGAACCCATCCCTGCACACACAGACCTTGATGCTTAGGCAGATTTGAAGGGCTTTAGGCGTGTTGTTTCCATTTCAAAATTCTGGCACCCCTAAAATCGCAAGCTTCTATCTTTTCACCCTGCTTGACACACCAGCTTCTCTTTTTTGTTGAGTACTCAGTCGTGATGATCAGAATATTTCTCACTCACTAACCCAGACCCCCAAATCTAAATGTACTAAAATATGCCCTTGGGGATGGGAGGTACTAAACATTACAGAAAAAGATAATCATCATTTTCAGAACTCTTAAAAATGTTGACAGGATTCCCAAGTCACAGGGAGTCACATAGAGTCACGGGGACACACATCTTTTCCCAGTTCTGGATTTGACATAACATAGTAGTACATTTTGGGAGTTGTAGTCTTCTTCCATTTTAATTGAGCCAGTTGGACCCACACACCTGAAAAAAATATGTAAAAGCAAAGGAATGGAAAGGAAGTTGGTGTCCTGCTGACATGAAGCCATCTGATGAGCCAGATGGTTGTAAGGTCTGTTACAAAATTATGTAGAAACCTGGGTTTCATTTCGGGGACTGGCCCAAAACTGTGACAGAGTTTCATTCCTAAGATTTTGGGCAAAACATTGCTTACAAGATGCTGCCAGTTGACATCTGTAGAAAAATCACCCTTGATACTTAGAAAAAACAAGTCCTTGGTGTGGATCATAAGAGCAATTTCACGCTCACACCTTGCACGCTGTGGTGCTGGAACTAGTGGTGCTGGAGGTGCTGCAGTACCCCCAGATAACCTTGAGCGAGTTAGATGGAGAACAGGAAATGTAGAGTCCGTGGAGTCCTTTTCTTCTGGAAATACTTATTCTATTTTAAGCACAGACTTTCAAATGGGCAAGTTCTTCTGTCAAACTTCTGCTAATTATTTTAATTTGAAGACGTATGTTTTATTTTCCTTTCTCTGATTACACAGCATGCCAATATATTCTAGCTGATGGACAGGAGTGTGTGAAATAGGAAGTCCATAGCATTTCGGATATACTTCACATACAAATATTTTATTTCAAATATCCCTGCAGCATATGAAGGTCACAATGGTCCCCTTAGCATTGTCCTGAAAATAAGGGAACAAATATTCTAGGATGGTCAAAACACATATGGCCCATTGCAACTTTTGGCAGTGCGGGTTGGGCGGTCCACCACCGCTGCACCCCCCCACCACCAAGAGTCGATGCAGCCTGCCAAATTACAAGTTTTTGTAGTCTGGCGGGCGGGCGGCGTGGCGGTTCCCTCTGTGGTGCCCATTTCACAGATGCTAGTGCCTTTAAAAAAGGCACCGCAATGGGAAAGCCTCACAAGGCTCCTGCACGGCATGGACTGTAACTTCCATGCCATGCAGGAACTGGTATATATGCACACAGAGGGGCACATGTGCCCCCATTTGTGCATACACAGGGCACAGAGGCACATGGGGGCCCTGAAGGCCCCCCTTTGTTTTCTCTCTGCCAGAGTTTTCATGGCGGTGGAACAGCCATGAAAACCCTGTTGGAGAGAAAAATCGTAATATGCTTGGCGGGACCACGGCTGTCCTGCCACACATATTGCAGCCTCTGATCGCCGTGCCCAGGGCGGTCCGACCACCCAAGCCATAATGGAGCGGTCGGACTGCCAGTGCGGAGGTGGCTAGACCGCCACCGCCGCACCACCACGAGTCTGGCAGTTCTCGGACTGCCAGACTCGTAATTAGGTCCATTATGTTTACTTTCTTTAATCCATACAATTATAAAACCACATTGATTAATTATTACTCAGTTTTAATGCTCCTATTTTCACTCAGAGTTGAGACAAATCAAACTCAAACTTAAAAAATAGAGGTGAGACAAATCAAAAAACATTATTCATTGTAGTTATTGATGTTACAGACCAATCCAAATTACATAGCTGATTTATCTTCTATCATACATAGTACTTCTTATTTACAGTACAGCAAAATATGTGAGATTCTTTACCGCACATTTTACAGTACGTATGCATCGAGTATAAAGGTAAAAATCTTTGGATGACACATTTTCCCTAGACAGGTTACAAGGTAAAGCTGCACCACAATACAAAAAGACATCCCCATTACCACCTGCAAACACTGATAGTAAATGTGGAGTTAGAAATGTTTAAAATCATATACTGTGTTATTGTATGTCATGCCTCATGTTTAGCCCAAAATGTTTAAGTTGGCCTAGCGGAAACGTTACTTCTGTTAGTGGCTTTATCTTCTGATTTAGCATTGTGCAGCCAATGAGCACCACTGAGATTCTTTTTACTTTATGTTTTTTTAATGTTATGTAATGTTTTTATTTATCCTATGTTATATTTTTGTGACCTAAGGTTTTTAGTGTGTCCCTCTGTTTGAGGCGCATTAATCTACTCAACTATTTTTAAAATACCTGTATATTCTTTGTTGTAAGTAGGGTGTCAGAGGTCTGGTGCTAACCAAACTCGATTACACACTGTTATATGCTACAAAACGTAAACCACATTTCATGCCATAATTTTGAGATAGTAGCAAATTTACCCAACAAATATTGGGTGACTACATTTTCTAATTGCATTATATTAAATAATAGATGGCACCACCTCAGTTTAAATTAACCCTACAGAAAAATTCATTAACCAATTAATATACATTCGCCACAGCTCCTTTAGAATGTGGGAAGGCTAAATGAGGTGGCAAGTGGCAGGCTGGGTCTAGCTTATGTTACCACACAGGGATATACACCATGCTATACTCACCCTTATATTTGCAGGTACTAACCCCGGTTGGTGAGCAGTGCAAAAACTAAGCAATTGTGTAGTTTAACATAGGCTGGGCCTGTCAACTGCTTTTTCCACATTTGGCAGTGTTACTGCTGACAGATAACACTCCTCTCAGTAGTACCCTGCTGGTGGCACTGGACTTTCCATTAAAAGCAAAGGACCAATATACAAAGCAGTTTTTTTGATTCAAAACTCTTTGGACTGTAAGACCGAAAAACTGCCTTCGGCAATATACTAAACTCATTTTTCGAGTCAGTTCTTTTGGAATCACTCTTTGGAAGGGGTGTGCTGTAGGCGTCCCTTCCAAATAGTGATTTCTATACATCTGTGTTAATGGATTAGAACTGAAATAGTAAACTATTAAAAATTTACCGACCCCCATGTTGTAATTGTAGTTGTAAATGTAATGTAATATAATATAATGTAAGGTGGATTTGTAGAGCGCTGCTTGTCACCCATGAGGGTATCCATGCGCTGAGAGGGTCCCCCCGGGATTGCTTCCCCTTTTTAAATGTTAAAAAATGGTTGGAAGTCGGCAGGGGTCCAAAGGACCACTGCAAACTCTAAAGCAAACAAAACATGTAAACTTTTCTTTTTTAATGCAGCCCAATTTCCTGGTTGCAGCTTGCGAACAGGACTTTTTGGCCAGATACTAGTACGTCTGGCCCTATGTGCATTCTGTGAATTGTATTTTCATTTGCTTTTTGTGAAACCAGGTGGACTAACACAATTTACAGTCATGTTTTGCAAAAGTGAAGAAGTGGAAACATACTGCCGTGCTGACTTGATCTGGGGTTGCGGCGCCTGGCGCTAAGGTCGTAAGGGCTCCCTTTACTTAGGTTCTGGTGAGTAAATACCAGTTTTATTCTTAGGCATTTCTTTGCTCACTCTTTATCGTCACCACTTTCTAATTGTAATGTTATCTTGCATTTTGTGATTATCAATAGCTGCTCTTTGAAAACCTGGTTGTATCTGCCTTTAGCATTCATGCTCCGGATCATATATGACTGTATATTGCGTAGCAGTGCTGTACCTTTACGTATGATATGACCAGCAGGTTCTCAGTCATTGATATGAAGATTTCTTTGCAATGCTTTAGTAATTTTTAACTTCTTTACGGCGGCTGGAGTTGTGGTTTGACTCCACAAGCGTTAAGCGTTGGTTCCTCACTTCAACTGCAACACACGTGGCACGTATGAGCAGTTTGCTTGGACCACGGCAAATTCTCTGGGAGAGCACTGTCAATCTTCAGGTTACTTATCCCCTAACTTGTCGCCAGCTGTAGAGTCCTCCCCAGCCTGGGTACCCGCAAAGGACTACGCCACACACGGAGCTTAGTAATACATGTCTTTATTCTTCTGCATGTAACCGCGAACTCAACATTCTAAACCAGCCTTCAGTGCATTCTGCTCTAACACTTAGATCACAGTTCTACGGAGTCCATCTGGAGCCGGAAGGGTTCCATCATTTCTAATTCGCAAGACACTCCAGTTGCTCTGGGTGATTTCATTGCACATAAAGGTATTTTAAAGGAGTATGTGCGATGGAAAGTAGAATTAATGTCTAGCTCTCCTACTCTGAAAATTGTTCCAGTACAATGCTTGCACATGGCTTTGTTAAGAGGTTGGTGGGGAGGGAGCAACAGAGCTCCAGGAACTGCCGGCATCATCCTATTGTTTTGTTTCACAAATAGATATTTATGCCACTGTCACTTGGCATTGCTGCTGGTAGCATGTGACAGGAACATCCTGTTTGTGGTTTGCTTGGCTCACAGCACACGTCTGTCTTCCACTCCCAGAAAAATATGGTGATTGAGACAGGCCAGCAGATACTGGGACAGAAGGGTCAGTGTCAGATTTAAAACAAGTGGCTCCATAGTCAGGCCTGACACAGTAGCCCAGGTGGGGCAGCATATGGAGTACATGTGTGTCTAAGGTTGGTCAAAGTTTGAGGGCCTGGGGAATTTTGGTGCATTTTTGATACATGATTCCGTTTTATTTTCCTGGTTTAACTGTAATGCTCTTCTAATATATCAGTGTACTGCTGAGATGGGCTAGTTTCCTCTTAACAGCACCTGTGACGAGCATATACACACAGATCTCTGCAACAGATGCATTAATCTTTTGAATTGTATGACTGGAATTAGAACTTGTGGCCTACAGGCTTCAGGTACATCTCTGCAGTTGGTTTGGCAGCCCGCTGCACTATCTATCAGGACTCGAATCAGTGGCCAGCAAATTAAATTTTGAACTGTGCAATGTGTACATTAATTTCATGTAATTAGTCATTCTCGTTTAACCTTGTAATGTACAGATGGTGTTTGCCTTTCATTTTTTTAATTGTCATTCTTTTCTCTTTCCTCTCTTTCTGTGCCCTTCTTTTCAAGTTCTGGTTCTTTTTTGTTTCTGTCTTCCCTTTCATCATCTTGCTCTTGCATCTTGCTGATCTCTCTATGTTCTTTTCCTTTAACTACAATATTTTCTGTTTCACTTGTCTAGCTCTGCACTGACTAGCTCTGCACTTCTTGCAGTGCATTCTTTGTCTCCTTTAGTCTCTTAGATCCATTTGTACGAAAAACTGGTTGCAAAAACACTAGTCAGAAACTGAAAACTGTAGTTTTGGGACATATAGAAATTTGCAAGACGACCTATGTGCAAACAAGTAGGTTCAGAAAATTCTGAATTCTAGCGGGTCGAAATCCGACCTACCTCATCAATATTCATGAGGTAGGACATCAATTGAAACTCAGTAAGACTGCTTGCCAACTCAGGGATGGTGACATACTTGGGACCATCATGTCTATGATCGCTTTTTTATTTATTTTTTGAATGACGCCCATTTTCTTTAATAGAAAACTTTTGAAAAGTTTGTTTTAGAGTAGACATGGGTTGTCTGGAAGACTGCCTACTACCCAACATACTTTTTTTTTCTTTCACAAAGGCGAAGCGGACCACGAGGGACCTCTTCCCTTTTTGCAAATGTCTTACCACCCCATGTTGGGAGTGAGTAATATTTCAATGTTTTTCTATTGGATTTTGGGTGCAAATAGCTGTGTGCTATACCCTTGTAAATTCCAATTTCGAGTCTTGTACGCCCAAACCAACACGAGTTCTCTTGAAACCGCACTGTATTGTTCCCATGCTACTGCGGGAAGGAAAAACATTGGTGATTCTCTACAATGCTCAAGAAGTAGGACGCCTCACGATTCGACTGAGCTCAGCCTGTTAGTGTAACAATACAGTGTGCTTTAAAGTGAAGGCTTGTTGGTTTTGGAGTACGGGACTCAAAATTGGGAACCGAGGTGAAGGTCACCCTCAGGAGAATTAAGAGAGTGCGCTGATGTAGTCTAAGAGTGATTGAGATCATTTTTCTACCTTCTGGATTTACGTAAAGAAAGGACCCCTCTTTTCAAACTATACATTGATGAGAATGTCCCTGTTTGTCCCCCTGAAATTATATGTATACAGTTAAAGCTAATACTGTCCTGAAGAAGGTGCTAGGACACATATATACCCACCGAAATGTGCGTTGACTGTTGATGTGTCCAGTCTTGGCCTATACACCAGAAGATTAAAAGAAATTAAACTCCGCTGGTTTATGGTGGACGTGTTTTTTCTGGACTGATGTATGATGGATGTATGGAAAGTGGAATGAATGGTATGTGAGATGAGAGTATGGTACAGGAGAGCTCATGGAGGTTGAACTGTGTAGCGATATGGTCTTTGTTTTTAAACAAATAATGTATACTGTCTGTAATAGAGGAAAAATCATGTTTAAATTATACAAATAATGTTATGAAACAAATTATGAAATAAATGTTTTGTAAGAATTAAAGAATTAAAGAAATTAGAATTGTATTAAATGAATTTTAAAAATTTATCTGGATCTGTTCACTGTGGGATGTTTTTTCCTGTGTGACAAATATTTTAGGGTAGTAGGACCTCACTTCTATTAATTTTGATCCCCCACCCTAAGCCTGACTTTGAAAATTGAAGTAATAGAGGGGGATCCCTTTTGTGTATTTTGCGATGTTTTTTCCCCACAGCCCAGTGCTCCATGTCACTCTTGCACTGTGAGCTTCTGTGCACCCCCCTTACACCCTGATGCTGCATGTTGCTGTCTCGCCTGTGTGCTTGTTCCCACATCCGTTTTGCTCTCTCATCCATGCAGTTTTCTACCGCACACCCTGTGCTGCACATTGTTGTTTTGCCTGTGTGCTTCTTTCATGGTTTGTTAAAAAAGGGATTTTGAGCTACATTTTTTTAAAATCTATTGGTCAATTTCGGGGTCTTATTTATGAGCCTGTTGAGCCGCCGTTGCATCACTTTCTTTGACACTGCGGCGGCGTAAAAAATGCGTCATATTGCGCCATATTTACAATGTGACGCATCTAAGCAGGTTCGTCACTTTGTAAAGCCCTGCGCTACATTATACCTGCGTCAGGTATAATGTTTGCAGGGTGGGCGTTCCCCCGCAAAAAAGGGTCGTAGAAGTGGCACAGTGAAATCTATGAGATTTCATTACACCACTTCTAGGACGCCACTGTGTCAAAATCTTACGCCTGCCTCACAGCAAGTGTAAGACTGAGCAGGCGCCTTTAACATGGGACTTGCCCATGTGTAATGACCCATTGCTGAAGTAGCGTCACTTTTGCGACACACTCCAGCAATGCGTCATTACTGCGCCTACAGATACGTCAGAAATACTGACGTATCTGTAAATCCTTGCGACATGGAGCGCCGTACAGTAAATACGGCGCATCCATGATGTCGCAAGGAGGGCGCACTGAAAAGTGTTGCATCACTGTTTTCACGCAGCTATGCGACACTTTTCATAAATGAGGCCCTTGGTACTTGGAGCGCCGACATTTAATTGCACCATCCGCCGGTTCTGAGCAGAGCTTCAGACACCAGCTTAAAATATCGGTCGATTATGCTGGAGGTTTCACTTTTTAGTCGTGGTTTCGATGCATGCATGCACTGGTTGGGCCTCTCAGACAAATCTGAGTTCTCTATAAATTGTGTATGCCAGTGTGGATGTTTACCTTTCAAATATTTGTGTGTCTCCTGTGAGTAGTGTTGCAGCAGCAAGCACAACACAAACAGCTATAGGTTGCTAGTTGACAAGTAAGTGTACTCCGGTGGGGTATGGTAGGGGTTGCCTTTGTGGTCTCCCTCAGGAGACTCTTGGGAAGGGGATGCTTTTCCAGATACTTCTGCACACGCTGTCCCCTTTTTGTCCTCAATCCTTGAAAGTCGAGCAGTTTGGGCCATCCCTGCCAACACATGCTTTTTTGTGATGCATTCTGGTACATATAGTACAGCTTTAACAAGTATAAAACCAAAAATATCACAAGTGACTATCCAAAATCAAACTTTGAGGATTGATATACATACAACCATTGAGTGATAAGCCACAGAGTGACATCACAGAGCTCTCCCACATTAGCATTGAGCAATCCCATATATGTCTTGACAGGCCGTTGTCTACATAGGATGGTAGGACTGGGAAATAGTCCGTCATCTCTTATCTTTAACTTTTGGGGTGGTCGGTGGGCTTTGAGAGTCAACAAGTAGTACCCACATTAAAGTCAATGCTATCAACATTCAGCCCAAATTTCCATTCAGTCGTGTTTTACTGAATTAACAAATTTCCAGCCTGTATTCCTTTTTTGTTGTAGGACACTTGGTTTAATGTGCTGTGAAGATGGTGGTATGTAGCACTAGAGAAGCACTATACCTCATCCAGTAATGTAGCATCATATCAGCTGTAGTGTAAACTGTCTCTTTCTCTCTCTTACTCATTCCTGATTCACACTCACTAGCACTCTATCTCTAGTCTTCACCAAAGAGGTGGCAGTCTCGTGTAGGTTTGTATTCAAAACAATCTGAACAAAGGGTGTGTTAAAGGAAACTGGCCAGTTCCGAAGACTTATTTGCAGTTTCTGCTTCAGAAGGCCCATTTATGTTGTTGTTTTGAATAATCTATTGATATTCATGAGTGTTGACTTTTTGCAGTGCTGCACTAGCACAGTAATGTAATTTTGGGGCACTGTAAATAAATCGGGTTACCGTAATTAGGAATAGTTACGAATGGGTTAAAAACAAGTGGAGCCGCTTATAGCATGATGACACAAAACAATGCATTCATTATGAATTCAAGGGCAACACAGAACAGATCATGCTCTCTCTATGCAACGTATGACCATCAGTGGGCACCAGAAGAAAGAGAGTAGGTTGGTCGCTCTTTAGGTCTCACCTACCAGACAGAGCAACCTGTCTCTTGGCTAAAAAAAACTTTTGTCAGTTTACAGTGAGATGCGAGCCAGCCCACTGCACACAATTGGTTGGTTTTATTGTCACTCTCATTTGCTTGCTTTGTTATGCGTCAGCTTGTGTGGCATTTACTTCCTTTTCTTGTTTTTGCTCCTCTCCTGGAGCAAGGTGGTCAGCTTGTGTGACCTTTACTTCCTCTTCTGGTGTTTGTCCCTCTCCTGGAGCATGGCCACATTACCTGAGTCCTTCCACAACTCAATTCTGAAGCACTACTTGTTTCTTAAGCACTCCACAACAGTGCATGTCTGCCTCATGTACTGCTTTCCCCCGCCATGCTCCATGTTGCTCTCTCTCTCACACAGTGCGCTTCCCCCTCCCACCTCTGTTTTGTGCTCGCCCTCTTATGCTTCTCCCAACAGCTCCACGTTATGCTATCTAGCCCCTATGCTTCTCCCCCAACGCTCTGTGCTTTTGTCTCGCATGTGTTGCTTACCTCCTTCTTGCATGTTGCTTCCCCCCACCAATGGCTTCTGTGTTGCTTCCTCCACCCATGCCTTCTGTGCTATTTCCCCTTTGCCCTCTGTGTCCCTTCTGCCCTTGTGTTGCTTGTCCTCTGTACTTTACCAACTGCACCCTCTTTGTCAGGGCCGGCTCTAAGGCGGTGCGATCGGTGCCACCACACTGGGTGCTAACGTTGGGTGGGGGCAGGGTATATTATGGTTTTTAAAACACCTGCTGGGTTCCTTGCCTCTAGCAATTTTCTGGCAGCAATAAAAGTGTCAAGATAACTCCGTTGATTATCGGAGTTTTGTTCAGTGGAAGTTTTGACTCATGTAAGGTAGTGCAGAGGGTTAATCTGCTGCTGCTAAGAACGTATATCATGCAGATCACAAAGTACATGTAATGTAAATAGGTCAGTGAGTTACTGCTTTAGTCAGAGAAATCCTATTGTTAATTGCAGTTTATAAGTTAAAATCCTTATGTAGAACAGTGAGCAATTAACTGTCATCAAAGAGCTGCAAGGTATAGGTTAAAGTGTTATGATTTTTCCCCTGTCTTTCACTATCGTAATGTTAAAAAATGGGTTCATTTGGGTAGAAATCAATTCTTATTATTAAAGAGATCCCCCTACCATGGTGTAACGTTTTAAATTCTGAGTTTGTGCTTTTCCAGATTAAGCACTCTTAAACTATACTGCCTACCAGTGTGGATGACACCTTGTAGTCCTCTGGCTTATGTAACGTTTCCTATCAGGCTTGCAACGCCATTGGGCTAAAGGGGTTCAGCCCCCCCCCCGTCGTGTGTGTCAGCCCGGGCTGAGACAGCTTCCCGGGCTACACACAGACAGTTTTTGAGCTGCTGTGGGCTGGCTGGTCTGGCGTCCGTCTTATTGCAGCTGCACCCGAGTACTTCACAGGTCTTTCAAAGACCATTTACTTGTTAACGAGGCTTTGTTGTTTTTTCACCCCTTCTTAGAGCCCCTGCATCTCCACTCTGCCTATTTCTGGAAGAATTAGCCCTCCCCGAAATTTTTATTAGCCCCCCCCCCAAAAAATGTTGGCTCTAGTTGTGCCTCTGTTTCCTATACACTGATTTACACATGTATGATTGACTGTCTCTGTGTAATATGTGTGTGATGTAAAGTGCTCTGACACCCTACACTGGTATAAGTGGCGCAATAAAATTCATTAAATGCATCTGAGAGAGAGTGGTTATGGAGACTTGAGAGGCACTGTTAAAGGGTGGTTGTGAGGGAATCCGTGGCAGAGGTGGTCATTGGAGAGGTAGGGGGGTGGGGTAGCGCCACCAGTGCTAAATTTGTTGCTTCTCCCACTAGCATCTCAAAAAAAGAACAAAAAGCTTTTGCACTACTTTTATTTTTTATTTACCGATCTAATTCTGATCAGTAAATAAAAAGGCAAAAAAGAGCCATTGTAATTTTGTAAGCACGCGCGTGCATGTTGCCTTTTTTAGGTCTCGCCTAGCGACGCAGCACATGCGCTGCCCGCCTTGGCGAGTTCTATTGTTGTGGGTTTTGCGTCCGAAGGGGGACAGGATATGAGCACGCGCGTACAGAGGACAGGCGATGTGCACGCGTATGGCTCCCGCGTTCAGCACAATGCGCGCTTTCACTTTCCCTCGCTCACCGTTCTGGAAGCTCCGGTTGTGCACGCGCTCAGTCTGTCTCCCAGAGGTTCGCCGTGGACTTGGTGGGCGGCATTCTCGTGCAGGGCAGGACGCGAGAGTAGCGCAGTCATTCCCCTGGTTTAATGTCTAGGTAAAATTGACATGGCTGCATATTGTTGGCTATTCATTATTCAAGGTAAGCCATTGACCTTTCAATGTTTTAAAGTTTGCACTACATGAAAAGTATTCCCGTTTTACCCTTTCTTCCTGTAGAGTGCGGTGATGTCATTATTTAATACATATCGCAGTTTGATAAAAACCATGGTTCCAATAGATTGTTTAAACTCACGCCATGCCCTCTTCTCTACGGATTCCCTTTGCTTCCACCAGGGTTGGTTTAGCGAGTGACGGTGGACTAAAAAACCAAAATTATATTCAAGTTGCTTCCTTCCTGTGTCTTCACTGATAAAACTGGGTTTCGTCGCTTTTCCAGACGTAACACTTATGCTGCGGAGTCTCCAAACAGTTAGATATCTACGCGTGGTGGGTTTCCTCCTACGATCTGAGTTAAGTTTCCAACTTTTAGAAGAGTTACAATGTTCCCCAGCAGTGTACATGGAAATATCCGCAAATCGAACATTTACACGCACACTTCTTGTTGCCTGTATTTAGTCCTGGAGGTTGCCATACCAGTAAGTAGTGGATATGTTCATTAGCACATGTAAGATTTTTTTCTCAACTTTTTTCCATTACCTATATATACCCTCATGAAACGAGGTGCTGTTTCCTATTCTTTTCCACCCAGGAAGGCAGTGGTGTAACGCAAAAAGATGCCCCCCCCATGCACAATGTTACGAGGGGCCCCTTGAGTCTACCATACTTCACAGACAGTCATTGACTTTTGACTGAATGGGGTCCTCTTGAAGGGTTGGGGTCAACCTGGAGGTCTTGGGGCCTCCCTGCGCTGCAGGAAGTGTTCCATGTAGCACATTGTCTTGGTACTTTAAGTGGAGCCCCCTGTCAGTGTGTTCACATTAAGTATCAAATGCCTCTTTTCCACTTGAAATGTGTCAAAGGATGGAGAAAGATAGCCCTAGACAAATTTTAACTCTCAGCAGTTAATATTGGACAAAAGTGAGAGAAGTTACAGTGAAAAAAAAAATTACTGGATTACTCTGGAATTTTGTATTGTGGGACATTAAGTGCTCATAAAGCTTTTCTGATCTATACTTCTAACCACAGATTCCTCACCTTTAGAATATCTCTAGGCAACAGACTGAATCAGAAAGATTAAGGTGTACTTTTCTGAACACTGTAAAAAATTGTGCAAGTCCCACTCATGCTCGCGGGCGCAAACCCACTCCTGTTGCCACTCTCAGGGAAGTTCCCACAACAGGCCCTGGTCACGGTTAAAGTCTTCCGGTAAGTAGAAGTCGATGCAGAAGGGATTTGTCCCAGTACCGCCGCTCTCTGCCTGAGAATTCATATGGACATCAGGGTGGTTCTCAGTATGAGTCCCGGTCCCCTGCTAAGGAGCCAGTTCTGCAGCTGATCCTGATGTACCCTGAATTTTCCGGGCCGTCAGTGACATATTGAGGCCATTAAGGAGCCCATGTTGCGTACCTTCAGCACCCTTTCGCCTCTTTGGGCATCAAAGATACTTAGAGAGATTGATCCCGATTGCTGCTAACAGACCCGCCCTCTGCACCTTAGGTGCCTCCTGAATCTACTTGTCGGTTAGACACTTCCCTGGGTACTGGGCTGGTTTTCCCTCCTGGGTCATCAACAGAGGAGAGTGCTTCCTTTGCTATAGTGATATGCTGTGCCACTGAGGTATTACACAACGCTTTCTTCTATGGAAGTCAAGACAAATCTTCTAAATGAAGTTCTACAGCGTGGACAGGCTTAGCCTTATTCTTGCTCATTGGTGATCTGGCAAGGAGCTAGTCACCACAGTACAAAACCACAGGTCCCTGATTTTTTTACGTAGCACCCTACGCCAGAACTTCTGGTAGTTAAAAGTTTTCAACTTCAGCGTTAAAATCCAATTCTTCCCTGACGACGCCCACAAACAGACAGACAGTCGGAAAGAATTGAGGCAATCAAAAAACAAATGTTTTCATCGGCCTGTCCGGCCCTGCAATTGGTCAGTACCAGCTGATTGATAGAGCAATATTCATATGTACTCTGGGACATGGTTGGTGAGATTTTGCTATCAGTTCCAGAAATATTTCGGGCCTCCCCAGCTCAAATCATCCAGGATGGTCAGGATGTGGCCAAATACATGATACGTTCTGGACAGGACATGACTAACTGGTTGGGCAAAGCAGTTGAAACTAGCGTGGTACTTTGGCGTCACACATAGATGTGATCCCCGGAATTCCCTGGAGATCCGCAGTCTTCACTTATGGACTTGACTTTGGATGGGTTTCGACTCTTTGGAGAGAAGACTGATTCAGCCCTGAACGCTTTAAAGAGAGTCGGGCCACGGCGCATTCCTTGGGCCTTTCTGTTCCTGCTAAGCAATTTCCTCAGCAGTTCTGTCCCTTTTAGCTATACTCAAGAGGTTTGGTGTACTGGCAATACCATTGCCCATGCCCCTGCAACAAGCACCCCAGTCCTTTCAGGTTCGGGGATGGGGATCAATGTCCAGGCCACCAAAGGCAAAAGCCTTCTCAGGGACCCCCACTGCAATATAGCAACAGCCTCCAAGCCGCTTTAGATTGCCCTTAGCACTTGACCACCCTGTGGCAGACAAGATCCGACATTTCCTGCTTGGGTGGTGAAATATAACGTCCGACAAATGGGTCCTTCAGGTTGTTCAACAGGGCTGTGCCCTGCCATTCCTTTCCGCATCTTCTGTCCACATCAAAGCGGCTTTTGGAGGAGCACCTGTCCATCTTGCTTCAAGAGGTGCCAGCTTCTTTGGCCAAAGGAGCCATAGATAGAGCTGAGGCCCGAGAAATAGGGATTGGCTGTTGCTTCTGTTATTTCCTTTTGCCGATAAAGGATGGAAGCCTTTGTCCTATTTTAGATCTATGCCCTCTAAACACCTTCTTGCAGAAGGACAAAATCATGGTGGCCCAGATTTCATCTTCCCTGTGTGAATGGTGGCTTTGGATTTGCAGAATGCCTACGTTCATATACCTGTCCTGCAATCCCACCGATGCAACTTGCGGTTCTGAGTTGGTTCAGCTTCACCAGTGTCTCTTCGGTGTTTATAAAATGATGATGGCATTGGTCATGGCACACCTTCAGCTGTTTGAAATTCCAGTCTCATTTTACCGAAAAGTTGGGCTTTTAAAAAAAAAAAATATTCCAGAATTACACAATTTGGGGATGGTGCTTTTTGTAGTTTCTTCAAAGTTATTTAGTCAATTTCTGCTCTTTATCTGCAGTTAATTGTTGAAATTGTCCCTCATTTTGCTGATGTGTATACTGTTACTCTGTATAAATAGCCAATATGTCCGTAGACACCCCACCCGAGTCTATACACATTGTAACCTGAATATAAATGGCTAACTAAATAAGATCAAAAGAGGGGCAATACTTGACATTTCTAACATTTATGGTGCAGACATTCTGCTGTTACAGGAACTAAACCTCTTGGTGATCAGATGTCCTTCCCACTTTCAGCACGGGTTCTAAGTGATGTTGCATTTTAGGTTCATGAAGTGGTTATGGGGGGTACTGATGCTGGTTAAAACAACAAGCATTTGCAATGTAATAGGTCTCGCATTTACGCTAGTTTGAGCTATTGACATTGCAAATAACTATGCCCTTTATTTTTGTTTTCGTTTGTAAAACATAAATAAAAGGCATTGTCATTTACAATGCCAATAGCTTAAACTCGCATAAATGCGAGACCTATTGCATTGCAAATGCTTGTTTTAATCTTTAGCCATGTTGCACAGCACTGGTGATTCTGTACATCATCGCAAAAAACCATTGACAAAGGCAATAGACCCCGAAGGCGAGACCTACTCGCCTTGCCAATACTTGTGTTAATCTAGCTCTCCTCTGCGTCACAGCCGAGGCCTCAAATTGCACATAGCGGTCAGCGGATGATGACATCACGGTATCCAGTGCGTTTAATTTAAAATGCCTATTGTTCAAGGTACATCGCGGTTGCAGTTTTGTTTTTGAACAGCTGCAAAACCAGTAAAAAAAAATACACTAGGTCTAAATATAGTAGCCCCAAACATACGCGATGCTGTTAAAAATAGTGCACACATTTTACGAATACGGCGGAGTGAGAGGGGCACTTAGCAGCAATCAAACAATGCGTCTGTCCTGTCAGAGATCCTCGAGGGAGGATGTTTCCTGCCCTGCCGCTTCCTGGTTTGCTGTCCTTGTGTCGCCCGGCCCCAGCACTGGTGACAAACGCACTTCCAGAGGTCTGTGGTTTTCCACATCTGTGAGCGGTGGGGCTCGAGGTCGGCGGGAGTGTAGAGAGGCGAAGGTGGGCAGGGACATCTTAAGGATTTTGAGGGGGGGGGGGGGCCTGGGCCAAACGTATTTTGGGGGTCCCTGTTCGAAAATGCTTTGATCCAATTATCCAATTAGAGCTCTTTTCATGTCCTCTTTGCCAGGTCACTGACAGTGCACAGGCAAACCCGTTCAAATTCGAAATGTGTTTGCATCGAATATTCAGGGATAGTGATTCATGTTTTTGATATTGTAACACAGCAGCAGCTCACTAATGTTACTGAAAATAATCCCTGTGACACCCTTCACTTTCTTATACGTGAGGATGTTATGATCTAAAAGAAACTTTTTTATGGATGTTGCATGAAACATAAACACTTCTCTCCAACATGTCTGTAACATCACCCACAGTAAAAATAAATTAAAGGAAAACAGTATTTAAAAGGATCTGTTTAAAACAATATTCAAGGTCACCAGGGCAAGCCTCTCTGCAGAACAGAGCAGACTGTATGGGGAGGGGGGCTGATAGGCTGGGACCCTGGGCCAAAGCCTACTTTGCCCATGCCTAAAACGTCTCTGACCTGAGGTGGACATCAAGCCCCCTGGATAAGAACGCTCGAGGTGTAACACTGGCGGGCTCCTTCAAAGCGGAGAGGGAAGCCGCTTGTTTACACGTTACCATCTTGTTTTATTAATTTTATTATCGTTTTGTATTTTTAATATTTTTTTTGTTTAGTTTTAAAGCTGTGTGTGGGGCCTAGAACTGGAATCACAGTGGTGTTAAAGCACCAGATTTAGGCATATAATTGGAGAATGCCATGAGTGGGCTCCACACCCCGAAAAGCATGTGTACTCCAGGACAGCACTGAGGCTCAGTGGCAGAGCTCTGTGTGTGGGTCACAGTACTGTACTGGCATGGGTGCGGCAGGTCAAGATTGAGGTGCTTTGGAAGAGAAGCATGTCCCATATGAAAACAGCAGTCACGGCTGAGGTGCTTTGGCAGAGCTGTGTGGGTGTCAGTACAAAAATATCACCGGGTTGCTTCAGGTCTATGGTATGCTATGCTAATGCTACATATATGTAACTTGCACAGGATGTTCCCACAGGATATGCTTACATTGGCAGAGTTTTATGCAGGGCTTTAAGTGGGCCGGGTCTCACCGGTGCTGAGCACCGGCAGTTTTTTAGAAGGGGCCTCGAAACGGGTCCCTATTGGGCTCTGTTTTGTGCCTTGGCACAGACGGTCCGTTTTTTACCGGACTGCAGTGACAGCAGGCACATGGATGTGCGTGCTCACACTACTCACTTCTCACTAGTGGAGAAGTTATGGCATGACGTCATGCCAGGTGAGATTTGTAGAGGAAGGGAAATCCTTTAAAGAGAGTCATTTTCTCTCTGGATTTCCCTTCTCTTTTTGAAACTCAGGAGCAGCAACATTGTCGTGGTGTCACCAGGGCTTTAAGTGGAAGAATTTTCAATATTATATACAAGCCATAGTTGCTGCTTATTTAACTTATGCAACTAACAACCATCGACAAAGCCAATAGTCCTCACTTGTTGTAGGTATGATGTTACTTGTTGTATCATATTTCTGGATGGAATGACAGAAACAGCACAATACAAGTCGGGCGGCACACTCTGCTAAGCAGAGATTTTTAGCTTACGTGTTTTTAAGCCACGCGCTTAATTACATTGGCCACGCCCCTTTGAGAGACCCCCCAGTTTTTTCATCCCACTTAAAGCCCTGGATTTATGTTTTTCTCAGAAGGACAATGTGTTGCAAGCCAGAACTAGGGAGCATGGCAAAGCTGTCCTTATCTCCTCGTGCTGATATGGTAGGCTTTTTTTTTTTTTTGCAGTTTTATATAGAGCGAACTCGACCCGAAGTATCAGAGTGCTTTATGAGCACCAGTTGCATTACAGATGGACACATTCATTTTCTAGGCACGGAGAGATTATGTGATTTGCCCAGAACCACAGAATGCTTGAGCGTCCCTGCCGAGACTCGAGCCTCGTTCCCCAGCTTCAAAGTCGGTCGCTCTAGCCGTTAAGCCACATATGCAGAGTAGGAGCGCAGTGGAGTGGCATAACTGTTTGTGGGTCTCAGGTCTATAATATGGACAGCTGCCTAGATGTCTACAGTGCAGTAAGTGCAGTGGCACCGGGGCCCACGGGTCTCAGGGGCCAAGTGGACTCCAATTATGCCTATCTTTTACTACCCAGCAAGGGTTAGGGGAGACAGTTTCCTTGCTTCAATTAGGGTCAAGTGCATCCTTGCCGCGGAACCGCTATTGGTTAGGATTGGGGAGCATTGTCTGAGCTGCATGAAACTATCATTGGCACATGAATGGTGCCATATACTGGCAGAGGAGGATTGTGACTCTTTGTGAAGCCTGGTAAAATGATGCTCATTCAGCGCTGCACGCTGTGACCAAGTGCTGAACAGGCATGTCGGAAAGGCACTGAACTTGTTCACAGGTGACTGTAGGAAGGGGTCGTCCTCGGAGGGACCCTGCAAAATGCAGCTTCAGAAATGTCTGCAAGGAGAAACATGAACTCGAGGAAGGCACACCTAAGCCAGATGGGCGCTGACAACAAAGCTTTTAACAGGCCTGGAAAATCTCATTGTGCTACCGTGTGTCACACAATATTAGCTCCCTTTACACAGTCGCTAGTGAAGAGCTGATGACATCACGTGGTGGAGCCCAAAAAAGCTGGAAACCCCTGCACAGAGTGGGTTTCCAGCTCGTGTTTGGGGGCTCTGCAGAGCCAATGCCAAATACCGGGTTTAAAACCTTCCCAGAACATCGGCTGCAGCCTGAAATTCTTTGGGTGGTTTTTTAGGTCAAGCCTGGGCAGCTCTTGCGCTGCTCTGCGAGGCATGCTGTATTCAGGTAAGGACTTGAAACTCCACCCACTCTCCGCCCATATTTTTCATTGGCTTGTGTCATTGTGTCAACTGTGGCTTTTCATTGGTCAATAGGCTTAGTAATCCCTCCTTAGTACCACCTTGTTTCATTTTGTAATCTCAAATGAGGAAACCCCCTGTTACGTTTGTTGTTACTCGGTAGGCTTTAATTACAGCCTCTGAGCACTATTTTCTCAAATAGATTTGTCCTGTCTGCTGTTGCAGGCAGGACACGCTCTCTCCTACCACTTTAAAAAAAAATCTTTACAGCACGGGCGCCCCACGCATTTGCAATGCAATGGGTCTTGCATTTGCGAGAGTTTAAGCTATTAGCATTGTAAATTACAATGCCTTTTATTTATCTGTTTTAAAAACAACACAAAGGCATTGTCATTTACTATGCTAATAGCTCAAATTCTCGTAAATGCAAGATCTATTGCATTGCAAATGCTTGTATTTTTAAGTTTCAGGAGGGTAACAGTCCCGCTCACCACTGCTCAGCACTGCTACCCTCCTGCCTCTTCCTCTCACATGGTGAAAAGTTTTTAGAAGTTAGCAGGTCTGCTTTAATGCAGCAGGCCCATCCTCATAAGCCAGGTTTAGTTATGGGTCAGATCACCCCTGCAGACTGCACACACGAGAATGTTCTGTAGTCTATGCCATAAGCTGCCTCTATCAGGGCTCCCTTTCAGGCCTAACCAATCACTCCCAGTCCTCAGTGTGCAGGACGTACCTGATGAAGTAGCAGCAGAAGATGAGGCTCAGCACAAAGACGAAAATGCCTGTTCCGAAGATGGCCATGTAGACATTCAAAGGTAGGTCCTGGAAGGTGATGGGGGGCATGATGCAGGTCCTGTTGGGTGACGGGGTCCCAGACTGCATGAGCATCCTACAAGGAAGGAGGAGGACATTGGGCTTACTTTCTGTACAGAAACTTACTTGAAGCAAAAAGGTGAAGTGGGAGTATAAGTACAAATGAGGGAGAGACTAACTATCAGAAGGGAAGGAGGAGGAACGAAAGGACTGACCAAGGAGGTAAAAATTGTGGATGGAGGGGGTGATGAAAGGAGAGAAAGAGACAGCGGCAAAGTTGGAGGATGAAGTAGAGTGGAAGTAATAATGGGTAGCAGCAACAAATGGCATGATGAAACATAAGTGAAACATTGAACATCCAACTAAGCGACAACAAGGTAGTGGTGAAGTGACGAAGAAGGATGTTGGCAGTACGAGCAGGTAGGTAAAAAAGAAGTAGAGTGAATCAGATTGAGGAGCAACTGGCAGAGTGAGACACAGGAAATAAAACAGTGCATGAAGTATGAAAAGTGCAAGAAGGCGGAGGAGTGATGTATAGGGAAGAGATCAGGCAGTTAACAAAGAAATGGAAGGGATGAAAGAGCACATTGTGAAAGTGAGTAGTCTGGAAGATGAGAACTGTGGTGCAGAAAGTGTGAGACCAATGAAACATGGGAGAAGGGAGGAACGAAAGATACATGGAGAAACAGAGGGAAATTGAAAACATGACATAATAAGGGAACACTGGGAGAAATTACACATATGTTAGAAGAGAAGGAGTGAGAAGGAAAAGAGGCAAATAAGAAATAGGCAGGGACAGACAGAGGTAAGGAGACGGGTAAATGGATAGAAGGAAAACAAAACAGGGAAGGAAAAAAAAAGGAGGGAGCGATAGGGGAGGGCCAAGTGAGGAAGAGAGATATTGGCATGGTAAAGGATGGGAAAATAGTAAGGAAGAAGCACATCATTAAATTCTGATGTCACATCAAAGTGAACAAATAGCCTCCATTGTTGAATGCTCTAAGGCCAACGACCGCAAACTTCATCAGATTTCCACAGGTCTCATATCACAGCCAGGATCGGACTGGGACAGAAAATAGGCCCTGGCAGCAAAATAAAAGTGGCTCCCATTGCTAAATTAGTAGCCCAAAAAAAGTGGCCCATGTTTGCAAATTGAGGCAGTTTTGAACTCGTAAAGCCCCACTGTATAAATGTTTTGCAAAGTATAGAAGGCTGCATGGATTTCAGCTTGCCGCAGGCAATGTTTGTTTTAATAGCAGGATATCAACGGTAAAAACCATCCCAGAAGACTATAACACAGGTCCGCAAAATGCCCAAAAAATGACCCACATCCTAGCCTGGGACAGAATCTTATTGGGCATTGCCCTATAGGCCAGTCCAACCCTGATTCCAGCCAAGCTTTTATAGGGAGACCTGAACCAGGATATCATCTCCACCTTGTGAGCCAGAGAATGAGCCTATCTACCAAACGATTTTTAGCGTGAGCTGCACTAGAGTTGAAATGTAAAAATATGAGCTGCACTAGAGTTGAACAAGGACTTTGTCTCCACCCTATGAGCCAGAGAATGAGTGTTAGGAATGGGGTTTCTGGTTGGCAAGGGTCTACCTTAGGTGTGACTTATATGTAGCAAAAGGGGAGTTTGGACGGAGCAACCACTTGTCATGCCACGTCGCTGCAGCACTGAACTGCACGCGCAGGCCCTGCAGTGGCAGAGGCCTGAGACAGGTTAGAAAGGCTACTTCGGTGGGTGGTGCAAGCAGCGCTGCAAGCTCACCAGTAGCATTTAATTTACAGGCCCTGGGTATATGGGATACCACTGTACAAGGGACGTACAGGTAAATTAAATATGCCAATCAGGTGTAGACCAATCTTACCAAGTTTATAAGAGAGAGTACATGATCTTTAGCACTGATCAGCAGTGGTAAAGTGCCCACAGTCATAAACCACCAACAACAGGTCAGATAAAATACAGGCGGAAGGCAAAAAGTTCTGGCATGACCCTGCAAAAAGTGCCAAGTCCAACACAACCCCCTTTCAGTCTAAAGGCAGTGTAGGCTAATCAATACCTTGATGGGCTTCCCTGCTTGGGGCGATAGAACATGGACCCTGGCCCGCAACTGCAGGGGCACATTCTAGTTCTATGCAAATCTGGTCCCATGTGGATCCCTCTGTCTAAGTTCTCAAGACCAACTAAGCTAACCCATGGGGACTCCTTAGCTGTCCGTGGCCAGGACCTGGCCCCAGGCCATCCAGGGGTTTCTGGTACATAGTATCCTAGCTCAACTCTACCTCTCATCAGTGCAGGAGTTCTACTCTGCCACTGGTCCCTCAACCTAGGGTCTGCACCCTCAGGCTGACCAGAGGTCACGGTTGAGGCTCTCCTCCCCCTACCCCTCCTTCTGGGGTTCTGCACCCTCCTCTTAGGAGAGGTACCCCCAGAACCTAGAACCGTCAGGGCGCTGGTATCAGCCCTCCCACACAATTCTCCCATCACTTCAGGATTTCTACCCTGCAATTGGTCTCCCAACCCAGGGACCAAACCCTCAGGTTGAACAGGGGCCAGAGGCGAGTACTCCCCCCCCCCTGCACCTCCTTCCAGAGTTCTGCACCCTCCACCTGGAGTGGTACCCCCAGAAGACAAAATGGTAGGGACACTGCTAGCAGCTGTCTTTCCCTCCAGGTCAGACATTACCTCCTGAACCTGGCCTCCCAACCCAGGGGCTACACCCTGCGGCTGAGCCTGTGCCTGGCAAGCTAGGACTTCCTGGGGAGCACACCTGCCTCCCCCAAGGGTAACACATACCTCATGTGTTGTGTTACAATCTGCCTGGCGCTGATCTCCCGACCCCAGCCCATCTGACAGTGCGCGAAGACCCCCCAAACCAGAAGCGGTGTCACCAAGGTCAATCCTGGGGAGCTCTACCCTCAGAGCTGGTCCCTGACCCACTGGTTCTCCCACTGGAGACTGCCTCCCCCTCTTACCCCTCCATCTGGGCGTCCGCACTCTTCACTCAGGAGTGGTGCTGCCAGACACCAGAACTGGTGGAACACTGCTTACAGACAACCCTCCAAGTTCTCCTGACACTAGGAGATCCCCCTCAGCGGCTGGCCTTCCAGTGCAGACTAGGCTCCCCTCCTGGTGTTCACTCATGGAACCAACCAGGCTCTGGGACTGGGCTTTGGGCACCTTGGGACACAACCCATTCCCACTCCTTCTCTTTTGAGACAGGACGTGGTTCCCTACACCCCTCCCGTTACATTGGGACATATCTGAGCTACCACAAACCTTTCCCACCACCCTCGGTTAGGAAATACCTGAGCCACTCCCTTTAGGATCCCTCCCAAATGCCTTTCCAGACCCTCTGGTACTCACCCAGAGGTCTGCCTCCTGTGCAAGTTCCCTGGGATCAGAGAACTCACACTCCAACAGGAGTTGGCGTAGCCCTGGAAAACAACAATGGAACATGTGCTCTCTGACAATCAGATTGAACAGCCCTTCAAAATTGTTTGCTGTGCTACCTTTCACCCAACCCTTCATTGCATCACAACATTCTTCCACAAACTCCCCCCAAGACTGGTGAGACAGTTCCTACTGCCCCTGAACTTCAAGCTATACCCTTCAGGCGTGACACCCTCCTCCTGGGAACTAGGTACCATGCTCTGGGATAAGGGAGTGGAAGTTTCTACACTGGACACTACATTGCTGCCACCATTGGACTTCACCCTCACTGGTGAGTCCAGAACAGTGAAACTACGCTCAGGGAACAACCTATCCTCAAGAGCTAGTTTCTCTCTGGCAAAGGCCCTCTCTGCCTCCGCCATCCTCTCCTGAACTAAGGCTCTCTCTACATCAGCCTTTCTCTCTTCCACAACCAGCTGCGCTAGCTCCATGGCATGCTCCAATTTGAGCCTTTCCAGCACCAGCTGGTGCTCCCCCCCCCCCCCTGTCTGCCACCTACTCTGGGGACAGGGAAAGGGAGATGACACTACTCCTGGCACTAGACCCAGCAAGGGACTCCCTCTCCACAGGGTCCTCACTACCTAGCGTCCCTGCCCAGTCATTTTCTCCCTCCTCTTCAGACTCTCCCGGGCCACCGCCCTCCAGGGGTATGGACTGGGAACCCTCCCACTCAGAGTCCTCCCTAACCTCAGGGTCCTCCTCTGAGTCTCCCTCAGAACACCACCTTCCTGGATCTCTGCTGATGCCAGCGGCGACAGGCTCAGGTAAGCGCGGTGGGGCGGTGACGGCGGGGCACGGGGGAAGCCGACAGACGACGGAATAGGTATTATTTATTTATTTAATCATACCTATTCTGTCGTCTGTCTACTTCCCCCCCTCCCTCCCCGCTCCGCCCTACCACCCTTACCTGAGCCGGCCGCCGCTGCTTGATGCCTCTTCAGGGAACTGTTCAGCATAGTACAGGGCCCTATGTTAGTCCTTTTCCCACCTGTCCTCTTGCCACCTGAGCATGACTTTCTGGAGGCATAGCTGGGTGTCTTCTGCAGTCACTATTATTTTCCTCTCCCTGCAGAACCACTTTAGCTACTCCAGACTGTATTCCCACAGATCATGTAAGTTAAAGGCAGATTCCATTTTGGTAAAGCACTAAATACACACTTGCAACACAAGATTTCTAGGCGTAAGAGCTGAAGCAGGAGTACACAATAAAAAATGACTAATGAGAGAAAATCAGGAGAAAACAAAACACGTGATTGTCTAAATGCAGTTTGTAGTGCAACAATGCGTCACTGTGGTACTGCGCAAATGCAAGTCCTATCCTCACCGCTGCCAACAATGTTAGAAATGGGTTTTCTGGTTGGCTAGGGTCTACCTTAGGGGTAACTTATATGTAGTAAAAGGGGATTTTGGACGTGGCAACCACTTGCCATGCCACGTCACTGCTGCAGTGAACTGCGCGTGCAGGCCCTGCATTGGCAGAGGCCTGAGACAGGTTTGAAAGGCTACTTCAGTGGATGGCGCAAGCAGCACTGCAAGCCCACCAGTAGCATTTAATTTACAGGCCCTGGGTATATGGGATACCACTGTACAAGGGACTTACAGGTAAATTAAATATGCCAATCAGGTGTAGACCAATCTTACCAAGTTTACAAGAGACAGCACATGCACTTTAGCACTGATCAGCAGTGGTAAAGTGCCCAGAGTCATAAAACCACCAACAAGAGGTCAGAAGAAATACAGGAGTAAGGCGAAAAGTTCTGGCATGACCCTGCAAAAAGGGCCAAGTCCAAAAATGAGCCTATCTACCAAACGATTTTTACTGTGAGCTGCACTAGAATTGAAATGTAAAAATATGACACCACACTTTAAAATTAAAAAGTCCTTCATTATTTCACATTTGTAGCTATTTCCATTTAATACATGAGATCGCTTAACTGCTTAAGTGATATTTATTAAAGAGCTAAACATTAAGGAAATGTAATAAAGAATGTCCTGCTGCTATTGCCTGGGGTGAGTCAAGAGACAAACACATTTCCATGTGCACTATTCAGATTGTCAGTAATATAAATGAAGCATCCGATAGTCCTTTAAACTAGGGGTGTGCCAACCAAGCGTAATTTCCTTTTGCGTAATTTTGGGCAAATTACGACAAATGACACGAAATTACACAGACATCAAACCCTCATTTAGCACTATTTCTTTAGTGTAAAATGTGTCCTTGCATTCATTATGGACACAAGGACGCTTTCTGCGCTTAAAAATAGTGCTAAATTGCAATGGCGCAAACAGCAGCCTTTCACATTTTCTTCATTTACATTGAGCCCATGCTCCAGTGATGGAATTCTTCTACGAACAGGCGGCAAACATAGCGTAATGATGCAAATTTGGGCATTTTGCGTAACAAGCTAGCACGAAATGCTGTAAAGTATGCGAGAGTGTTCTGGCATAAGGACAATTTCACACAGGCCTACTGTAAATCACATTTGAATGTTTTTTCTAAAGCACAAACTCAGAACTGAATCACTTCTAGGTGTTCCCAGATTTTGCAGTTTTGAAAAACTGAGGCGTTGGGGAGTTTAACACCATTAACCACCTTTTCAATGCAAGTGCTTGTTGAAAATGGGAATGGACTGTTCTTCAGGCCAGGACTGATGAAGGGCGACCCCAACTAATATTGCAATGACATTTAAGGATATATGGGCCTTATATCTCCATAATAATTAGGTTCTTGTCAATTTGAACTTTATCCAGTCCAAGGGTATGTAAAATTAGTATCTAGCAAACTAGCAAAGTTTGCAGCTAAAAAAAAAAAATACATAGGCTGTTAAATGCAAACTCGGAGCTGTTCATATTGTTTAATGAACAAACAAAACTTTGGAAGAAACGAGGCTACATATCAGTACAATAAAATATTTAACAAGATAATGAAGTGGCATGGATTGCGGTTCTATTATTACAGTGTTTCACGGGGACAGTTCTGTGAAGTTCAGCTCTGCCGCAGTCTCTAGATACTTCCACTTTCTTTTTATAGGTTTGTTAAAACTGCAATTTCAGTAGAAGGAAAACATAAATTTGATTTATGCCAATATGTCTTCAGAGTACAGACTGCGTCTTGCTCTTTAAAAACTAGGGAGAGAGCAGTGGCAGCTGGTGACATGCATGGTAAGGGGGGAAGGCCGCCGCCCCAAAACTCGTGCCGCCTGGGCCAGCCCCCCCCCCCTTGCAACGCCACTGACCCACTGTCAGGCACTGTGAGACAGTGAGAATGCCTTTAGGGTCGACGCCAAAGCTCTCAATCATGGCTAGTTATAAACTGTTTATAGCGGACCACTACCAAGAGCTCTGGGGTTGAGGATGAAGGCACTGAGAGTTTCTCACAATGCCTGTCAGTGGGTCATAAAATTAAAAATAAAATATGTACTTACCCACTGACTCTACTCCTCTGGTACTCCTAGGTGTTCATATCAACAAAAAGATTCTACCAGGGTTTGACCCTGTAGAAGGTGACACATCACACAGTACACCCTCTACACCTCCCCATTTTTAACGTTCCCAGCTAGGGAAGGCAATAAAGTATATTTTTTTCCACTAGCCAGGGAATTTTTAAATTACATACACCACGATTCCCTCACGACCCTACTACCCCTTGCACCACACATAACTTCTATCATAATCTTGAGTGCTCCCGCGTCTACGTAGGTCGTAGCCCGCCCCGCCCCGTAGAGGGACGGGAAGGCCCCAATGATGAAGCATGACACTGAATTAGGCATCAGTGTGTGAGGGGCATTTTAAAAACCTCAAGGAATCCCTTCTGATCAAATTCAGAAAGGTACCCCATAGTAACACCTTTCACACCATCGTTATAACTACAGCCTCCCAGGTTTGATAGGCATAATATAATGTAATGGTAGAATCTTTTTGTTGATATACAGTATTTTAGGAGGACGATTCTACCAGAGTTTCCTCTTAACTCCCTTTTTGTTTTTGAATAAAAAGAGAAATAAACTCCTAGGTGTTCTTCAGTCGGGGAGTATGTGGTTTGAGATCCAACACCCTTAACCACTCCAGACGCTTCTCTCCTATTGCTGATAATGTTAAGCAGCATGAGAGAAGCACCAGGATTGGTTGGAGCGGACTGTCTCGACACTCTCTAAGGCAATGGGGGCTTGTGCCTGCTCTCCACCTAGTTGTCTAAGACAGCTTGGGTTGGAGAGGTTTAAAGTGTGCTTGTCAGGCTGGCCATCTCATGACAGCAGGCCAAAGTGACATGCACACTTTAAACTGGAGTGTGTGTCAATCAAACACTCGGCTCTGGAGCAGTGAAAAATAAAATGGTAATAAATTAATTTTATTTTTCAACTTTGCAGTATTTTTTTGCAGTGGGGTGATGCTCCTCCGCCTTAATGGAGGAGCCATGGCTGGAAGAGAGAATACAGCACCAGGTTCGGCTATGGCCCGTCCCACAAATGTGTCTGAGGCTGAGCCAGCGCCAGACATTTAGCTTTGGCCACATTCAGACTGAGCTGGTTCACCAACTTAAAATACCTGTAATAAAATCCCACACAAGCAACAGCCCTTGGAATCCGAGTAAGAAAACACACATGCATTGGGGAGGACCTGTGGGGGTTAGAGCACCCCACAACTACTGTGCCCACCAACTCCGCTGAAACTAGCCTTATAAGGCCCTGTTTCAGCAAATGGAAGAATATCACAGGCAAAAAAACACAACCTAAATAAACACTGTGCTTTTAGAGTCAATAGACTTCCATACTACTTTACTTTGGTCTAAAACCCCCAAAACACAGACAAATATTCACCAGAATCTGCCTGGGATCCAGTTCTGGTAGGAGACATTAACAATAACAACAATAAAACCACCAACCCAGAAAAGTCAGAGAGCCTACCAACACACCAAAAAACTGGAATTCCTCGGTGGGTATTAACCGGTTTGGTGCGAATGATGGAATGGTTCCGTCATGCGCCACAGTGCTTGTGTGCCGAGGACGGAACCATTCTGCCTTCTGCACACAAGCACGAAATCCCTCTGCTGTAAACAGCAGAGGGATTTCCTTTTTTTCTTTTTGAGCCTCAGTAGCTGGGGAAGAGGTTCCCCAAACTCCAGAGGAATTTTTTTTTTCAATGTAATGATGATCGTGCGCATGGCGCACTGACGTCATTACATTGAAAATGACAGTGAAATGAGGCGATCGGCTCATTTCACTTTCACAACCTACGTGCTCACATGGCTATCTCTGCCCCCTGAGCACGTAGGCAGACGGGAGAGGTATCATTGAAAAGGGGATAATCTCTCCTTTACAATAGAACCCATCCCTTGTGGATTCCTGCTTGGGGATCGCCGAAGGAGGGTGATCCTCAAGCAGGGATCCACCCAATAGACACCAGGGAGGGGGAGCGGCCCTTTAGGCAAGGTCTTTTGCTCCCCCGATTATTATGGCCTTATTCAGTCTTTCTGCCACACGAGTGGCAGATGGGGGCAGTAGCCCCCTGATCTGCCCTCCCTGGGGGGGCAGAAAGCACACTAGACACCAGGGATTATTATTTTTGAATACTTAGGGATGGGGGCTGCCCTAAATGGGCATTATAATGCCCCCACCCCTCCCCAAAATTGCCACAGTCTTTGTGCCCCACCGGGGCGCAGATTAGGGCAATAGCCCCCAATCTGCCCCCCCAGGGGGGCAGAAAGCCCACTAGACACCAGGGATTATTGTTTTTTTAATAAAAGAGGGGTGGGTGCTGCTCACAATGGGCATACAAATACCCCCACCCTCCAAAAAACAAACAGGACAGTCTTTCTGCCCCCGGGGCAGATGGGGATTATTACCCCCGATCTGCCCCCCAGGGGGGCAGAAAGCACACTAGGCACCAGGGATTATTGGTTTTTTTTTATAAAAGAGTGGTGGGGGCTTCCCACAATGGGCATGCCAATGCCCCCACACCCCTGACCCTAATAATAACACTCTGGGGGGTACAGATGGGGGTTATTACCCCCGATATGCCCCCAGAAAGCCCACTAGGAACCAGGGATTATTTTGTTTTGAGGTAGGATATTTGTGCCGGCACACTGATCCCACAGAGAAATGTGAGGAAAATGTGATTATGTCGCTAAATTTGAGGTTTGCAGGGGATTCTGGGTAAGAAAACGTTGTGGGATCCACGCAAGCCACACCTCCCTGGACTCCCCCAGGTATGTAGTGTTCAGAAATGGCTGTGTTAGGTAGGTTTACCTAGATGGCCGCCAAGCCCAGGAACAAAAACCCAGGTGCCCCCCTTTCTAACTCAAAACAGCCTATTTTTGCAATGGAGGCTCTTGTGTTTTAGTCCTGGGCTTGGCAGCCATCTAGGGAAACCTACCAAACCCAGAAATGTCTGAAAACTAGACACCCGGGGAGTCCAGGGAGGTGTGGCTTGCGTGGATCCCCCAAAGTTTTCATACCCAGAATCCCCTGCAGACATCAAATTCAGCTAAAAACATTACATTTTCCACACATTTCTGTGTGGGAAAGTTGTGGGATCACAGGGCTGACACAAATTTCCTAACACCCAGCATTCCCCCATGTCTCTTGATAAAAATGGTACCTCACTTGTGTGGGTGGGCCATGTGCCTACTACAGGGAAGGGTCCAAAGCGTATTGTGGCGACATCAAAATTATCTATCACAAAACGACCTGGTTTTGCAAGGGGGGTACCTGCATTTTTAGTCCCAGGCTCAGTGGCCATCTAGGGAACCCTACCAAACCCAGACATTTCTGAAAACTAGACACCTGTGGTAGTCCAGGGAGGTGTGGCTTGCGTGGATCCCCCTAAGTTTTCTTACCCAGAATCTCCTGCAAACCTCAAATTATGCTAAAAAAAATCATATTTTCCTCACATTTCTGTGTGGAAAAGTTGTGGGATCACCGGGCCCACACAAATTTCCTAACACCCAGCGTTCCCCTACGTCTCTCGATAAGAATGGTACCTCACTTGTGTGGGTGGGCCAAGTGCCTACTACAGGGAAGGGTCCAAAGCGAATTGTGGCGACATCAAAATTATCTATCACAAAACGACTTGGTTTTGCAAGGGGGCACCAGCGTTTCAGGTCCCGGGCTCAGCGGCCATCTAGGGAAACCTACCTAACTCAGATATTTCTAAAAAGTAGACACCCAGGGGAGTCCAAGGATGTGTGGCTTGCGTAGATGCCCCAACGTTTTCGTACCCAGAACCCCCTGAAAACCTCAAATTTAGCTTAGAAAATCACATTTTTCTAACATTTCTGTGTGGGATCACTGCGCAGGCACAAATTTCCTACCACCCAGCATTCCTCTTGGTCTCCCGACTAAAATGATACCTCACTTGTGTGGCTGGGCTAAGGGTCTGCGACTGGGAAGGGCCAAAAATGTAGAGTGAGGGGTTAGCACAACGAGCTCTAAGCGCTATATATTTTTTTAATATATGTTTTTAGGCTGACTCTGCATTGGACACTCAAACAAGTGAGGTATCATTTTTATCGGGCGACCAAGGGGAACGCTGGGTGGTAGGAAATTTGGGCTGGTGTGGAGATCCCACACAGAAATGTGAGAAAAAATGTGAGACCATGTCATGAGTGAAGTAATATGTGAGGTCATAAGCAATGCATTGCGGGGGCGTAAGTTATAGTTTGCTCAATTAACTATAACTGTTGAATTTCACTGGTTTTGTACAAGTGATATCTGAGCCCAACTATAACGTCCCAGTAATCTTTGTTTTTTTCCAATGAATTTCTAAGGTTTTTTAAATTCTATTTCCTAACTATAATGTCCCTGTAACTTTTGTTTTTTTAGTGAGTTTCTAGGGTTTTTAGAATCTTATTTCCTAAATGTAACCACTAAACTTTGACAGTGAGTGTGTGAGTGAGTGCATTAGTGTCTCAGTAAGTCTGTGAGTGGGTGTTAGTGTCTGAGTGGGTCTGTCAGTGGGTGTGTAAATGTCTGAGTAGGTCTGTGAGGGGGTGCGTGAGTGTATAAGTCGGTCTGTGAGTGGATGCGTGAGTGTATCTGTGAGTGAGTATATGAGTCTCTAAGTTGGTCTGTGAGTGAGTGCATGAGCCTCTGAGTAGGCTGTCACTAGATGCCTGAGTGTTTGAGTTGGTCTGTGAGTGGGTGCATGAGTGTCGGAGTGGGTCTGTGAGTCAGTGTGTGAGTCTCTAACTGGGTCTGTGAGTGGGTGCATGAGTGGGTGTGTGATTGTCTGAGTGGGTCTGTGAGTTGATGAGTGAGTGGGTCAGTCAGTGGGTGCATGACTGACTGGATCTGTGAGTGGGTGCATGAGTCTCTGAGTGGGTCTGTGAATGGGAACATGAGTGAGTAGATCTGTGAGTGGGTGCATGAGTCTCTTGAGTGGGTCTGTGAATGGGAACATAAGTGTCTGAGTGGATCTGTGAGTGGGTGCACGAGTGTCTCAGTGGGTCTGTGAGTGGGTGTGTGAGTTTATGAGTGGGTCTGTGAGTGGATGCATGAGTGTGGGTGAGTCAGTGAGGTCTGTGAGTGTGTGAGTGAGTCTCTCAGTGGGTTTGTGAGTGGGTGAATGAGTGGTTGAATGGATCTGTGATTGGGTGCATGTTGGTCGTAACGTGTCTGTCAGTGGGGGAAGTGAGTCTCTGAGTGTGTCTGTGAATAGATGCATGAGTGTGTGAGTGGGTGTGTGAGTGTATGAGTGGGTCTGTCAGTGGGTGCGCAGTTAAAAAAGTAGAGGGCACACAGGAGCAGGTCCTCATGCCAGCTCCCCCTGTAACAGTCCTCCTGTCCAGCTTGCCTGCATTCTGCGACCCTCTTCTGCCTTCAGTTTTGTGCCTCCTCTGCTCATTTACTGATCAATTGTCTGCCTCTTCTCTCCTCGCTCCTGTCCTCTATTTTTCCTCTTTCTGCTCGGTCCTGGTCTTTATTCTGCCTCTTTCTGCTCATTTCTGTCCTCTATTTAGCCTCTTACTGCTCATTCTGCCCGTTATTTTGCCTCTTTCTGCTTGTTTCTGACCTCTATTCTGTGTCTTTCTCTACGTTTCTGATCTTTATTCTGCCTCTTTCTGCTCGTTTCTCATTTTTATTTTGCCTCCTGGTGCTGGTTTCTGACCTCTATTTCACCTCTTTCTGCTCGTTTCTCACCTTTATTTTACCTCTTTTTTTTCATCTCTCATCTTTACGTTGCCTCTTGCTGCTCGTTTCTGACCTTTATTCTGCCTCTTTCTGCTAATTTCTCACCTTTATTTTGCCTCTTTCTGCTTGTTTCTCAACCTTTATTTTGCCTCTTTCTGCTCGTTGCTGACCTTTATTCTGCCTCTTGCTGCTCGTTTCTCACCTTTATTTTGACTCTTTCTGCTTCTTGCTGACCTTTATTTTGCCTCTTTCTGCTCTTTTCTCCCAGGATCGCGGGGGAGCCTCAGGCCCCCCCGCGGTCCCAGGCGCCTCCACGCCTCTTGCGGGAGACGGCATTGCTGCTGCATGGAGGGAGCTGCTAGAAAGGCAGCGCCCTCCGTGTAGGAGCAATTGTTTCATCTCCCCAGGGCCGTCACTTACATTGAAAGGGAGCCGTGTGCCTCCCTCCCTCAGCCTTTAATGGCTCCAGGTACCCCATCCCTGGGACCGGCTCACTTGCTGTGTCCCACCACCGGGACACACTTGTTTCCCTGCTCGCACTGATGTGGGCAGAGAAAAATGTGTTTGCTCCTGTCTGGTGGGGGAATTTTGAAATCTTCTGCCAAACGGGAGCTAGCACAAAATCTGCTACCAGCGGGCGGGAGCTTTAAAAAGGCACCCGTGAGCAGGGAGCTCACTTGTATTCTGTTTCCCTTCCCACAATGATGCGGGCAGGTAAATAGAACAACAGATTGCTCTCGCCTGGAGGGAACAGCATAAATAGGTTCCCCTATGGGCACAAGCAATGCCAACTCTTGTAGCATGTGGGATGTCGGCTAGGGCCACAGGGGCCCTGGGGCTCCCACCGCGGTCCCCAACGTTATGCTTGGTGGGTGCCTAGGGTGGGCACCTTGGCACCCAGCTTTAAATAACAGAGGCTACAGTGTCCCCGGGGCCAAAATAGGCTCGGGAAGGGGAGCTGCGTGGCCCCACTCCCCTTGTACAACAAAAAAGCAGAGCCCTGGGCGATGTGGTCCTCGGGGCTCAAGAAGACTGGAGAGGAGGGCTGCATGGCTCCCCTCCCCTTTTAAAAGAAATATGGCCCTGAAAGATGGGGTCCCCAGGCCTATTAAGGGTCGGGAAGGCGGGCACACTGCCCCCTCCCTTCTCCCCTTCTTAAGTGCATTGGGCCCCAGGGAACGGAGTACTCGGGGCCAAAATTGACTCAGGGAAGCGAGGCCTCCCTCCCCTTTCAAAAAAAGGCCGGCCCCTGGGGATGGGGTCTCAGGGCGTAAATAGACTCAGGGAGGGTGGCTGTGCAGGCCCCCCTCCCCTTTCAAAAAAAATAGATAGCCTAGGGAATTGGCTCCACAGGGCCTATTAAGGCTTGGAGCGGGGGCCATGCTGCCCCCCTCCCCTTCTCAAGTACATTGGGCCCCAGGGAATGGGGTACTCAGGGACAAAATAGACTCGGGAGGGGGTAGCGCTCCCCATCCCCTTTGAAAAAAATGTTGACCTCGGTGATGGGATCCACGGGGCCTGCGAAGGCTTAGGGAGAGGGGTCATGCGGCCCCCTCCCTTTTTAAAAGAAATACGGCCTGGGGGTGGGGTGTCCAGGGCCCAAAAAACCCAGTGCGGCCCCCCTTTTAAAATAAATTTGGCCCTGGGGGGGTGGGGTACCCAGGGCTGATAAGGCTCAGGGAGAGGGCCACCCTGCCCATCCCCTTTTTAAGTGCATTGGGCCCTGGGGGGTGTGGGCCCTGGTCCTTAGGGTCTGGAAGGCTCGGGGGGCACGCAGCCTCCCTCCCCTTATAAAATAAACAAGTGTCCCCAGGGGCTGAGGTCCCAGGGGCCTGAGAAGGCTCAGGGAGGGGAGCTGTGCACCCCTCCCCTTTTTTATTATATGTGGCCCTGGGGGATGGGGTCCCCAGGGCATAATAAGACTCAGAGAGGGGGGCTGTGCGGTCTCCTCCCCTATTTTATTGGGTTTGCATCCGGGGTATGGGGTCCCTGGGGCCTTTTTATTGGAACTGGCCCCAGAGGATGGGTCCCCAGGGCCAATTAAGGGTCAGACAGGGGTACTGCAGGCCCCCTCCTCTTAATACATATGTTTTGGTCCCAGGGGATGGGGTCCCCCGGACCCAAAGGCCAACCTTACGCTGCACACGCCAAAGGCACAGTCTAGGGTTGGCAGCCTGCTGGGGATTTATCCACAGGACCTGGAGGCAGGCCAAGCCATGGCCATTTCCCCACTGCGCATGGCCAAAGGCTGCGCGCAGCATGGGGTTGGCTGCCTGAGGGAGTTAGAAGCAGGGCCTGGCTGCCAGCAGGGCCTGGCTGCAAAGGTCATGTGCGGTGTGCGGTTGGCTGCTTGCGGGAGGTTTGTCTGCCTTTGGGTGGGTTGGCCATAGGGCCTGGCGGCAGGCCAGGTCCTGTAGCCAACCTCCAGTTGTGCACAGACAAAGACTGTGCACAGTGTGGAGTTGTCTGCCTGTTGGGGGTTTGCTGCAGGGCCTGGCCGCAGGGGAGTTGACTTTACTTATAGTAATAACATTTTACTTTACATTAAAAAAAAACAGAAATTCACTGAAAAAAGCAAAGGTTAAAGTAACGTTCTATTTAGGTGTGTTAAAATTATCTGTTTTTTGTTTACAAAAAAAAAAAACCTTAGAAATTCACTGAAAAAAACAAAGGTTAAAGTATTGTTATAGTTAGGTGAATATGTCAGTGACAACATTAACATTTTGAACTCACAAAACCACAGAAATTCACTAATTATAGTTAGCAGAGCTAACTATAACTTGCGCTCCAGCAATGCACTGCTTATGACCTCAAATATTACATCACTCATGACATGTTTTATGACATCATTTATGACATCACTGAATGCATCTCAAATGACATCATTGATCACATCACTGATGACATCGTCCAAGCTTCTTTTGTACACATTACTCTATAAACTAGTATGGCATTAAAGGCTTGAAAGTAAGTACAAATAGCTCAGAATAATATGAAGCATCATTAATGCCACCGCAGATACAACTCAAGTAGGTGTAGCAAACATGTGTTATGTGCACCATTGACCCTATAACATACACTTCTTGGGTAGCCTAGTTCACATCAACAATCAACCTCAGATATATGGGAAACCCTCTTGCACATGGTGTTCAATATGTATACAACTGTTCAGACAAAGCCAAGTCTCTTAAGATACTTAACATCTGTTCCAAAATGAATGCCCTACTGCGGATATCTTTTATCTGTATCAAACCCCTGACAGTCACCGAACTTACACTGAGAAATGAAGTTGATATGAGTAAAAAAGTGGGTACTGGAAACAGATTTTATTCTATGGAGAGAGTTTACTCTGTACCACAAGGTTTGCAGACAGTGAAACACTCATGAGAGATACACCACACAGTATTAAAAAGTATCTACAAAGAACAGTGTACATTCTTGCAACACTTGTCAAAAAAGACATGATTTGCTTAAAATAACAAAGGTCTGAAGGTGCTAAAGATTATATTACCTGCGGCCCTAAATTTCTACGGTGGGTGAAATTATTATATACTAACCCACGAGCCCGGGTAAAAACAGGCTGAGTTATCTCACCTCCCTTTAACATTGAACGCAGTACTAGGCAGGGGTGCCCACTCTCGCCCTTGCTGTTTGCCCTGGAACCTCTGGCCTGTGCGCTACGCAGACATGTTATTGACTGGGGCATCCAGGTGCATACGCAGTGGCATATAGTCTCCCTCTACGCGGATGATGCTCTGATCTATCTCCGCAACCAGGACGGGGTGCTCAAAGGACTAGTGGAACTCTTCGATACCCATGCACGTCTGTCGGGCCTGAAAGTTAATTGGGATAAATCTGTTTTATTCCCGATGTCACCCATCCAACTCGAGCAAAGGCAGCGACAGCCCCACGCTTTACTTACTAGAGCGTACGACTCATTTAAATACCTGGGAGTCCAGGTTTATCATTCTCAGTCTGATCAAATAGACGGCAACCTGGGGAGTGCGATTGCCAGTGCTAGGGCGAGTCTCCCGTTCTGGATCGCACTCCCGTTATCTCCTATGGGCCGGATAGCTATATCCAAAATGCTCCTCCTCCCTAGGCTCCTTTATTATTTCGCCGTTCTCCCCTACAGGCCGCCTCAGAAAATGTTTAATGAACTGCGTTCACTCTTGGTGTCCCTGGTATGGGGTACCTCCAGGGCGAGGGTGGCACTCTCAAAGCTCCAACTCCCCATATCCGAGGGAGGACTCGGGGCGCCCAACTATGAGTTATATTATGCAGCCACTCAGCTGCAATGGCCCATGCGCTGGCTTGCAAAGACAAACCTAGTTGAACTGGACACTTGGGCGATATCGCTGGGGCGACCTGGCCTGCTTGAATGGCTATCGGGCACCAGAACACGGCTCCAGAGGACGGAGGGATGCACTTTGCTACGAGCAGCCCGCAGTGCCTGGTCACACTATGTGATACCCAAACGCTGCCCTACTCCGTATGCCCCAGACCTCCCCATCGAGACACTTCCAGGATCATATACACGTTTAAAACGTCCGGAACTGGCCGACTGGCACGCAGCTGGATTGACAACATGGGGAGATTTATTCGTAGACTCCTCCTTGTGTGGCTTTGATACTCTGAGGGACGACTATGGGGTGGTTCCCGGAACATTCCTCCTATATGCGAGATTGACACAACAGGCAACACATATCTGGGGGGACATAAGCTCAGTTCCACCGACTTCTGCAACTTTACAGACACTACTGACGCATGGATCAGGTAGGAAGGCCATCACGGCCATATATACCGCACTTAGAGGGGACACAACTCCTACATTGTCCCCACTGCGTGAGTACTGGACTGCGGCGTTATCCACTGAAATCACGGATAAGCAATGGCAGCAATGCATCGAAAGTCCCAAGATAATCTCAATGAATGCTCGTTTGAAATTCATGCAATTTAATTATCTGCACCACACATACCTATCCCCGCACAGGCTGGCGCGAATATATCTGACCTCTATAGATATTTGCCCCAGGTGTCGCAATACGAACGCTGATTTCTTGCATATGGTCTGGAAGTGCTCCCATATTCTAGCATAATGGAGGACGATCTCCGATATACTTGAGGAGGCAACGGGAACCAAGTCTCCAGTTCAAGGGGCGCATTACCTTCTAGGTATTATTAAGAGAAACGCGAGATGCAAGAACCTCAACAAATGTATTGACTTGGCACTGGTGCTGGCCAAACGCTCTCTGGCTATGGCCTGGAAATCCCCGACTGCCTCTCCATCAGACACTGGCTGCTGGCCCTTCGACGTGCACTAGTGGCCGAACATGACATATTGACAGCGCAGCCCCCATGTCCAGTGGCCAGGACCCACTCCGTGGACTGGCAACACTACGTGAATATCATAGAAACAAGACTTAGGGCCTCGAACGACCACGGGGGATAAGGCATAAACACTGCTGTACTCCCTGGACTGCTGTACACACGATACCCTGAATACCCACACTTGGATAAGCCCGGAACAGGGAAAAGGGGACATACGTACACACATGTGGGCGCGGCACTTAGATATAGCTGTCCCTCGCCAGTGGCCTGACCAGATCGCACCTATATGTAATGCAGCACTAGAGCAGTGCACCCTCCTCCTTATTCTGTTCCCATAATTGCACCCATTACAACTAGACCCCACCAGCTTGCGCTCTGCAGTGGCGGTATATTAAGCGGGTATATACATACAGCACTTATGTAATAGGCACACTAGCTTGGTGGTATCAAGTTTAAAAGTTTTCTTTGTTTTTTTTTTCTCCTCTTTTCATTTTCTTCTTAGTATCGAGTCTCTATGCAGTTATGTATTATAATATCGGTTGTTAATCTTTGTAATGACTTGATGCTGTCAGTATTTGGGAGGAATGACGAAAGTGGCAATTCGCCCCCCACCTAGTGGGCACACCATGCAAATGAAGATGCGCTATGTTTTGTACTTCAATATGACGTTTATACAGCTGTACGGTATGATGATAAGAAAATGAATAAAGATTGTTATAAAAAAATTTTTTTTTAAAAAGATTATATTACCTGCAGCCTTCATACTGTGGTGAAAACATTACTGATAACCCATCTTCTGAAGCAAAAGAAGCACATGTACATAGGTCAGTAAGTACCTGTGCACACAGTCTTCTATGTTCAGTAGAAATTGTCATGGTGAGACAATTCTGTCTAATAACTCAAAGGAGCACCTTCCTGCACAGAAACAATCCATAGCGGCATTTTCTTCTTTCTATGCGTGCTTTCTGCAGCACACATAGAAAGAGGAAAAAATGAGGAAGTTACGCCTCTCCTGGGGAGGTGAATCTTTTAGGAGCATTCCCAGGTTTATGAGGTCTTGTAAATCTGGGAATGTGTAAAAAATCATAGGAGGTGCATGGAAACACCCACGCAACGCCTATCCAGGGCAGAGTAACGCAACGCAACGCACCGATTTGCGCTACTCCATATTTTTGAGCCACGCAAAGTGGCTTTGTGTGGCTTAAAAAATATGACTTAAGGTTTGCATTGCTCTTGCACTACATTGTGTGGTGCAAGAGCGAGCAAACTGGCTCATAAATAAGGCCCACCGGGCGGGAAACCCTGAAACCTATCAACATAAGAAAGCACACGGCCTGCAGCATGTGAACGATTTTTTTCCACAAGCTACAAAACACATGTATAATTGATCTGCAAAGAAATAAAAAGAAATATTACCTGATGAACCAATACAAAGTTAAAAGTCTAACGAGAAAAATAAACACGTCTGTATAGAAATAAACCCCATCAGTGCTCCAGAGGGGCTCTTGTCCGCCAGCATCCGGGTACATGGGCCGGCGGAAGCAATTCTAATAATAAAGCAGATACTGGCGGATGCAAGATGAAGCTGACAGCAGGAACTGGCAGGCACTATAGCAGCACAAGGGGGAATGGACTATAAATCCTGCAACTGGAGGGGCACATAAAACATTTCACCTATAAGAGTGGACAGGGATGCAGATAGAGAGCTGAAGAGGGAAAGACAGACTTTAATCTCCATGCAGAGATAAAGATGCGAAACCTTTAGCACATATGGACACACAAATGCATGCATGCACTCAATACTCACATGCATCTGTCCGCGCGCTCACACGCACAAAAGCAGACACACACACACATACAGTCACATGGGCCACATAGGTGTGGACAGACACATATACATACTCAGGCAAAATCTAACACTAATGAACGTTGTGCTATTGAAAGCAAACTTTGGGATGGTGGCTTATAACACGCTGAACTGAAATTCTGTAAACGGGAAACAAGATGAATAAAGAAAGGTTTTAAATGTGTGAGCTTTATAAAAACAAACATACCTTATTATTGCAGAAAGCTGGGAGCTGACAACCAAACAAAATGCTTCCGTAGCAGTATGGATGTCCATTCACCAAAATGCCAAGGGTAGCGGAAGTGACATTGCATGCCCTTTGTCCCAAGTGAAATCACAGGATGTGATATCATATGAACTTTGTCGCTTGGTTGTCTCTTTACAGCCTCCATCACCTTTCTCCCACCTCTCCTCCACCTCTGTCTCACCTCTCTTTCTCTCTCTCACTTCTCAGCTGTTGCTTTCTCTTTCTTGCCTGTCTCTTTAGCACACTTTCTCCTCTGTCTTACCTTATTTGTCTCGTTATATTAACCAATCTTTCATCTGTCTTTTCCATCTTTTCCAGAGTTATCCCTCACATCGGTCTGCCTTTTATCACCTCTCTCACACATCTGTCTCCCCTCTCTAGCTATCTCTCCGAATCGTTTCTGTCTGATATGTCCGCCTCCATTTCTCTGCTGTCTCTTTCGTATATACATATATCTCTACTTTCTCTTTTTTTTAAACACAAACTTTATTGCATTTTATCGATAAATCCCTCATAGTTAATCTGAGGACAAGACATTACACGGCATATGAAAAAGAATTGGAAAAAGGTTCAGTCTGATGGTAGATGCAGGAAGCATTACATACAAAGCAGTACAAGAGAAGCAAACAGTTTGAACAGTAACCCCCCTCCCTTCCCCTGACAAACTGACTGCGTCACCTAATGAGGAGGACATATCAATGTGGCAGCATGTAAAAAGTGTATAAAACTTTACAAGGATTATGTATGTGGAGGCGGACATGTTGATATTTCCACTGTAGGGAAGAGGGACCGAGCCCTCTAGTCCCACGTGTCATGGTCACAAACGTGATATCTGCGGTGTCTTTAGCAGAGAAAATAGGGAAAATGGAAGGACAAAAAGAGCAGGACATCACGCTCCAAAGCGTCTAACAGAAGGAAGTGTGTTTAACCTTCTCCATCTGGTGCCATATCTTGTGCTTTAAATCCCTCCACTAAGGCGCCCCATTCAAGCGAAATGGGTTTTCTGCGGAGACCCCTATACTCCACCCATCGCAGAGCTCCGTGTTTGGGGAGCCCCCAGTGTACCACTTCCTCTTGCCATTGATCCACCTGTGGAGCCTTCGGGGATTTCCAGTGTCTTGTTATGAGCCTCTTCGCCAGCAGCAATGCCAAGTCAGCAAAAAGCATGATTACCTTGGAACCCTGAGCCAGGAGTGTAGACCCAGAAGACACTGAGCTGGTGTATTCCATTGATCTAAGCCGGTTAGTTCTGACAGTGCTGTTGAAATACCTGCCCAATAGGGGGAAGGGGGGGACTAGTCCACAAAATATGTAGGAGGTCAGCATCTAAATCTTTACAACGGGGACATATGGAAGAGTCAGTAGAGAACATTTTGTTAATTCTGCGTGGTATTAGATATGCTCTATGTAATATGGAGAATTGAATTCATTTGAATCTCAAATTACGTGGGACTTTCTTTGGGTATTCCAGTAAACGAGCCCATTCTCCATCCGATATTTCTAGAATTAAGTCTGTCTCCCATTTGATTTTTAAGGCTATATCTTTACTTTCTCATATCTATCTCACCTCTTTTTCTGTCTCATTCCCATCTGTTGCTATAATCTGTCTATCTCTCACCTGTCTCAATCTCCCTCGAATGTGTTGATGTCTGTCACCCTGACAATTGTCTCCTCTCTGTCTCTCTGCTCTCTTTATTACCTCTCCCTCACATATACAAAAATACACACATCTGTCTTTATCTCATTGTTATGGACCTGCCACTCTGCAGTGTCCCTCTCTTGTCTTCTTTCTACTTCCCCTGGTAATCTTCCCTTATTCTCTCTCTCTCATCTTTCATCTCTCATCTTTCTCCTAAGCTGATTTTCCCTCTCTCCTCACATGCTCATAGACAACCAAAGACATTGAGGAGCTTTTTTGCCTGGGCCATCCTCACTAACAAAATTATTAAATTGTTTTCAAATTTGTCCCTGTCCGCTGTGATCCTGCTGCAACTAGTTTTTCATACCTTCTGATGCTGCAAAGTTAGCTGAGGAGCACCTCAAATTAGAATTCAAAGGGCACGAAGGGTGCCATTGTCAGGTGTCAGGATGTGAAAATGTCTTTCCATTAGTGCCTTGTATACCACTCCTGAATGAACTTTTTCTCTTAAGCTACTAAAAGTAATCAATGCTCGTGAGAGACCTTGCTTCACCTTTGTTCCTTAGACTGCCTGGAGGATATTTGAGGCTAGGGGTCGCAAAGACAATGCTAGAGATAGCAAGGGACAAGCGAGTGGTCACCGCTGCAACCCTTTAATGACGTTCGGGTTTAGCGGGCTATAACTACAGATCATTCATGAAGCATTCTGTAGCTTCTGGCTCACTGGACCTCTGGTGTACACTTTCCTACTATGGCTTTGGCATAGCCCAGCACCCCTTTTTCAGGAGCCCCATCTCCTTGCGAGCAAGGAAGAATTCAGCACACCATTTAAGCTCCTTCTACAAAGTATTAGAACATTGGAATGTGGAGCACTCCATTGAATACAATGGAGTGCTCCGAGCTTCTATGGGCCGGTAAAAGCCCGCAAAGCAACATTCCAATGTTGTTTTACAAAGGCCTCTCGGAGCCCGAGGGGATTTAAACCCTGTGGGGCTCCGAGAGGCCTTTATTTTATTTGTTAGAACATTCTGCCCTCTAGTGGCAGAATGTTCTAATAGCCTTATAGCCCTCCGTAGCTGGGCTATACCGGCCATTAAAGTCCCGCTCTCTTGTTAAAGGCCCTCGCCTTCGGCTCAAGCCTTTAACGCTGGAGCGGGCCTTTAATGGCCAGTATAGCCCGCTATGGCGGGCTATAAGGCTATATTAGAACATTGGAATGTTGATCGCTCCATTAAAGACAATGTAGTGCTCCGGGCTTCTACTGGCTGGTAGAAGCCCGGAGAGCAACATTCCAATGTGTTTTTTTTCTTTTCACAGCTCTTGCTGTGAGCAAAGGCCTCTCGGAGCCCGAGAGGATTTCAATCCCCTCGGGCTCCGTGAGGCTTTTGTTTTTACAAATTAGTAAATTTTGCCCTCTAGGGGAGGAATGTTCTAATAGCCTTAGAACCCTCGTAGCGGGCTCTCCCGGACATTAAAGGCCCACTCCCTTATTAAAGGCCCGAGCCAAAAGAAGGAGCAAGCCTTTAATGGCCAGTAGAGCCCGCTACGTCAGGCTCTAAGGCTATATTAGATGGAGTTGACATGGTCTGCTGGATTCTCCCGTGCTCTCGGTGAGATGGAGCTCCTGTTTCTACTAGGCTCCTTTTTATGGGTGTCCATGGTGCTAATAACCTTCTTGCCTGCCATGGCAGTAACAACTTTAAATTACCCTGACCTCATTATGGGCTCCCACTTATTTCTTAGAACCATAATAGCGTAGCAGGGAAATAACAGCCATTACAGCCCCGTTGCCGACTTGAGTAAAGAAGATTGCCAGAGAATGGTTTTATGACAGCATTTCCGCAGTCAGGTAGGTGAAGCTAATGAATGGTAATAATAATAATAACAATAATAATAATAACAACAATCATAATAATGATAGTAAACCCTTTTGTAATACAGTCCACAGAGTTATGCTGTACCATTAAATAAGAGAGTTATGAAAAAAGAATCAGAAGATGAACATTGTATTGAAAGTGCTAAAGTTTTTTATTTTTTTATTGATTTTTAAAAACAGAACAGTGTACATTAATCATCTCAATATTATAGTGATCTCATTTAAGGTTGTACTGCATCATATATCAATACACAACATCTAATACTATTGTTACAGAAGGCCACAGTTTGTTATATCACCTTCCTGTCCTGAGGGAGGAAGGGTACGCCATGAGTCCACTCACATCCAGGTTCAACCAATGTATTTAACATGGCAACTCAGTGGCAGGGGCATAGCTTGGTCAGTAAGACCGGGGTGGGAGGAGCTTTAGATTTTCCAAAAATAACACTAGCATCAAGATAATCGTTACATGGGGAGCAGTGCATGAGGGGGGCTTAAGGGCCAGTGAAATGGGAAAGGAGTGCGCATTGTGATGGGTACTTAAAACACAGTATTTTGTAAAATAACCATGTTTTAAGACCTACAAAACAGATACAAGAGGGACACTGCCTAATGATACTTCTGCATTTTAGGAGTCCTTAAGGTCTAACATTGACCTTTTTTCCTCAGTTTTGTTCCACAGCTAGCTTGGTCTCTGACATCATCTAAGGGGTCAGTAACTTACTAAACTTAGGTAAGCGACGTCGCAAATTGCAGGCATTAGTCAAAATGGTACTTTATCCATGTCGTGGTCACTGCATCACTTCACTTGTGTGTCACCTGCTTGTTTGGATATGTGCTTGTCATGCCACTCTGCACCTACACGAATATGTGTGTTTCCCGCCGTGCCATGAATTTATTGTACTATTTGTATTCATTATGGGTGGGACTATTGAACACTCCTAATGTATCTTTATTGTATATCTACTGTACTGGTGTAAATGTCTTTGTGTTTTTTCCAGGTCAGGTTTTAGACATTACCAGGTATAATTTATTGGGAGGATTTGGTTGTGTGATTGGGTTACTTCTTGCTAAGGCTACACATATTCTTCTCCATCACAAGTAGATTAGGTTTCAGTTTTCAGTCCTAAAGAATTGCCCAGATCGATAGCAACACATGTCGACCTCCACACACCTTTTTTTGAGCTGGATGGGACTATTAATTCCACATTCGGACACCCATTGCTTTTTAATCATAGCAAGATAATCTACCTATTAAATTTAATTGGGTATCTCTTAGCTATTTTTATTTCACAATTCAGGTTCCCCAATCTACCTCTAGAGCACCTCCACCCTACACCTCACATCGGCATCTCGTGCTCAAAAAGACCTCCGGCCAAGAGCCCCCTCGAGGGGCCCATTGGGCATTTCAGTATCGGTCCAACGAGGAGATGACCAATGATGAATCATGACACCCACTCGGGTGTGTGAGAGCTCTTGCTTCTGAGCAATCAGATCCCCCGATCTGTTGCCTCAGTTTCCCTGACCTACATTTTCTTTCCCCTCCTCCCTTTGTCCCTTCTGCACTGCCTGCATATCTTTTGAAATACATTATATTGCATAGAGTGCAGCAACATTTTTAACCTAGATGTGGTAAGCAGGACAGTACTTTTTAATAAAAACAGTATGTAAATAGTTTTTATGATTTTTTTTGTTCTAAGTCTTTTCACATTTTTAGCCTGTTAAATATATAATAATGTTTTTATAGTGCTTATTATGTATGTGCCTTAATGAGATATATACCTCGAATAAACTGACTGATAAAGTCTCAACCTATGCTTTATTATGTTCCCAAATTCCATTCTGCTTGAAGAAAAAAAAATCAGAAATATGCCACCTTGTTTGAGAAATGTAATGCAATTTCCCTGTCTGGTACTACATGTTTGACACACTTCTGGTTTGTGTTCCAGGGGAAAGGACTGCCATCTGGACCCTTCTAAATAAGATTCCCGACACCAGCTCTAGATGAAAAGTATCTTTGATGGAGGCTGATTACAGTGCACTGTAGAACCTGTAATTTTCTTTGTTTTCTTCGCTCCATTGCAGACAGTTGTTCATTGACCCGCAACACAGAGAAGTAACGTGAATGTAAGTGGTGGTTTGGTGAGGGAACATTTACCAGGACATGTGGATTTTGGTGCTATTCCCCAAAAAGGCAAAACAGTGATAATTACCACATCCAATAAATTCCAAACACCTCAGTGCTGGATACAGTAATTGTCACATCCGACACGGGACACCAGTAATGAGGCTATTATGTGTTTCCAATATTCTGCTAACTGGTGGGTATTAATGGATCGAACTTCACATTAGTCCTTGTGTGTTTCGTGTTCTACTGTATTGTAACTGCTTTTGCAAAGCATTTCATACTGCTGGTGAGGCGCCAAAACACGTTTTTGCAGTGTGGTCTGTGCAGGAAGCACTTTGGTGTTGTGTGTGAGCCACCAGAGTGGTGCTCTTATTCTGTCTTGTGTCACAGAACTTAATGGTCTAGTAGTGGGAAGAATATTACATGATAAAACAAATGCAGTTTACATTAATTGGCTGTTGTGAATTATCTTGCAGAAGGTTCTCTCTGGTGACTGTTGTAGCCCCAAACCGCATATTGTGCTGAATATAATAGTCAGGAAAAATGTTCGATATAATCTTGCATGTCAACACAACTGTTTTAGCCTCCCTCGCTGGTTTAAATCTGTGTTTCATAGGAATTGTCTTTATCATGAATTATAAGAAATAATGAATGGGTATGCTATATCTAGTATGATATGTGCACTTTGAAACACCTGCTGTTTGTGCAATAACAATACAGTCGCAAAGGCAATACACAAACCACGTAGTGTGATTCCAAAGAGACATGTGAAGGCTTTGTTGACGTAGTAAGTTTCGAAAAATGTCGAGACAGACTAAAAATACTCTTATGTAGCTTTCAGCCTATTGCTTAGCTGCCATTAATGGACCACAATATACATTTACCCCTCTATGCCGTTTACAATGCATGATGTAGTCAACATTTTCCCCTTTACTGTATTAAAGCAATAATACACTTCATAATGTGTAAGTACAGTAAATATTAGAGCCCTTATGTAGGGCACAAAGTTAACTTAAACTTAATAAAAAGAATGATACTAAAAAAGTATGGTACAATATTTTTATGAAGTAACATAACATCTGTGAAAAAGAGTTGTCTCTGAAACATTTTTACATATTATGGGTCAGATTTACAAAGATATCACAGAATGAAGAGTAGCAAGTAAAGTTGCTGTGTTATGTTGTATGAATGTGAGAAAGCAAAACTGCACCATATCTACTAAGAAGTAGCACAGTTCTGCTCCTTCCCTGCGCTGGGGCACTTTTGGCAGCCATGCACCAGACAGGAACCCTTGCTCCGTAGTGCAATGATGTCTGTGTTGTGGTCAGCATAGTTTTCGTGCAGGAAGGGGTCCCTTGCAATACAAAAACTTAGCTTTAAGGCATTTTCCTCTTCGTATGTGTGCTGTACAAATGCAGCACACATGCAAAGAGGAAAAAAAGAAGAAATTGGAAATATTCTGCTCATTACCCTGTCTCAAGGAGGGGAAGGATTTGGGCACAAACCCTTGTCTACACTTTTCTGTAAATATAGATTTGCGGAAAACCCCACAGGTGGTTGCTTGGGAAAGCCCATGCACCACCCATGTAATCAATAGCGTAACATAAGCCCCTGCAGCCCCTGCGGTGTGGGGGGCTCCCGAGCTCCAGTATGCCCCCTCAGCAAAAGTGCTAGGTGGTGGGCCAGGGAGGGGCGGCCCCCTCCGTGCACTTTGCATGGGGGACCCCTCAAGTTTTGTTCCGCCACTGCATGGAATGCCCCCATGATGCAAAGTAACACAGAGCAGTGCATTGTGCTATGTTGTGTTACTTTTGGTTACAATCCAACACAAATCATGATTTGCGTTGGACGGTAACTCCAACCAGTTGACTTTGCGTCGGGTCTGCGTTAAAAAAGTAAGGCAAAGCAGACGCAGTCTTTATAAATCTGTGTCTGTTTGTTTAAAGTGGGTGCCAACTATTGAATTCAGGGCATAACCATGGAATAAGGGCCTCAATTTAAGGTGATGGGATAATTGACAGCATTTTGAAAGAAATGTATATTTGAAATAATACACAAAAATCATATGATACAGCTATACTGTTACATTTAGGTTACAGTGTGCACAGACTATAAAGCTTAAAACGATATAGCTAGAAAAACTGATGAAAAACATCATTAATGCTGCGTTAAGGAAGCACGATAGCTTTCTACAAAAACCTCAAGTCACCGTGAATAATTTACTTGTATCATGTTGTGTGTTGCACTATGGTGAGTTGGTGGTATTTCTGTGTGATATAGTATTGGCGCTGGTAGTAGGGGTGTGGTGGGTGCTACAGCATCCCTAGATAAACTCGAGTAACTTAGCAATTCAATGAGCAAATCATATTTTACTTTTAGAACATTAGAACACTAGTCTAAGAAAGGTGAATCTCACCAGGTTTAAGGAATAACTTCAATTTACAAACCGCAGAGCTCCTTTTGTAACTTGACCACCTTTGAGGCAAAAAAATCAATAGCAAAGTCTTCTTCACATAGGGAGTCAATGAAAACATTTTCCAGGGTCCTTTATAAAGCTTATGAATACTTCTGGGAAAAATGCCGTCCATTGCCATGTAGCGATCAAGAGTGATGGGAAATGGGAGATTTCTAATTAGGTACAAAATTTAGATTTTATTCTGTGTGATGTGCCCGCTGATTTACCATTCTGATTTACTACTGGCCTTTTTTTTAAATGCCTTACTTGATAGTTGCTATTGACAGAGTTTCAAAAAACATATAGGAGTCTATTTTGTGATACTGTATGGAAGCCTATTGTACTATATTTTCATGCTATGCTGTTATTTATTTGGCTATGCTCTATTGTTGTTCTGTACACTAAATCACTCAAATATATGTTATACTATGCTGTGCAATGTTATACTAAGTTAAGCAAAGCTATACTCTGCCATTTATTAATGCTGTGCTGTGTAATGCTGTTCAGTGTTATACAATATTATGCTGAGCTATCTTATTTTTATTACACATGTTATGATATCAATCAACCGATATTTACTTTATTTGATTTTATAAAATAAAATCATACAAGTGACATGCAATAAAAGGTCCAACATGATTATACATAAAAGAAGAACGATAAAATGACATAATATTACTAGTATAAAGGACATCAAAAGCCAGTAAACCCCGAAATCATCCTCTAATGTGCAGCACTATAAACCCCCATACGAAACTTTGACACATTAAAACAAACTTTATGTGTAGCTAAAAGTTGTACATATAAAAAGGCAGGTCTGGCCAGATAAAAGTCCAAGTTAAAAAAGAGGTTTTGAGAACGTATGCAGTAGGGATTTGTAAAGAGGGCTTATCAATACAATGTGCACAGTATAGCATTTAGAGAACAAGTCACACATACATGTGGGTTGTTCAGAATACTTAAACCAGGTGCCCTTGGAATAGATCAACTGACGGAACAAACCTAACCTATAATAAGTCAGCAAATGATGCTGGTGAATAAGCATTTCAAGGAGAGGGTATGGCTCTATCCTGTGACCTGTTTTTACCATTGCATATTTTCGAAATGATGACTTAACCACAGCTGAGACTTCCTTCTAAGCAGCCACTCTATGGTGAAATGCCTCTGTTTACCAAGCGACGTCTTGTTTGACAATTCCCTGAGGGTTTAAAAATAGCTCTGGTCTCCCAAGGGCTTTAAAATTCTCTTTAACATAGACCAGCCGGGGAACACTGAACATATTGTCCAACTGCATACAATCGTAAATGACTGATCTGTTAAAAGTTCATTCTCCTTTAGCCAAACTGCACACCACAACAAAAGAGGTGGCAGCCGGATGTAAACTACAATGTATCTCATCCCTAGCTCTTCATGCAATATCCCAGTGGGGGTACATTGCCCGACCCCCAGGAGACCCCTAAAGATTTTATTTTCTGCCACCCCAATTGAGTCTGAATTCACGTAACCCCAGATCTCTCTACCAAAGGTGGAAATAGGGATATACTTAGCTTTATAGATCTCTAACATAGTTCTCAAGGGCTTTTGACCCAAGTGCATAGAAAAATCACCAACTCCGTCACACGCCCTCTTAAGGTTTCCAATATTCTTCAATATTAAGGGTTGCCAAATAAGTCTAGAATCTATTAAAATTCATAAATAGGTAACATTTTCTACCTGGCTTAAAATCTGACCTTGGACACGTTATGATATATTTTTCAAGCTACACTATTCTATGCTATATTTTTCTATGCTATTGCATGCTATGCAATGGTGAGATACCTTATTGTAGCAGACTTTCATCTGTGGTACTGATCTTTGCCTGTCTTAGAAATTGCGTGCTCTGCGGAGCAGGAACTTTAACCCAATGGACTGTTATACCAATCGCTGAACTGCTAGATATCAGTCAATTCTGAAGTCTCCTATTCTGACTGACTACATTCCTACAGTCCATGCTGCAAAGAAAGATCTCTTACAGTGTTTAGATGATTTGAGTTGTTGGAAGTAGGCGGTCAAGAATACAGTGCTTACCAAGCTCAGCATATATTTCGGAGCTACAAAAAGTAAAACACACTAGAGTCTCATTTACCACCAGGTTACGGAACCAGTGGAATTAGTATTCCTCTTGATTAGGGTATTGTACGTTCTGAGGGACAACTATATGATCAAACTGCAATTGAGTGGAGGTTAAGAGCCTGCTTCTGGTTCTCCCATCTTGCCTTCTCTATTTACTACTTCTACAGGTGGCTCCCAAAATTTATACAGGTGCATCACCAAGGTAAGTTTCAATGAGAGAAGAAGAAATATCTTGGGAGTTATCCCAAGAATACTTATAGTAAATAGTGAATGTGTGATTAGAATGCAATGATTCGGGATTCAGTGGGTGTCGGACTGCTCCTCCCTTATAGATTTGAAAAGAATGGCTATAGGTCTTCCCAATGAGGAAACAAATTGAAGCAGTGAGTTGACTAACACCCATCACAACACCTGGAGTACTGGGACGAGACTAGGAAAACTCACTCTGTGTAAAGGACTGAACTTCACCAATCAGACAGCTCTCTATCAATTCAATTCAATCAACTTTATTCAGTCTAATTAGACCATAAAAGTGCAGAAACATTATACAGAACATCAATTAGACAAAAATCCTCAAATAACAGTGTTACAGCATCAGAAAACTGTGACCGGCAACAATAAAGAGTCAATAAAGACATAAAAACAATAAAAGCTGTTATAAAAGGAGAATTAAAATATCACATTAAAGCAATAGCCCTGTGCTTGATGGCACGTTCAATGTAAACAGCAGTTGAAAAGCAAATCTTGGTAGAGGGCAGTATTTGCAAAAGAGTGAAGACCGCTTGACAGTAGCGTATATTTGTCTCCTTTAAGATGAGTAACAGATATCGTTTTCTCAAAATTTTATAAAATTGGCAAAAACAAACAAAATGCATCGAACTCTGGGCTGAGCACTCATCACAAGGACACACAGGCAAATACGAGAAATAGGAGCCCTGAACCAGAAATGCAACAAGAAAGTGCACAGTTCATAACCTCAGTCTGATTAACAAAAATCTGTGACGCTGGCTGCTCACCCATGTTAAATATGGTTCAATGTTAGTACTAGTGCAAATCCCCACATAAGCCTGAACCGTTGGTTTATCTACATCCCTCTGTATTCTCTCCTCCAGGCACCTGGTTAAAAAAGTATTCTTCACGACAGTGAGAGCACTAGCTGACACACAACTAGGAGAGGTAAACAAATCCTCCCGACCCATACTAAGGTAGATGTTCTGAATGTACCTTAGCCAGGGAATACTCAGGGATCAGTCTAATTTCAAACAATCAGTAAGGACAGCCCTGTTAAGTGAGGTCTGGCTCTTTGTCTAAATTCTAAGCCATAAGAGGAGTGGTTGCAATTTAATAAGGTCACTGATGTACCCAATCCCAGCCTCTAAGTGGCAAATGAAAGAGCTGGTACTCTATGGGACAGCTAATAGCCTCTTGATAAAATCATTCTCTATTGACTCCAAGCCCCCCCTGATCATTAATACCCCACACCTTGGCCCCATAGGAAGCAACAGCTTAGCACTTAGCTTTGTGTATGGCTGTGAGTTCCCAGAGGTTTCTGCCCTGATCAACGGAAAAATGCAGGACAGCTTCAATTGATTTGTTAAAAGCTATAGATCTACTGGATTTCAAGGGTCTCAACGTAAGATGTGAATCAAACAGATTACCTAAATAGCAGAAGGTGGGGACAATGCCTATTTTTTTGGCATTGACTACAAAAATAGTGCTGCACGTCTTCTGTGGGCCACAAACCATTATATGTGTTTTGGGATGGTTGACCCATAAATCTAAACTGGTCATGAAATTGCAGAAGCAATCCTGAAGGCGCTGCAGTCCAATGGCAGTCCTGGCTAATAGAACAGTATCATCAGAATAGATTAGAGTAGGTATGCTGCAGTCACCTTGTCACGGGGTCTCTCACCTCTCCCAGAATAGCGACCCCGAGGATGTGGAGGACGACCCATTCCCCGCTCATGCCGTGCCTTCTCTTCTCTTGCAGCCGTCTCATCCCTTTACGGCTTCTACCATTCAAGAGAAAGAGTATAGCGGTCCCTTTAACCCTGACAACTTCCTAGAAGTACCACCCGCCCAGAGTGGTTACGCCGTTCGGGTGTTTCCACCAATCACGGCTAAGGACGAGGAAATGGTATGTTTAAATCCCGAAACCAGCGGAAGTCTGCGCGCGACTGTTACGGCGGAGTCAGCACTCGAGGAGACTCTGACAGATCCAGTGGAGAACAACGACCCCTTTGTAGCCTCCTGGTACCGATCTTCGAGGACCACCCACGTTTCCAGCGACGCCGGAACTCACAGAGTCGACCCGACTCCAGAGGAAACGAGAACACCATCCGAGGTAGCTGGGAGGACAGGAGAGACCAAGCAAAGACCCTGCGCAGAAGCTAGCCACGTTCCAGGAAGAGCGTGGCTCACAGAGGAACGAAACCGCCTACGGGGTCTTGGAGGGAGGTGGGTGTCTGGCACCAGTAAAGCAACTCCTTATAGAGGGGGAGGGAAGGGTGACTAGTGTGGCCCTGACAAAACCCCCTTACACTGGTGAAGGCTTTATTAAGGTGCAAGTATCCCAACACTCCCTGTCCCATCGCCTCATAAGCCCCCGAAAGGGTCACTCATTCCAGTCTTTCTTTATCTGAGGCACTCCTGAAGAGAGACGGAGAGAAGCTGGAGAATCCGTAACGCCAGTCAAGAGGAAAGAACAAGAGAATCAATATCTTGTGCATAAACATTCCTTAACAACTACTATGAAATAAATAGTGGAAGAAAAGAAAGCAACCGCCACCTCTCATTATTTTGCTAATTTCCTACACACCTATACAGGGAAAATCCATCCTGGCTTCAACCAACTGGTCCGCCAAACCAACTCTATAATTCAAGCATGAATCAGTCATGTTCCCCACTCCGTTGCAATACAATCTAATGACGGATATGCCCCATGGTATACTATTTGATGTTTTCGACTGCAGTTGTCATGGAACTGTTAATTCCTCCTGTGTTTCACTCCTGGTTCCATCTGTTTTCTTCATTTTGAATGAATCACCAGTCCATATCCGTGATTCCAATTGCCCATCTAGATGAACTTCTCCGTGTATATGTTTGATTAGAATCCTTATCACCTACTATTGTCAACTATTATGTATGTGGATCTGTCTGATACATGGTCATTTACACCTTTATCGTAAAATGTCTTATCCATAAAAATACACATTCAGAAAGTTGAGGAACTTTGATACATTTTTGAGAACAAGCAGGGAAAGTGATTAATGCAGAAATTATTCGGAGGACCCATGGATGAACCTTCTTAATAATGTGTATGTCACCAGGATTGTTGAACAAGTAAGTGAGAACTAACAGGCACCACCAATTTCATAATCACACAGTGTTTACTGGTGATGTATAACATTGAGATTTGGCCCAAAAGAATATTGTGGTAAGGAAAATTTAGCAATTTGTGGACATGGGAATTTTGCAAGTATAAACTGTGTGTGACATTTCATTCAACAAAATGCATAAACATTCACATTGATGTGTTTTACAATGTTGATAGCCGTGTGATTATCGCAATTTATGCTAATATATGAATTGTTGAATATGTTTCTTTTTTTGTTTCACAGTATTGAATAACCTCCTGATGAAGGATCTACGGTCTGAAATGCATTGAGGATTGTCATTTTTTAAAATATTCTTTTGTTGGAAATTTGTGGGATGAAACTACAGGTACCACAATACAATTTTTCTTTATAACAAAAAAGAAAGAGTAAATAAACAAGAAAATCAACCATTTAATGGCTGTTTGAACATTCATTTGAAAATAAGAAAAAAAATGTTTTTGAAGAAGCGAACCAATAAAAGTTTGATTACAATTGAAGAACCCTCAAATACAGCAATTCCATAATTATGCAAAAAAAGGCCACTACTGCAGAATCACATTAATTCCTGCTGTACTGTATGGACTGTTTGAAATGAATGCTAATATTTGACTAGTTGAAAATGTTTCTTTTTTTGTTTCACAGTATTTAATAACCTCCTAATGAAGGACCTACGGTCCGAAATGCATTGCACTGAGGATTGTCATCTTTTCAAATATTATTTTTTTGAAAATTTGTGGGATGAAACTACAGGAGCCACAATACATTTTTTCTTTATAACAAAAAAGAAAGAGCAAATAAACAAGAAAATCAACTATTTTATTGCTGTTTAAACATTCATTTGAAAATAAAAAGAAAAAAAATGTTTGAAGATGTGAACCAATAAAAGTTTAATTATAAGTGAAGAACTCTCTTTTGGGACACAAAGGAGTGCGAGGAGGGACACTGTATCAACTGAGATATAGTGCTACATATAACACTTTTTATGATGTATTGGGTCAGTGGACGATACCCAAACAGAACCCAAGCTGATAAAATTGTCATTTCCCATCAGATTAACTGGGAGTGCATGGATAAATCTACAATATTGCTGCATTTGACACATAAAACATCACCTGGGTCAGTGGGCAGCTAGAACTGAATCCTCACCTTTCCTCTATAATTCAAATAGACCTATAACTCACATGAGTTATTGAAACAAAAATTATTGTCCGTTTCATGAACAACAGGTTCAGAGAATAATTACAAAATGTCCAGAAGTCACAAATAACTTAAAATGCATTTTTCCAATCCACAACTGAATTACACATTTGAGCCTATAACATAGCCATGGGTAGATATACAGAGGCATTTGAGGGCTGCACAGTTGCCCCACAGGTTGACTTTTATCCCAGAGTCAGCTGCACACAGAAACTTGTGGGAGTTTGAGCACATGTGCAACATGCAGATGGCTGAACACGAGTTAGCCTTTGGAACAGTCTTGACACTGCATGGCACCACATTTGGCCCACATTAAATTTGGTTTTTGTTGAAATGTGCAAATTGTACAGCAGGTGGTGAATTGTGTTGCAAGGACGGTAAATCCATGATGACATGTAAACCCTGCACCCACTGAATGGCAAAATTCCAGTAGCGCTGCAGAGTTCCTTTTGAGCTTTGATTATCAGGAGTGAGCCATGGTTGACTCTGTGTTTTATAAATCACTGACTCAGCTTTTGTGCTACCAGTATTTACAGTATGAGTAATTCTGGAGATTATCACGAGCACTCCTCTGACTGTGTAAAAGCAGTATAAAGAGTTTCAAGTGAGCCAATATATTATTAGAAGGAAAACTCTGAGTGAGTTTGGGTATTATCAATATCAGAGCTGTGTGTCTTGATACTAGCAACAAAAGAGTTTCTGTTGACTCCAGTTGCAGTTACTTCGTGAGGGCGAGGCAATTAAATGATTTCATTGCAATTTTCTTTTTCACGTTTACCTGTGCAGCAGCCTGCAGCCGGGATTAGTGGGGGGGTGTCTGGAGAAGCAAGATGGACCCTCCAAAGTGCGCATGCCACTTTGCAGCTCTCCACTCAGCTATTTTAGACAGCTGGGTGGAGACCAAGGACAGACCTAAAGGGCCTGAAGGAGCGCCCAGCCAGGACGCTCCGTCCAATCCTGGCGCTGCTCTCATGCTGGTGAGAGTAGCGCAAGGGTTGGTTAGTGGAACTTCCTGCAGTCTAGAGCCCGCAGAGCCAACTGAGCCAATGGAGGAGGGACCGAAGAGGACGTCAGAAGTGCAGCAGGCAGGGTAAGTGACTTTATTTTTTATTATTTGCCACTCACTCGCCTTACCTGCATGCTCGCACCCACCAACCCACCACTTAGTTGCCCGCCCCCACCGTGGCACATATGTGCCAGCCGCCCCTGGATGACTCTCAGTGTTGTCTCTATAGAGATCTCAGTACAGCTCTCTGTTTAGACAGTGCTCCGAGTGTGACTAGATAGTATAAAGAGCAGAAAGAACTATGAGGGACTCCAGGTATTGTCAGGACTAAAGAAACTGTAGTGCATAATAGAAAAAAGAACAATTCAACATCATAGGTTCAAAGTGCAGAATCTGCAGAGTTGCCATTTTAACTGAGCCAAAAAAAAGAAAGCCTGTATCTAAATAAAACTCTATTATGAACAGCTTCACATAAAATTAATCACTATTGCTCGGGGTCACTGGAGTTATGCTGCAGGAGAGCACCAAATTATTTGGCTGGGTTGACCAAATTATGTGGCAAGAAAGGACAAATTATGCAGCATAACGCTGCACAGTATTTTATAGTATTGCGCCATTATTTTGTATTTTTTTACACATGGTAATACTGTCTGGGCACAAGTTTAACAACCAAATGCAGAAATAAGGAACTGAAAGATGATCAGTTAACCTTTGTGAAGGGCCTTCTACTGACAGCAAACACATCGCCACGTTTTTAATAACATTTGATCAGTTTCAGATAGAAACATTTTTTGTTAAAATCTGGCCTTATGCATCAGATGATGAATTATATGTCAAATGCAGCAATTCCATAATTATGCAAGAAAGACACAGCTGCAGTATCGCATAATTCTAGTTGCCCTGCTTTTACCGTATGGGTTGCTTGAAAGTAAAGAGACAGGAGCTGATGCTAAACTCAAAATTGATAACCCTGATGAAGAGTTTAAGCTACTATACACTTTTCCGTGGCCATATAACGGGCCCAGTTCATTACTTGACTTGGAATGAGCCCCCACTTCTGAAACGCATTGTCCCAAGACTTCTTTAGAGCATCATTTGTAAAGAGTTCACAATATTTCAGATGGCTGTGTTTCGCCTGGAAGTATTATTTGTGGCACTTTTAAACATAACACATTATTCCTGATAGGATAAAGGTTTTACATTTGTTTGTGGACCTGCTGAAGAATAATACTTTGGGACGCTTTTAAAAAAGTGTGACGAAATGGATAAATGCGCAAAATTCTTACCACATATATGTAAAATGAAAAGTCTCGTGGTTATTTTTCGTGATTGATTGGTCTGTAACACTCGGGTTTTGGAAACATAAATTAATTTAGTGAGGTGCTGGAGGCCACTGGCAGGTACCCCCAGTCCTTCTGAAATTTGTACAATCATCACCGGTAGTATTTCTCTAACAATTCAAATTATTTATTTTTTAAACTGAATCCAATTGATTGAGGGAAAAAAGCATCTTCTCATTTGGGTGGCTGCTGTTATTGTAGTCTTCTTGAATGGATATAGCTTTAATATAGGATCCATATGCTTCTGTGAATGTCTCGCTGTGTATAGATGGATACTGGAGGATCTACATTTCTTTCTCTTAAGGCATACTCATTGGTCTTAATGTACATTCTGTTTAGGCTCGTGTTTCTAAACGTACATCACTTGTTCAGTTCACATTTCTTAGAATTTGCTTTTCCACGTATAGATTCATTAAAGAGAACAAAGTTGTCTATTTTTGTTTCTTTCTAGAACTATGTGTGTCACATTCTAGTCACTTCACAACAGGTGAGAAATTGGATTGAATGGCAGATAGCTGTCTGATTGGTGAAGCCCAGTCCCCTACACAGAGTGGGTTTTCCCAGTCTGGTCATCTAAAAGCTGAAGACTATTTTCGCACTTCTCCTACCTGAAAGATCTTCAACTGCATAGAAGAAGGCTACTCTGCTAGTGTTAATGTTTTAAGACACTAGGGGGCTTAATTACAAGCCCATTGCGTTGCCCTTGCGTCACTTTTTTTGACACACCGGCGGCGCAGTGTGCCTGCCCATATATTTTACAAGTCCACGTAAAGCCACCCTGCATGGCTTTTCATGGTCTTCTAAATATGGCCCCCTTTCATACATTAATCTGCGTGAAAGGGGCGTTCCATGGGGGTTGCTGTGGGTGTTCCCATGCAACATGTATGCAACCTGATGCATTCCCAGATTTACAAGGTTTTGTAAACCTGGGAATGCGTCAGATTGCTACACCTCCCCAGGGGAGACATAAGGGAGGCGCAACGAGGAGAAATACCTTTATTTCTCCTTGTTTTTCCTTTTTAGGTCGAGCCTAGGTTCACCGCGCATGTGCTGCTCTGCGAGACATGCAGTATTCAGGAGATGGGCATGAAGCCCCATCCAGTTTCTGCCCATCTTTTTTAATTGGCTCCTTTCACTGTCCTTTGTAGATGGTGGCTTTTCATTCGTTAATAGGCTTAGTAGTCCCTCCTTAGTATTGCCTTGTCTCTGCTTGTAACCTCCCATGAGGATAACCCCTATTACCTGTGTAGTAGTTACTCGTACGTTTTATTTACAGGATGTGAGCACTACTTTCTTAAATAACTTTCTCCTATAGCATGCGTGACATGCAGACCTGCATCCGCTTGCTTTTTAAGCAGCATTGCACCCGCTTTTTATCTTATCTTTTTTGCTTTTACAATGGCGGGCGCGCCGTTACCATTGCTCAGGCTATAATATATTTTTTGGAAAGCAGCCTGGCACGCCGCGCTTTATTTTATGATGTATAAATAATAGATAAATAATGTATGTGAGAGTTCGGTTCATTATTTGCTAATGTTACCAGGCAGTTTAAAAGCTCAAAAAAAGAAGTCTCAACCAGTGCAGATTTCAAACCCTAGCGTAATAACCAGTCGCAGCCGGCATGAGTCGCGGGTGGGGGGGTTGTGCGGGGGAGGGGGGGTGTCGTGCGGATGGGTCGTGGGGGGGTCATGCGTGGGTGGGGGTCACGCAGGGGTGGGGGTCACGCAGGGGTGGGGTGTTGGGGCCAGGTTCGGGGGAGGTGTTGGGGGTGTTGTCGCGCGGGGGTGTCACGCGGTGGGGGTTCATTTAAAAAAAATTAAACTTACCGTCGCCTCCGGTCCGCGTCGCGTCTCCTCTCTCTGCTCCTCACAGGAAGCAGGCAGCCTCCCTCTCCTCCCCTAAGCCAATCACAATGCTGCAATGGCAGCATTGTGATTGGCTGGGACGCCGACCACACAGGTGTCTATGGGGAGGCCGTTTTCTCCATGCAGGATGCATGCAGCCTACATGGAGAAAACGGAGAGAGTGCGTATGACTGGTTTGGCCGTCCCTGGGGCTGACCAAACAGTCAGTGCCCACAACAGTGGGCAAGCCACTCCTCCCCTGCCTGGAGCAGGATCGCCCACCCGTCCACCCCCAACCAAACCCTTCTGCTTTCTTGCAGTGCGAGAAGCAGAAACATAATGTTTCTGCTTCTCGCACTGCGAGAAAGCAGTGGGGCGACGCTCGTCCGCCCACGTGGAGGAGCCGCCCCTGTTGATAACATACGCCAGCATAAACAAAGTCTGCACATTTAAAAAAAAAAAACAATACAAGGTGATGTATCTGCTTTCAGAGGTGTTCGAAGCTGCTTCCACAGCAGGACTCGGACGTATTGAGGGTCACACACACTCTAGCTTCCTTTTGTCTCCGGCCAGCGTGTGTCTGTGGGGGAGGGGCGATAACCTCCTGTTATCGAACTGGCTTGGTCTTATAAAACATATACACACACACACACACACACATTACCATTTAGAAACACCTAATGGGGGCTAAAAACAAGGGATTTTTGCTTTTGTATGGATTGGCACGCGGAGTCAGGGATCGTTCAGAAGGGGACGAATCAACTTAGAGAAATCTTCACCATTCTGCGGGACATACGGCGATAGCCATTAGGAGAGTAGCCAGAAAAAATAAATACCCCCCACTTATTTAAACTGCATTTGTGCCCCTCATTGCTTCATTTGTGCTTCTAGAACTGGCTGTGGTAAAGTTGATAAAAAAATCTTTAACAACTGGTGCAGTTGTTTACGTGTTCGTCCTCAGAGACCAGTCTACCTTCTAAGTTGCAGTTGAATTAACGTGTAATGCAGTGCTTGTGCACAGTGAGTGCAAACAGTGAATAATGGTGTGGGAGCTACACTCTGTCGCCTCGTGACTACTCCGATTTATTCTGGTGTTGGTTCAATTGCTTTAATATAATCATTGTTTAGTTCAATGTTTAGTTTGCGTTTGTTCTTTATAGGTGATTGCTGTGCCATTCCCACAAAACAAAAGCAGATGGTAAACTGTCCCTATTACGCGAGCACTGCCTCAGACTTGGCTGGGATTGTGTACCTAAGGTGCTAATCCATCTGTGGGCAGTTCTTGCAGACAGTGCTAACCAGAGAGGCACAGGTGTGTTAAGTGCAGTAGCAGCTGCTACACACATCAGTGGTGGGGCGTGCATGGGGGGAGGGTTAAAAAAGAAAAACAAATAAAAAAAATTTAAAAACGTACCTTGTCCACGGCAGCCTCTACTCCGTTCTTCTTCCAAAACGGCAGGAACAGGAAGCACTCAGGCTTCCAGAGTCCTGTAGCCAATCACGACGCTTCTGATACCAGCATCATGATTGGTCTGAATGCTGTTGATCGGCGCTCAGATTGGGACTGGGGGCCTGGGCATGTTCCTCACCAGGCTGTGCATTGCAGCCTGGTGAACATGCACAGTGCGCATGACTGTTTGCCCAGCCTACCACTCCTCCCTCGCTCTTTGGGCAATGCAGCCCAGCCCCCCCCCCCGACAAGCACTTGGAGTTCCGCTAAGGGAAAATAAAGTGATAATAACCTGCCGTTATTATCATTTTTTCTTTTTTGTGGGCAACGCTCCTCCGCCTTAGTGGAGGAGCCACCACTGGTTAAGTGTATTGTGTAAAAAAGTTGAGACCTCCAGCTCTAAAGGGCTGTGTATGGCAGTGCTGCACGGAGACTTCCCTCTGTTAATTATGAGAGAGTTTCTCAGAGCAGGTGTATGCTGCCTGCATGTCCACTCTGTAACTTTAAAGCGCTGTGGTTCTGCTGACGAAGGGCTTTAATTGAATCTCTGATGTAACAAGTTTCATTAGTTGAAGTGCTGTCAGCCCTGTTTTCTGCACTTCATGGGTGGATTACTGCTTGGACAATCTGTGGAAACAGACACCTGGTGCAGAGTATTATTAAAGTACATTAAACTGCACAGCTGGCTGGTACAAATCGTCTTCTCTCACTTCCAGGGGACATACTCTCTTTACCAGCTAGTAAGTAGTTTATTATTTAATGCCAAGCACCCGGTCTCATGACAGGTGAATGCGGGTAGACAGGAAGTGACAAAATGTATAATTTCACACACTTTCAAGTCTCATCATTTGAGAGGTGCCAGGATTCTAAATTAAAGTTTTGCCACAAGCGGATGTGAACTGTGTCTTGTATTCAAAGGTTAACAGTCCACTTTTTAATCAGCCCTCCAGTCAGTTTTCTCTCAGCACTACCAGCAGGGAGGGGAGCCTCATTCACAGACCATTGCTGCCTTTGTAGGCAAGGAGCATTTTAAAATTGAGTCTTCCGGCAGGATGCTGTTTAGTTTGATGTGATGTGATTACATATGTTTTCCTGCTCTCTCTTTCTCGTGCTGGTTTCTCAAATCCATGGGCGTAGCTTAAAGGGGCGTGTTTGGGGTGTCACACCCCCATTCCCCCCAAATAATTATACTCTTGGCTTAGTAGTTCGGGTCTGGGATCTTCGAGTTGGCTCTGTTATGTCTGTGTTGGTTTTTTGCATCGTCCTGATCTCACTATGGTTTTAACTTGTTCATTTTTTGGATCAAGAACAATCACCCCTACAATGCAGACACCCTTGCACCATGGCGCAAGGGTGCCTGCGTTGGGGCATAGCTGCCCATTGTGGGCCAGCGCAGGGGACAAGGACAGGATTTTGCCATATCTTGTAGATACGGTGCATTCCTGCCCTTTCTTTCGACACACGGTAGCACAGCAAGAAGGCTTGCTGAGCTAGCATGTGTCAAAATATTGTAAATGAGGCCCTAGGCATTTTTCTGAATTCCAAACATGCAGACATAAGTAATGTACCGCCAAATCCCTCCAACATGCCTGGTCTGGTGGGTGATAAGAAAACTGGGCAGTGGCTCTGGCCGTGCCCAGAGAGGGGTGCAATATAGGGTATACAGCTGTTTTGCCACCAGCACATCGCTGCCATTGATCATGCTTCCAGCTTCTCACAAGCATCACTTCAAAGGCAATAAAAAGTAATTTGGCAGTGTCACTCCCCACTTAAAAAAAGAGTAAGGAGATGCAGGAGTGTTATTCCCCAACTCACATTAAAATTAAAAAGTTCAAATAGAAAAGGATCAACAAGCAATTGATAATAAAAAAAATGTGAAAGGCCACAAAGTGAAGGTAGGTGTGGAAGACAACCCTGCCTTTGTTTTTGGCTAGACCACCCACCCATATTTACTCTGCCAGCATCAACTGCACTTCCTCAAAATAACATATCTGGAATAAGGATGGTAAGGAAAGTAACATGCACAGTTTTTAGGGAGAGAAAATATAGATGTGGGATAGGGAAAATAAAGGTACAATGTTAAAAAGGCAAAAGGTGGGGTTTTAGCCAGAAGTCACTGCTGTGAACTTCAATGGAGAAAGGACGGTACATTTAACCCTTGCGTCCTAGCAGAAAGACCACACTTACACCGATGAATGTCCAGGTTCTGTAGAGCTGCTTACTAATTCTGCCCTAGCAAGAGAGTAACACTCTGGTGCAGACCACTGGAAAATGAAGCAGCAAGTTTCAAAGAAGTCAACTAGATAGGCCAGTTGTATACAGCATGGGGCTTCTACTTGCTGCAGCAGGTGTTTGGGCATTTTACAATTTCACTTGTTCTGCAGCATTCAAAGTCAGCACCATCATCTGAGTGTTAAGGAAAGTGAAAGAGCATGATGTCAGGAGATTATTCCAGTGAAATGAGAAATATACTGTTTAAAAAAAAAAAGACTACCTCATTTAAAGTTGCTCAGTACTGTACTGCTTGGTGTCTGTTGGGGTTGGCAACCAAGGCTGGGATAGGTGTAGGGCCTGGCCTCAAGCGGTCCATAGCCCGCTTTAACCTTTGTTTTTTTCCCTGTATATCTATATCTCTATATCTATATATAGATTATCTACTGGCGGTCGCCAGTAGATAGTTATAGTTAGGACCTATTTTCCATAGGAAATCCGCGACATTCTATTTGAAATAACTCTTGCGTCGGTTGACGAATCTTCGCGAAATTTTCAAACTTTATGGCCCGCTCCGGTCCGCTCCTACCCTGAAAGTCTCAGGGTGATTCGTCAAGCGGGGGCCGAGAAAAAGGGGGTCCCAAAACGTGTTTTCCCCATTCATTTTCCCATAGGAAACTTTAGACACGGCTACAGCCCGAACTGCTCAACGGAATTACACCAAATTTGGCAAAGAGGTAGTTCTTGGTTCAGAAAGAACCCTTTTTGTTAAATGGTGTAAATCCGTTCAGTAGTTGCGGAGAAATTAAAAAATAAGAGTCAAAAAATCAATTTCCCATAGGAAACTTTATGAAGGCTACAGCCCGAACTGCTGAACGGAATTACACCAAATTTGGCAAAGAGGTAGTTCTTGGTTCAAAAAGAACCCTTTTGTTAAATGGTGTAAATCCGTTCAGTAGTTGCTGAGAAAATCAAAAGTAAAAACACATATATATCTGGGCGGAGCCTAACCACACATGTCATCGTGAGATCTGATTGGCTGTCAGCACTTCATCCTGGAATTGCTGGCAGCCATCTTGGGACCAATATAAATGATAGTACCCCATTGAAATGCATTGTAGTGAATCGAAGATTTTGAGGGTTACCAAAAGGAGAACTATAAAGGGTGATAACAGACTTTAGTTACATTAGAATTCATTTGTTGATGGTACCATACTAATTTCAGGAATTGTGGTGTGTTCTAAGGTGATTTTACCCTGTGAAAAACCTTCTGCAGGGATATCATGAATCATGTTTGAGAGAAAACTATTTTCACATGCTTGTCCCATACAGTTTTGGAAGGTGCCCCAGAAGCTAAAATGAGAGCATATTTTCTGTAAATTCACATTATCTTTCTCAGTTATGTGAGAATGAAGTCTGACATTCTCAGTAAAACATGTACATCCAACAAGGGCAGAGACTGTCAGTTGATGCCTTTGTGTTCTACTGCAGCTTCCCAGAGTGTTCTAAAGAACAACTAGAGCGCTAACAGTCTTACTTATGACAAAAGTATGGCACACCTGAAGCCATCTTGATTGGAATAAACTGGTAACACTTAAAACATTTAATTTAAAAAGGAACAAAATGATGGGGTTCATTTTGTCATAGAAATTATGGTTAGTGCTGTAGAAAGAAAAATTAGGACATGTTTCAAGTGTGATCTCAAATATCTTCCTGTTATATTTCAACAGGAGCAGCCTGTCAGTTGATGCCTTTGTGTTCTACTGCAGCTTCCCAGAGTGTTCTAAAGAACAACTAGAGCGCTAACAGTCTTACTTATGACAAAAGTATGGCACACCTGAAGCCATATTGATTGGAATAAACTGGTAACACTTAAAACATTTAATTTAAAAAGAAACAAAATGAGGGGGTTCATTTTGCCATAGAAATTATGGTTAGTGCTGTAGAAAGAAAAATTAGGACATGTGTTAAGTGAGATCTCAAATATCTTCCTGTTATATTTCAACAGGAGCAGCCTGTCAGTTGATGCCTTTGTGTTCTACTGCAGCTTCCCAGAGTGTTCTAAAGAACAACTAGAGTGCTAACAGCCTTACTTATGACAAAAGTATGGCACACCTGAAGCCATCTTGATTGGAATAAACTGGTAACACTTAAAACATTTAATTTAAAAAGGAACAAAATGAGGGGGTTCATTTTGTCATAGAAATTATGGTTAGTGCTGCAAAAAGAAAATTTAGTGCATTTTTTAAGTGAGATCTCAAATCCTCTTCTATTTCATTAGAAAATTCTGACATGCAGACTGAAACAATCACTTTCAATACCAGCAGTAGACTTCCAGTTAACTCCTTGGTGAGCAGTAGCTTTACTACAGTGATCTAATGAACAACTAGAGTAATAACATTCTGAATTTATGACAAATGTGTGACACATCTGAATGCCTTCTTGATGGAATCAAAGTAAAAAACTGAAAGCATTTCCTACTGAGGAGACTGCAGTAAATGAGGAAATTAGGAAACTTCATAACAAAGAAGTCTTCCAAGATGGCCACCAGTGAAAAAAGAGCCCAAATGTAGCACAAATATTACCCAGATGTAGCCCACATATAGGCCAATGACAAAAGTGTGCAAAACACTTTTTATTTTTAGTTTTTTGCAGTTTTAAGTAGTGCAGACTGGTCAGGTATTGGAGCGTTGCATCTTAAAACATGACCCCCTACACTACAAAAACACCACTGCACTACCCTAAACCCTAAAACACTACCCCAGCACGACCCCCTACACTACACAAGCACCACTGCACTATCCTAAACCCTAAAACACTATCCCCAGCATGACCCCCTACACTACACAAACACCACTGCACTACCCTAAACCCTAAAACACTACCCCAACACCACTGCACTAACCTAAATCCTAAAACACTACCCCCAGCACGACCCCCTACACTACCCAAACACCACTGCACTACCCTAAAACATGACCCCTACACTACACAAACACCACTGCACTACCCTAAACCCTAAAACACTACCCCCAGCACGACCCCCTACACTACACAAGCACCACTGCACTACCCTAAACCCTAAAACACTGCCCCCAGCACGACCCCCTACACAAACACCACTGCACTACCTTAAACCCTAAAACACTATCCCCAGCACGACCCCCTACACTGCCCGAACACCACTGCACTGCCCTAAACCCTGAAACACATACCCTAGCACGACCCCCTACACTGCCCGAACACCACTGCACTGCCCTAAACCCTGAAACACCACGCCCAGCATGACCCCTACACTGCCCGAACACCACTGCACTGCCCTAAACCCTGAAACACTACCCCCAGCAAGACCTCCTACACTGCCCGAACACCACTGCACTGCCCTAAACCCTGAAACATCACCCCCAGCAAGACCCCCTACACTGCCCGAACACCACTGCCCTAAACCCTGAAACACCACCCCCAGCACGACCCCCTACACTGCCCGAACATCACTGCACTGCCCTAAACCCTGAAACACCACCCCCAGCACGACCCCCTACACTGCCCGAACACCACTGCACTGCCCTACACCCTGAAACACCACCCCCTGCACGACCCCCTACACTGCCCGAACACTACTGCACTGCCCTAAACCCTGAAACACTACCCCCAGCAAGACCCCCTACACTGCCCGAACACCACTGCACTGCCCTAAACCCTGAAACACCACGCCCAGCATGACCCCTACACTGCCCGAACACCACTGCACTGCCCTAAACCCTGAAACACTACCCCCAGCAAGACCTCCTACACTGCCCGAACACCACTGCACTGCCCTAAACCCTGAAACATCACCCCCAGCAAGACCCCCTACACTGCCCGAACACCACTGCCCTAAACCCTGAAACACCACCCCCAGCACGACCCCCTACACTGCCCGAACATCACTGCACTGCCCTAAACCCTGAAACACCACCCCCAGCACGACCCCCTACACTGCCCGAACACCACTGCACTGCCCTACACCCTGAAACACCACCCCCTGCACGACCCCCTACACTGCCCGAACACTACTGCACTGCCCTAAACCCTGAAACACTACCCCCAGCAAGACCCCCTACACTGCCCGAACACCACTGCACTGCCCTAAACCCTGAAACACCACCCCCAGCAAGACCCCCTACACTGCCTGAACACCACTGCCCTAAACCCTAAAACACCACCCCCAGCAAGACCCCCTACACTGCCCGAACACCACTGCACTGCCCTAAACCCTGAAACACCAGCCCCAGCACGACCCCTACACTGCCCGAACATCACTGCACTGTCCTAAACCCTGAAACACCACCCCCTGCACGACCCCCTACACTGCCCGAACACCACTGCACTGGCCTAAACCCTGTAACACCACCCCCAGCACTACCCCCTACACTGCCCGAACACCACTGCACTGCCCTAAACCCTGAAACACCACCCCTGCACGATCCCCTACACTGCCCGAACACTACTGCACTGCCCTAAACCCTGAAACACCACCCCCAGCACGACCCCCTACACTGCACGAACACCACTGCACTGCCCTAAACCCCGAAACACTACCCCCAGCAAGACCCCCTACACTGCCCGAAAACCACTGCCCTAAACCCTGAAACACCACCCCCAGCAAGACCCCCTACACTGCCCGTACACCACTGCACTGCCCTAAACCCTGAAACACCACTTCCAGCATGACCCCCTACACTGCCCGAACACCACTGCACTGCCCTAAACCCTGAAACACCACCCCCAGCACGACCCCCTACACTGCCCGAACACCACTGCACTGCCCTAAACCATGAAACACCAGCCCCAGCACGACCCCCTACACTGCCCGAACACCACTGCACTGCCCTAAACCCTGAAACACCACCCCCAGCACGACCCCCTACACTGCCCGAACACCACTGCACTGCCCTAAACCCTGAAACACCAGCCCCAGCACACCCCCGTACACTGCCCGAACACCACTGCACTGCCCTTAACCCTGAAACACCAGCCCCAGCACGACCGCCTACACTGCCCGAAAACCACTGCACTGCCCTAAACCCTGAAACACCAGCCCCAGCAAGACCCCCTACACTGCCCGAACACCACTGCACTGCCCTAAACCCTGAAACACCACCCCCAGCAAGACCCCCTACACTGCCCGAACACCACTGCACTAAAGCCTGAAACACCACCCCCAGCAAGACCACCTACACTGGCCGAACACCACTGCACTGCCCTAAACACTGAAACACCACCCCCTGCACGACCCCCTACACTGCCCAAACACCACTGCACTGCCCTAAACCCTGAAACACCACCCCCTGCACGACCCCCTATACTGCCCGAACCCCACTGCACTGCCCTAAACCCTGAAACACCACCCCTCAGCACCACACCCTACACTGCCCGAACACAACTGCACTGCCCTAAACCCTGAAACACCACCCCCAGCACGACCCCCTACACTGCCCGAACACCGCTGCACTGCCCTAAACCCTGAAGCACCACCCCTGCACGACCTCCTACACTGCCGGAACACCACTGCACTGCCCTAAACCCTGAAACATCAACCCCAGCAAGACCCCCTACACTGCCTGAACACCACTGCCTTAAACCCTGAAACACCACCCCCTACACTGCACGAACACCACTGCACTGCCCTAAACCCTGAAACACCACCTCCAGCAAAACCCCCTACACTGCCTGAACACCATTGCTCTGCCCTAAATCCTGAAACACTAGCCCCAGCATGACCCCCTACAATGACCAAACACCACTGCACTGCCCTAAACCCTGAAACACCACCCCCAGCATGACCCCCTACACTGCCCGAACACCACTGCACTGCCCTAAACCCTGAAACACCAGCCCCAGCATGACCCCCTACACTGCCCGAACACCACTGCACTGCCCTAGACTCTGAAACACCAGCCCCAGCAAGACCCCCTACACTGCCCGAACACCACTGCACTGCCCTAAACCCTGAAACACCAGCCCCAGCATGACCCCTACACTGCCCGAACACCACTGCACTGCCCTAAACCCTGAAACACCAGCCCCAGCACGACCACCTACACTGCCCGAACACCACTGTACTGCCCTAAACCCTGAAACACCAGCCCCAGCACGACCCCCTACACTGCCCGAACACCACTACACTGCCCTAAACCCTGAAACACCACCCCTGCATGACCCCTACACTGCCCGAACACCACTGCACTGCCCTAAACCCTGAAACACCACCCCCTGCAGCACCCCCTACACTGCCCAAACACCACTGCACTGCCCTAAACCCTGAAACACCACCCCCTGCACCGCCCCTACACTGCCCGAACACCACTGCACTGCCCTAAACCCTGAAACACCACCCCCAGCACGACCCCCTTTACTGCTCGAACACCACTGCACTGCCCCAAACCCTGAAACACCACCCCCAGCACGACCCCCTACACTGCCCGAACACCACTGCCCTAAACCCTGAAACACCACCCCCTGCACGACCCCCTACACTGCCCGAACACCACTGCACTGCCCTAAACCCTGAAACACCACCCCCTACACTGCCCGAACACCACTGCACTGCCCTAAACCCTGAAACACCACCCCCAGCACGACCCCCTACACTGCCCGAACACCACTGCACTGCCCTAAACACTAAGACACCACCCCCAGCATTACCCCCTACACTGCCCAAACACCACTGTACTGCCCTAAACCCTAGAACACTACCCACAGCACGACCCCCTACACTACCCGAACACCACTGCACTACCCTAAACCCTAAAATACTACCCCCAGCACAACCCCCTACACTACCCGAACACGACTGCACTGCCCTAAACCCTCAAACACTCCCCCAGCACGACCCCCTACACTACCCGAACACCACTGCACTGCCCTAAACCCTAAAACACTCCCCCCAGCACGAACCCCTACACTACCCGAACACCACTGCACTGCCCTAAACCCTAAAACACTCCCCAGCACGACCCCCTACACTACCCAAACACCACTGCACTGCCCGAAACCCTAAAACACTACCCCCGCATGACCCCCTACACTACCCAAACACCAATGCACTACCCTAATCCCTAAAACACTACCCCCCGCATGACCCCCTACACTACCCTAAACCCTAAAACACTACCCCCGCATGACTCCCTACACTACCCAAAGACCACTGCACTACCCTAAACCCTAAAACACGACCTCCTACACTACACAAACACCACTGCACTACCCTAAACCCTAAAACACTACCCCCTACACTACACAAACACCACTGCACTACCCTAAACCCTAAAACACTACCCCCAGCAGTACCCCTACACTACCCAAACACCACTGCACTAACCTAAACCCTAAAACACTACCCCCAGCAGTACCCCCTACACTACCCAAACACCACTGCACTACCCTAAATCACTACCCCCAGCACGACCCCCTACACTACCCAAACACCACTGCACTACCCTAAACCCTAAAACACTACCCCCAGCACGACCCCCTACACTACCCAAACACCACTGCACTACCCTAAACCCTAAAACACTCCCCCAGCACGACTCCCTACACTACCCTAACACCACTGCACTACCCTAAACCCTAAATCTACCCCCAGCATGACCCCCTACACTACACAAACACCACTGCACTACCCTAAACCCTAAAACACTACCCCCAGCACGACCCTCTTCACTACCTAAACACAACTGCACAATTTGTTACAGGCGTTGCAACGCAGGCCTGTGGTGCTTACTGGAAGTACCTAGTGGGCTAGTTGGGCCCCAGGGACCCTCAGGATTCAAGGTGACCTAATCCCCCAACTTAAAACGCACCACGGGGCGCGTTTGCACAGTGGTGAAGGGAGGGGCGGGGCCTCAGGTGACATGTGCGCAAACACGCCCTGTGGTGCGTTTTAAGTTGGGGAATTAATTCCCTTTGAATCCTGAGGGACCCTGGGGGCCAACTAGCCCACCAGGTACCTTCAGTAAGCACAACAGAGTTGCGTTGCAGAGAGGTGAAAAAAGGTGCGTGGCCTCGGAACGCCTCTCTGCAACTCAGCTCTGTGGTCCTAACTGTTGGGGGCTAGTTGGGCCCCAGGGACCCTCAGAATTCAAGGGGACTTAATCCCGCAACTTAAAACGCGCCACGGGGTGCGTTTGCACACATGTCACCTCAGGCCCCCCCCCTCCCTTCACCACTGTGCAAACGCGCCCTGTAGCGCGTTTTAAGAGGTAGTTTTAATCCCCTGCCCTATTATGTACTAGGGACTTGCAGAGGAGGTCTTGCTAATCACAGGGGTACCCCAACGCATAGTGTTCCCTAGTGTATGTAGGTGTTTTCACTGTATTCTAAGTGTCTTTTAGCATAGCACTGGCTCTGGTTAGTCAGAGTCAGTTACCACCAGTACCCGTCTGAAAAAGTTGTGGGCACAGGATGATTTTGCAACAAGGCCTCTTTCTGCTCCTCTGTTGGTTCTTTCTGCACATCTTTTGCTTCTTTCTGTGCGTTTTTTCTTCTTTCTTCACATGTCCTACCTCTGTAGGCATAGTTAGAAACTAGCATTTAAAAAAACCTTTGAAATTCACTTAAAAATCATAGGTTTCAGGCACGTTATAGTTAGAAATTAGCATTTAAAAACCTTTGAAATTCACTGAAAAAACCATAGGTTTCAGACACGTTATAGTTAGAAATTAGCATTTAAAAACCTTTGAAATTCACTGAAAAAACCATTTGTTTTAGGGACAGTTATAGTTAGTTGGACATTTCACTCGTACAAAACCATAGAAATTCCCCGTTATAGTTAGTTCAGCTAACTATAACTCGCGCCCCGCAATGCACTGCTGATGACGTCACATATTACATCACTCATGACATGGTCAGTGACATCACTGATGACATCACTGATGACATCTCAAATGACATCACTGATGACATCATCCATGTGATAATTTCATGCATCTTCTCACACCCTAATATAACTTTTGATACACCCACTCTAAATTACAGACTGCCATTCTCAAAACCATAGACACTCCAACACCAAAAACTACATACCCACTCACTGATTCTTAGGTCTACACACACATCCACTCACTCACCCGTACAGTCACTCATACTTAGTCACTCAGTACAGGACTATCATATGCACTCATACACCTATATAAACACTCACACACCGCCACTCATCCATAGAGGTACTCACACACCTAGTCAGTCATGCAAAAAACTTCATCACACACCCATTTACTCACCTATACAGTTATACACACACCAGCTCACTTACTCATACAAATACTAGCACATTCTTACACTCTTATACAATCACTGATACAAGTACACACTCATCCATACAGCCACTCTCACAATCACACACTCTCACTTATAGCCATTTATATACTCCAACACACATATATACTGCCTTTCACATATGTAGTTACTCACACATGTACCACTGAGATATACATTCAATCACTAACACACCCATACACACACTCACCCACTCATACAGTCCATCACAGATGCACTCTTGAAACCATGCACCCAGTGAATCACCAACTCACACATCTATGCACAGAGTCACACACACCCCACCCACACAAACACTCAGGCACCCATACAGATACTCAGACAATCAATCAATAACCCATGTAGACACTCATGTAGCTATTCAGAAAGCCATGCAGCCGCTTACAAACCAACAGACAGACGGATACAGACATTCACACAGTTTAGTCACTAACCCATGCATTCAGTAAGATACATTTAATCACTCACTTATAGAGTCAGGCACGCACCTACTAAATCATCCATTCAGACACTTATACACCCACTCATTCTTCAATACGCCTTTCCCTATATATATTAAACATATTTAAACTTTACAGAAACACACAGTCACTGGATGATGCCATCAGTGATGTCATTTGAGATGTCATCAGTGATGTCATCAGTGATGTCACTGACCATGTCATGAGTGATGTAATATGTGACGTCATCAGCAGTGCATTATGGGCGCGAGTTATAGTTAGCTGAACTAACTATAACGGGGGAATTTCTATGGTTTTGTACGAGTGAAATGTCCAACTAACTATAACTGTCCCTAAAACCTATGGTTTTTTCAGTGAATATATATATATATATATATATGTATATTATCTACTGGCGGTCGCCAGTAGATAGTTATAGTTAGGACCTATTATCCATAGGAAATCCGCGACATTCTATTTGAAATAACGTTGGCGCCGGTTGACGAATCTTCGCGAAAGTTTCCAACTTGTTGGGGCGCTCCGCTCCGCTCCTACCCTGAAAGTCTCGGGTTGATTTGTCAAGCGGGGCCGAGAAAAAAGGGGGTCCCAAAACGCGTTTTCCCCATTAATTTTTCCATAGGAACCTTTAGTCGCAGCTACAGCCCGAACTGCTGAACGGAATTACACCAAATTTGGCAAAGAGGTAGCCCTTGGTTCAGACTGGTGCCTTTTGCTTAAATGGTGTAAATCCGTTCAGTAGTTCCTGAGAAATTCACAAGTAAAGTCACATATATATCTATGGCCGAGTAGGGTCCGCGTACCCTCCCGATCACGAGCTGCATGCTAATTGGCTGTCAGCTGGATGTCAACATTCCGATTCAGGAAGTGTTGGCAGTCATTTTGTCCCTCGGTAGAACCGAGGGACAGAAACAAGTGTGCAAAGCGCACAAAGGGGGCAGGGTAGAAACACCCTAACCCCCTAGGCCTGCTCAGGGGGTCCCACAAGGACCCCCTGGGCAAAAAAATGCATTTTTTTTTTTTTAAATCGGCAGGATGCGCTCAGGGTGCGCGGATCCTGCCGAAAAAAAAAAAATCGAAGCGCGGTCTCCCGCGCTTCGATGTTAACTTGCCCCCGGGTGGGCCAAGTCCCGGGGGCATGGCGGGGGGGTTAAATTTATGTATGGGGGCCTCTAAGGGCCCCCCAAGCCCCGGGGACCACCACCCCCCGGGGCTTTAACAAAAAATGGTGCGGGAGGGCTCTTTGCCCTCCCGCTGCCCCAGGGACCGCCACCTCCCCGGGCTTCTGTTTTATTATTTTTAACCTGTGTGGGGGCTCCAGCCCCCCACACGCCCCGGGACCGCCACCTCCCCGGGGCACTAAAAATTAAAAATGGGGTCCGTTTTGGACCCCGAAGCCCCGGGGACCACCACCTCCCCGGGGCTTTGAAAATGTGGGGAGGGGGCCGCGCGGCCCCCTTCTGGAGCCAGTGATGGCCCTGGGGACCGCCACCCCCCAGGGCCGGCTCCTGCAGTGTCCCGGGTGCCTACCCCGGGACACTGCTGTTTGCAATGACAGGACGGGAGCCTCGCGGCTCCCGTCCTGTCATTGCAAACTTGCTTTGGATATTGGAAGAGAGAGCAGGAAACCTGCTCTCGCTTCCAATATCCAAAGCTGATTGCTTTTCCACATGGGGAGCAGCATGTTAGCTGCTCCCCATGTGGAAAAGCAACTGCCGGCTCGCGCAGGAGGTGGGGAGCCGGCTGGGACTGTGGGGGATTGGGGACCCCCCACAGTCCCCAACCAGAGGCCAGGCCCCGGGGGATGGGGTCCCCGGGGCCATAGTGGCCAGGGAGGGGGCCACGCAGCCCCCTCCCCAAATAAAAAAAAATAAAAAAAGGTGCAAGGCCGGCCCCGGGGATGGGGTCCCGGGGCCTTCAATGGCCTGAGGAGGGGGCCACGCAGCCCCCTCCAAATAAAAAATCGAGGCCAAGCCCCGGGCCATGGGGTCCCCGGGGCCAATACAAGCCCAGGGAAGGGGGCCACGCGGCCCTCTTCCCGTTTTTTTTTTTTATTAAAAAAAAAAAATGCTCAGGCCCCGGGGATGGGGTCCCCGGGGCCAAAAGTGGGCAAGGGAAGGGGGCCACGCAGCCCCCTTCCCATTAAAAAAAATAGGAAAAAAAAACGACCGGCATCGTGCCGGAGGCCCCGCCCCTCCCTGCAGTACTCTGCAAACGCGCCCCTGGCGCGTTTGCAGAGAGGGAACGAATTCCCCTTGAATACTGGGGGTCCCTGGGGCCAACTAGCCCACCAGGAACCTCCAGTATGCGCCAGGGGCTGCGTTGCAGAGACGTGTACAGAGGCCACGCCCTTTTTACACCTCTCTGCAACGCAGCTCTGTGGCGCTTTTTGGAGGTATATGGTGGGCTAGTTGGACTCCAGGGACCCTCAGGATTCAAGGGGACTTAATCCCCCAACTTAAAACGCGCCATGGGGCCCGTTTGCACAGTGGTGAAGGGAGGGGGCGGGGCTTCAGGTGACATGTGTGCAAACAGGCCCCGTGGCGCGTTTTAAGATGGGGAATAAATTCCTTTTCAATCCTGAGGGTCCCTAGGGGCCAACTAGCCCACCAGGTACCTCCAGTAAGCGCCACGGAGCTGCGTTGCAGAGTGTTGTAAAAAGGGGCGTGGCCTCTGAACTTCTCTCTGCAACGCAGCCCCCTGGCGCATACTGGAGGTACCTGGTGGGCTAGTTGGCCCCTAGGGACCCTCGGGATTGAGGAGGAATTAATTGTCCAACTTAAAATGCGCCACAGGGCGTGTTTGCAGACATGTCACCTTAGGCCCCACCCCTTCCTTCACCATTGTGCAAATATTCCTCTAAAATCAGCCGAACTACGAATTCCGATTTACTCACCTGTTATCAGGAGAGACCTCAGTGCTGCATCTTTGAGCCCAGTACTGATCCTGAAAAGTAATTCTAACCGTACTTACCAGTAACTTGAATTTCCTTCCATAGGATATCATTGCCTGCTTTTTGCTGAAAAAGTTTCTAAGTGTCGATTTTTGAAACATACAAATATTCCTCTAAAATCAGACGAAATACGAATTCCGATTTACTCACCTGTTATCAGGAGAGAACCCAGTGCTGCATCTTTTAGCCCAGCACTGACCCTGAAAAGTAATTCTAACCGTACTTAACAGTAACTTGAATTTCCTTCCATAGGCTAACATTGACTGGTTTCACTTGGAAATTCTTCTAAGTGTGGAGTTTTGGAACTTTATAATATTTCTCTAAAATCAGCCGAACTATGAATTCCGATTTACTCACCTGTTATCAGGAGAGAACCCAGTGCTGCATCTTTTAGCCCAGCACTGACCCTGAAAAGTAATTCTAACCGTACTTACCAGTAACTTGAATTTCCTTCCATAGGAATCCATTGTCTGGTTTTCAGCAGAAAAGTTTCAAAGTGTCGATTTTCACAAACTACAAATATTCCTTAAAAATCGCATGTGTGACTTAAACGCATTCTTTCAACTGTTTACAGGAGATGCACCAGTGCTGGTTCCAGGATCCACCACTGAGTAAGAAAAAGTAACGATAACACTACTTACCTGCTAAGTGAATTTCCTCCCATAGGATAACATTGGTGATTCTATATGAAAAAGTTTCTAAGTGTCAACTTTTAAAATACAATAATATTCCTTAAAAATCACTACAGTAACCAAAACGCTTTTACTGAACTGTTTACAGGAGATGTCCCAGGACTGAATCTAGGATCCAGTCCTGTGGTTAGAAAAGTAATCCATAAAGTAACTAATTGCATTTAACTAGAAATTCACATTGAGCTCAATGTTGCTTTGTTTTTGAAATTGTGTTGCCCATTGCAACAACTGTAACTACTGTACTTAAAAGTCTATTGCCTATTTGCAAAGTATTTAAACTAAAGTAATTCATTCTGAGAAAGTATATTTTGTAATGTAATGTATAATGTAATTACAATGTAATTAAAAAAATAAAATATCTAAAAATAAATAGTTTAAAAAAATGTTGTAAATCAGTATCAAAAAAATAAATATAACAATTAATACATTTAAAAATTGTCATTTACAAAACCTTTGAAATTCACTGAAAAAACCATAGGTTTCAGACACGTTATAGTTAGGAATTAGCATTTAAAAAACCTTTGAAATTCACTGAAAAAACCATAGGTTTCAGACACGTTATAGTTAGGAATTAGCATTTAAAAAACCTTTGAAATTCACTGAAAAAACCATAGGTTTCAGGCACGTTATAGTTAGAAATTAGCATTTAAAAAACCTTAGAAATTCACTGAAAAAACCATAAGGTTTTAGGGACAGTTATAGTTAGTTGGACATTGCACTCGTACAAAACCCGTGAAATTCCCCTGTTATAGTTAGTTCAGGTAACTATAACTCGCGCCCCGCAATGCACTGCTGATGACGTCACATATTACATCACTCATGACATGGTCAGTGACATCACTGATGACATCACTGATGACATCTCAAATGACATCACTGATGACATCATCCATGTGAGAATTTAATGCACCTCCTCACACCCTAATATAACCTTTGATACACCCACTCTAAATTACAGACTGCCATTCTCAAAACCATAGACACTCCAACACCAATAACTACATACCCACTCACTGATTCTTAGGTCTACACACACACATCCACTCACTCACCCGTACAGTCACTCATACTTATGGTCACTCAGTACAGGACTATCATATGCACTCATAGTCCTATATAGACACTCAAACACCGCCACTCATCCATAGAGGTACTCACACACCTAGTCAGTCATGCAAATAATTAAACACACTGCCATTTACTCACCTATACAGTTATACACACACCAGCTCACTTACTCATACAAATACTAGCACATTCTTACGCTCTTATACAATCACTGATACAAGCACACACTCATCCATACAGTCACTCTCACAATCACACACTCTCGCTTATAGCTATTTATATACTCCAACACACATATATACTGCCTTTCACATATGTATTTACTCACACATGTACCACTGGGACATACATTCACTCACTAACACACTCTTACACACACTTACCCACCCATACAGTCTATCACAAATGCACTCTTGAAACCATCCACCCAGTGAATCACCCACTCACACATCTATGCACAGAGTCGCACACACCCCACCCACACAAACACTCAGGCACCCATACAGATACTCAGACAACCAATCAATAACTCATATAGACACTCATGTAGCTATTCACAAACCCATGCACCACTTACACAGCAACAGACAGACGGATACAGACATTCACCCAGTTTAGTCACTAACCCATGCATTCAGTAAGATACGTTTAATCACTCACTTATCGAGTTAGTCACGCACCTACTAAATCATCCATACAGACACTTATACACCCACTCATTCTTCAATACGCCTTTCCCTATATATATTAAAAATATTTAAACTTTACAGAAACACACAGTCACTGGATGATGTCATCAGTGATGTCATTTGAGATGTCATCAGTGATGTCATCAGTGATGTCACTGACCATGTCATGAGTGATGTAATATGTGACGTCATCAGCAGTGCATTGCGGGGCGCGAGTTATAGTTACCTGAACTAACTATAACGGGGGAATTTCACGGGTTTTGTACGAGTGCAATGTCCAACTAACTATAACTGTCCCTAAAACCTTATGGTTTTTTCAGTGAATTTCTAAGGTTTTTTAAATGCTAATTTCTAACTATAACGTGCCTGAAACCTATGGTTTTTTCAGTGAATATATATATATATATATATATATTTATTTATATTTATATATTTTACCTACTGGTAGTTACCAGTAGGTAGTTATAGTTAGGACCTGGTTTCCACAGAAAATGCATTTTTTTGTTTTGCTAATAACTTTGGTGCCATTTGACGAATCTTCAAGAAATTTTCAAAACTAGTTTGACACTCACTTCAGCTGCTGTCTAGAGAATTTCAGGGTGATTTGTCAAACAAGGGTCAAGAAAAGGGGGGGTCCCAAAACACATTTTCCCCGTGCAATTTCCCATAGGGATTTTAGACACAACCAAAGCCCCTAACCGCTGAACGCAATTACACCAAATTTGGCAGAAAGCTAGATCTTGGTCCAGAAAGAGTGCTTTTTGTAATTTGGTGTAAATCTGTTCAGTAGTTTTAGAGTTATTAAAGAAAAAAGATATATGCATATCTAGAGACGCGGATCCAAGCGCCAACAGCAATGCTGTGATTGGTTGGCCGCAACCAGAGAGAAAAGTTGCGGCTCCCATTTTGTGCATTGGAACACGGTTCCCAATAGCCACCTCCCTCGGGTACCTGCAGGCCTCATCCCAGGTATCATCCTCTAGTCTACCCAGATCCTGTTCCCATCTGTGCCTGAGGTTGTCTAGTGGGAGCAGGCCATGCTCAAGCAGTGTGGTGTACACCCGCGAAACCGCATGTGTGTGTAGGGGTGAGGCCAGCACCCTGTATTCAAGTGGTGATTCCTCTTCTACCTCCACCATTGCATCACTGTATTTTTTCAGGATGTATTGTAGTTGAAGGTATCTAACGTACTGATTTCCCGCTAGTTCGTATTCGGCTTGCAGTTCAGGAAAGGGCACCAGTTTGCCCTCTCTCCAAACATCCCCAACATTCGTAATTCCCAGGATATCCCACTTTCTGTGCCCTGCAATCTCTCTTAGCTCTTTCAGAGCTTCAATTTCCCATAACGGTGTCACCAGGCTCAGCTTCCCCTGTCAGCCCACAGTCCATACCGCCTTCCTCCACACGGTCATCACCACAGGTGTCTCTGGAGGGAGCCCTGTCAGCCTCCCACGACCATATGGCGCAGTTATCCCTCAGGGTCCACCCGCCTATCAGCCATCGGGGATTGCTCTCACTGGTCTGCATAAAGCCAGTCGTTCACCACCACCAAGTGGGCTGCCCAATAGTAAAATTCCAGGTTCGGCAGGGCAATACCCCATTCCCAGGGTTTTCATGTCAATGTCGTCAGGGCAATTTTGAGGGCTGCACCACCCTGGAGCAACGTCCAGTTGTGAGTGTTGTCCTACCCATTAACAACAGCAGGAGGCTACACCAATGACTCATATCTTGTCTGTATGCCTCTAGGACCCTAACTAGGTTTTTGCGGAGGAACCGGTTTTTGTCTTTTGAGACAAATATCCTGAGATATCGGGACCTGGTCGGCTCCCACCGGACCGAGAATGGGAGTTGGGGCAGGCTCCAAGTAGACAGCGGGTACGCCACTTATTTATCCCAGTTGATGCATATTCCCAAGTAGTCCCCGAATATGCGCAGGATCTCCAGTATCCAGGGGAGGTATCTTTCAGGGTCTGCCAGATATAGGAGGAAGTCATCTGTGTACAGAGCAATTGGGTCTTCCCAGTCCGGGTCCCATCTCAGGATCTGGAGCTGGGTGTCCCTCAGCATCCAATGTGCCAGCGGCTCAAGGGCCACTGCAAACAGCAGTGGGGACAGCAGGCTGCCCTGCCGGGTACCCCACTCTATCGGAATGACTTCTGACTGCATTCCATTAATCTTCACCTGGGCCTCCGGATCTCAATATAGCAGCCAAACCCATGCGAGGAAGGGCGGAACAAAGCCCATATTTTCCAAGACTGCAAACCAATAGGGCCATGCTAGGGAATAGAAAGCCTTCTCTGCGTCCAGCGACAGGATCATCGCTGGTTCCACAATCTTGTGGGTGCACACGAGGCACCCAAACAGGCATCTCAGATTGGGTCTAGTCACCCTTTAGGCATAAACACCAACTGGTCTGCCTCCACCAGGGTCTATATGACCTGCAGCAAGCAGCTCGCGAGGACCCATGCCAGTACCTTAACTTCCATATTTAGCAGCGAAATGGGACAATAAGATGTGCTGACCTCATGCGGTTTACCCGCATTGTGGATGAGCACTATGAGAGCCTGCCGGAATCCCGTGGCAGCACTCCCTCCAGCTTCTCAGTCCTGAACATCTCCCCCATGTGGGGGGGCAAGGTGGGTTCGGTGGCATTTGAAAAATTGCGGTGGAAATCTGTTCGGGCCCGGGACTTTCCTGCTCTTCAGGTGTGTCAGGGCCTCTGCTATCTCTGCATTTGTAATTTCGGCCTCTTTGAGTTCCCGGGCCTAATCCTCCAGTTTGGGAGTCGGGAGCTCCCTACTGAATTTGGCTAGACCCTCTTCCTCCGTGGGGAGGCCTGTTCTAGAAACTCCTCTCAAGTAGGTCGTGAGCTGCCGGGCTATGTCTGCAGGCGTCTCTATTGGGACTCCTTCTTGCCCCCCCCCCCCCAATGATATATCCATGACTGTCCCTTCTCATGCCTCAGGAGCTCCCTACTAAATACAAAATCCATTCATTGGAGGGCTGAGAAATGGTAAAAAAAATTGAACTGGGCTTTCGTACCTTCTGCAGGAGGCCCTGCTCTTGGCATCACTGCCTGAGTTTCTGACAGTGTTATCCCTCACACTTTATTCAATCACCCCCTTTCACTGTCTCAATCTTAAGGTGTAATAAGTCATAGAGACCAAAAGTAGACAGTAGAATTACAAATTGAAGGGGTTTGATCACAGAAGACAGTGCCTCTTCTTTGTGTAGAAAGAACCATTGATGAACAGAATGCTGAACAATGTCAAACATTCACCCTAGTACAGAGATCTGGGCCCACATCCATCGTTTTTTGGGCTGGACTGTTTCCATGAGGAGCAGGATCAATACTGATTTGAATATGGCTGGGTCCAAACTGGGGTGGCATAGTGATCAAAAGAACAATGGATTAAACCCAGATCTCTTGACTGGGGGTGGGTGGTTGAAAAGTTTCAGCACTCTGTCTATCGTCTTGTTGTGTTTGCTATGTTCGCCCTAAGTGGCCAAGGGTATGCCCAGACGTGGGTTTCTTGCTCCCTGTGCCACTGGATTCAAGCTAGCCTTACTGATGAGGGGTGATACCCTGAAACCGGTCCCAGGACTCTTGTTTCCAGTGCAAGGAGGACCTCGCCTGGCAGTTCGGGCTGGACTGGTCCAATGAGGAGCAGGGTCAAGACTGATTTGCATATTGCTGGGTCCAAACCGGGGTGGCATAGTGAGCAAAGGAACTATGGATTAAACCCAGATCTCTTGACTGGGAGTAAGTGGTTGAAAAGTTCAGCACTCCGTCCATCATCTTGTTGTGTTTGCCCTCTTCTCTGTGTCCCTTATCTTCTATACAACCCCAACACTAACTCAATCACCCTTTCTCTAGTCCTCTCTGCCACTCTCATTCTTGCACCTCTCTTTTCTCCATGCACTTTATGCATTCCTCTGTCTGCTACTCTCTATTCTTCTCCTCACCTCTCTCCACCACTTCTACCACCTTTAGTCTTCCTTCACGCTCATCGAGCCACCCTATGCCTGCTATTCATCTCTCAGCCCACCACTTCAGTCTTTCACTCCTTCCCCCACGCTTACACTTGCTCCTAAATATCCACCACCTGCAAACCTCATTGTCGCCAGGGTCAGATTGGCCATTTTGGCACTCTGGTCTTTTCCGGTGTGCTACATGCTGGGGGTGCTTTCAGAGATTGATGGGCTGCCATGACCCAGTCACAAAAGAACCCAATGGCCCCATTATACAAGCGGCCTCCTGCAATCTTGGGCTGGTGGACATTTTTGCCAGGGCTGATTTGGGTTTCTAGTCCAGCTCTGACTGTCCTTGATATCTCCAACGAATATCTACACCCAGGAGGCTGAGAAAGAAGGCAAAGTTGGAGACTTGATTAAATAGGTTTCTAGGGTTTTTGGAGAGCCTGTGTGGTCATGTCTGTCTGATGTCGATAGCTATTTATCAGTGCAGCAAGTAGCCACATTGGATGCTTGGCCAAAGTCGACTTTTTCCTTGAATGTGTTCTGTCCCCGTCTGTGTTATTGAGGGACTATCTGTCCCTTGGGTTGGCTCCATTTCCTTCCTTAAACCCCTTAGGCGGCTGCACATTCAGAAGCCGTCATGCATCCATTGTGAAAACAAAGCTTTCTAAATATAAACGACAACAACCTACAGGAAATAAGATAAGGTCTGCATATGCAGCAGCCTTTTCTTGTGCAGTCTGTTGAAGATCCCAGTCACTCACATACAACAAAGGGATTCAGGAAAACACATCCCTGCAAAGGAAGAAGGGAAGTCTAGCACAGAAACAGACAGCAACAAAGGAAGAGCATTACCTCAGCTGACACCGTAATGAAGCAGACACGTCCCGGACCAATAGTAGGACGGGAGCGATGTGCGCGCGAGCGCGCGCGCGTGCGTGCGTGTTACTGTGTGTGTTTTCTCTGGAGCGTATCATCTCTTTGTGTACAAAATGTGTCTATTTCTAGTTAGGAATGCACGAGAGCTATGTGTACACTCCTTTGTGTTACCGTATTTCTGTCTTTTATTGTGCATTTTTCGGTATGTATTTAAATTACCGTGAGTCTTCTGTCTTCATCTGTACCGTTGAAAGTGTTAATTTGTATGTCTGTGTATGATCTTTACGCGTGTATTTCACTCCATCTTAGTCTTTTGTCGTGTTTATGCGTATGGTGTGCTTTGTTCTGTATGGTTGTTTTCCGTGCATGTCTTTGCCTTTCGTTGTGTGTTCTAATCTCGGTGCTTGTTCGAAGGTGTGTGTGTGTGCATTTGTGTCCATTTTCTAAACGTCTATGTGTCATTTACAATGTGTTACTTGCTTCTTGTTCTGTTATATAAAAGTCTTCGTTTTTTGTTTATCTTTTGTTGTGCGTTTCTATTCTCGTGCATCGTTAGCCTTTGTGTGAGGCGTACTGAGTTTACGGTTTCTATGGAACAAGGGACTCCGAGAAAATCATTCCATCTCAGCAACATTAGGAAGCTGCGAGCAGTCACCCCAACTCCATGAGGCTCTGCAGTACACCTCTGGGCATGCATCCGAGATATACGTACACTGTATACATATGTCTACACGATAAGCCTATATGTATATACACAAAACACACCTATGGTGTGCCACCAAGTTATACCCTAGAGACACTCCCATGGTTTACCAACACGATTTAAACACTCTGTAACTCCACATTTAAACCGGAAATGCTTCGTAAAATAAACCATCACGATTTACCTCCAGGATGTACCATCACGAGAATTGACTCCCACGACATATCACTACGAACAGAGGCCCATTATAATCGTCCACAACACAGCTGCGCTATGTCCAACAATATACCGCCAGTGTAAACCCCCCTGATATACTTACATGATGTACCCTGCAATACACCTCCTCGTCAGGCCATACACTGTCCTGGAAGACTGAAAGTTCTAGGGGAATGCAAACCTTGAACTCACCGTCAACACACTGGAAGAGTTGCAACAGAGTGCCCCCCAATGGGAGATGAAGGCACGAGGTGCTGGACTTCAGTTTCCACCTGGCACCTTATACGACTTCACACCACAAAAAGTCTGGTGCCAACGATGGCAGAAAAACTGAAATTCAATCTCCACCTGGCATCTTAAGGGACTCGGAGACACGTAGAGCCTGGCACCAGCGATGCCAGTAAGACTGGACTTCAAACTCCACCTGGCATCCTAAAAAAGTCCAAACCACAGGTCCTGGCACCAGCGAAGGCAGAAAGATTGGATTTCAAACTCCAGATGGCGCCTTGCCGTGGTAACAAAGAGACAGGCTACCATTGCAGGGAGTGGGAGTCACGGGGGGTCGGTCGAAAAAGAGTGCAGTGGTTGAATGAAGAGTGAAGCGCTGGGCTCAGAAGTGATGGTCAGGAGTGACGGTGAGCGCCTGGCTCAGGAGTGAATGATGCTCGGACACTGGGCTCCCTGGTGTGATGCTGAATGCTGGGATCAGGAGGGATGCTGAGCCCTGGTTTGGGATTGGTACCCGGGTACCAGGCTCAGGAGTGATGCTGGGCTCAACAATCCTGGGGTACTGTACTCCGTGGTATAGCGGTGCCCCTGGTCCCAGAGGTGGTACTCGAAAGTGAAGGATGCTGCGGTGATGGGTTCGGAATCGAGCTGGTCAGCTGAACTCAGGATGGGGAAGAGATGTAGGAGCCGCATTGGTGGTAGTTGCTGTTCTCGAGGTGATGGCTCCGTCATCCGTCCTCGATGCCCAGCAGTTTCCTCTCGGTGCCAGCCGTAGGATCCGCGCTGCTTCTTCAGCTTGTCACATTGCTCTATTGTTGAAACTGACAGGACGATCCTTCCGAGGAAGCCCCCGCCTCTCTGCCTGCATCATAAACCCGCCAGAGCCAATCAGAGCGTTCCTCCTCCCCAAGTTTTGGTACTTGGCAATACTGCTTCTTAAAGCGCCAGAGACTAATTTGCAGGCGCTATCTGGACATTAGAAAAAATGCAAGAATGGTTCTCTGCATTCTCACAAGTACATGCCCTGTACCCACTTTGTACACTTTCCTTTTTGTCTAATACAGTGCATAGCTATATACAAAATGCTAAACTCGTATTCGGGCAGGCACTGGCAGGACAACAAAGAAAAGCGAGCTGGGATTCCGCACTTGGCTCCTTTTCAACCCTTGGCCCCTCTTTCGATCGGTCATCTTGTGTGAAGGCAGGAGCTCAGTCTCTATCTTTAGATATATACATGGCTGGAAACTGGCGTTCGCTGTTCTCCCAAGAGATCACATCTCCAGGAAGACACGTTTTAAGTCCCCATACCAAGGCAGGTCCAGGCTACTCTCTGAGGAAGGGCAGAGAAAGACCACTATCTTTATTGTTTCAGCTGGCCAAGGAAGCGTTTTTTAATCCCTTTCCTGAAACCATTGCATTTTAAACAAGTTAGGCCTGCCTTGATGTACTTACAGATGTTACCCACGGTTGAGGTGATTCTTACTGTTTTATCCTTTTTTACGAGCTGTCTGGACGTGGAGGGAATCGAGATCTGATTAACTATTTTATGTATTCCCTATTTTATAATTAATTGTATTGCTTCTTTTTATTGTCAGTTCATGAATTTTATCTTCATGGATTTGTATTCTTTTATGGTGATTTTATCTACTGAATAAAGACTTATTGAATTGAATTGTTGTTTCAGAAATTTGCCTTACAACTGCATTTAAAAATACAAAAAGGCATTGCAATTTAATTAAAATCACACAATAACATTTGATCAAGTGCCAAGAAAAACACGGAAAAACATACAATGTATATCAACCCTCTGTGATAAAAGTGAAAGACACTTGCAAGTACTAATCCCAAAGTGCAGGGATAATGACATCAGATTTTTCATCATTGGAACTTGTTGTGCAGTTAACAAAGCCACCGATTCCTGTGATGCTCAAGACAATTTTCCATTTGAGTATATCAACTTGGCCAGATAATGGCAGTCATGTTCTCATTGAATTAAATGGCATAAAACAATTGATCCTATTCGCTAAGCCTAACAATAAAATCTCATGCAGCGCAGAATCAGCAAAAATCCTAGCAAAGCTAAACATGTGTACAAAGGAAGTACGTAAGCGCAAATGCTCATAAAGTTCGAGATGCATAGTTACAACGAATACAGGGAATATCAATAAGTTAAATCTGGTATTATTCATGTATATATGGTAATTCATTGTTTCTAGCTTCCTGTATATTCCTAACTAACGGCCATACTGCCCAGAAGTGAGAAACTACAGATTTAAAAATTTGCGCTCTTCTGTCTTATAACAAAGGGGCTAAGGCACTCCTACTTGAGTTTATCACACAAAACCTGAAGAAAGGCAAGATATAATTTCTGTGCGCTTTTACAAACTTGGTGCAAAATAAGAGGCACCCCCCGCGCCTAGGGGCGGGTGCCTTTAGTGGAATTTCGGGCGCAAGGCAGATGAGTGTCCGGTGTAAGTGGAGAGGAGTGGGAGGGGTCGCCGCCAGGAAATGTGATATGCAGGGCAGGCACTAAGTGGCGTCACCGAGGTGCGCAGGCGACCCCCCTCCCCCCCAGGGAAAGTGTTGAAAACCCCTGGACACGAGGGAGAAGCCCTCTTTGTTCTCTCGCCTCGGGTGCCCAGCAGAAGGTGCATGATGTCATATTTTCCCCCAAACTTACAGTCACAAAATTCACACCTCTTATTAAGTATTGCACATCGTAAAATATATTCACTGGTAGGAAAAACCCCCATTCTGGCCTCAATTTATTGAGAATGTCCCTGTTCAGGTTGGAGCTGGTCAAAATAATATTTTAACCCCAGTTCCATCTTATGATCAAAGAAGACTGCCATTATACGACCTGGTCTTATTTGATCAAATCTAAGTTCCAACTGTGGCAGCTGATAATGTTCTTCTACCATTTCCAATGTATCAGGGCTAACTTTCCCCCAACTCAACTCCCTGATCCTCCAAGGTTCGCCATAAGATAGCTTGATTAACAAGATCAAATGCTGAGTTCAGGGCAATGAAATATAATGGTGCCTTCTTACCTACTGTATATTTATGGCAGATCATGTATATAGGCGAATAGCTTGGACTATAGTTCCCATCCTTGGCCTGCTCCTCAGACAGGATATTTGTACTATTCACCCCACCCTTTAATAAGACTTTCCCCAATACTTTACCAGCCCCATCCAAAATGGAAATTGGCCGATAGTTGGAAGGGCAACCATAGACGCCTTTCTTGTATAGGGGCACGAAAATGGCGGAACCCCAGGAATGCGGGATGTTTGCAGTTGCAAAAGCTACATTGAGTACTCTTGCAAATATTCAGACCCATAGTGACGGATGTTCCCGGAACAAATCAGTTGGAACTAAATCTGGACCAGGAGCTTTATGGTTTTTCATCCAGCCCAGTGCTCTCTCCACCTCTGGTATTAAAATAAGAAATGGCGGTTATTTCTTAGTCATCTTCTCACCCAGGTATAGAGAATTATATCCACTGTGTCTATTATCACTGTATATGTTACTAAAATAGCTAACCCATTCTTGGGGTCCTATATGGCATTCTTGTTTATTTACTGCCCCCCTCTCAATGCAGGTGACAATTTCTCAGAATCGCTTATATTCCTTTATAGCAGCCACCTCTCTCAGCTCTGTCCAGAGTGTATTCTGCGCTTTTTGCTCTTTAACTCTCAATAGATAATTATACACCACCCTGCATCATCAGAAAAATAACGGGGTATATGTACAATCCCCTATCGCCACCACAACGTCACCTATAGTGACGTTGTGGTGGCGATAGGGGCTGCGCCTTATGTACAAGGCAGCATTAAGCCACTTAACGTGGCTTAACGCTTCCTTGTACATAAGGCCCCCTTTCACGCTATGGTTAGCGTGAAAGGGGTGGGCAGTGGGTGTTGCGGTGGGCGTTCCACGCAACACCCATTCATTTTGACGCTGCCCCCTATGTATAAGGGTGGCGTACATAGGAGGCAGCACCAATATGAAGACCAGGTCAAAACTTGTCTTAAGATGGCAAAACAAGGAGAAATGCATTATTTCTCCTTGTTTTTGCTTTTTCCATGTGTGCCTTGTGCAGCACACATGGAAAAAGCAAAATGCCATGGTTTGTTTATGTACAAAAAGGAGTCCCTTCCTGTACATAAACAAACTTTAAAAAAAAGCCATTTTGTCACTTTCATGTGTGCTGCATGAAGTAGCACGCATGAAAGCGACAGAATGGCATTTCTATGATTGTTTATGTGCAGGAAGAGACACCTTCCTACACATAAACAATCCTCCCCTGCACGCAGACACCCTTGCACTCTGGTGCAAGGGTGCCTGCGTTGGCGCTAAGTTGCTAAACATAGCGCCATCACAGGGGGAAAAGCAAGGCTGCACCACATTCTTGTAAATATGGTGCAGCCTTGCGTTTCCGAAGTGGCGGAGAGAGGCGTTAAGCCAGGAAGGCTAATGCCTCTCTCCTCCACTTCCCTGTACATATCCCCCAACTTGTCTTGCATATTAAAAAGTCTTAGAACTAGGGCTTATGAAACTCTATTTTTCATATTAAAATACTTTGCATCATACCAAGTGTAATATTTATGGGTGCCTGATGATGGCACAGAGCTTGCAATTGGCTGCGACCACAGTGACCTGATTTTAACTATCATGGAGTTAAACGAGTCCAATATCATATCTTTACAGTCTTTAGGGGCACTTAGGATGGCCCCTCCAAACGTTACTAAAATGTCATTAAAAAGGGGAATTTTATGTCAAGACAGGAGGCTAGCATTTGGCACAAATCTTTTATTCACTCCTTCTGAGCAGCACCATGAAAAGCTTCCAACATAGAACTTTGAAACATCACAATGAACTAGAACTTTCAGTTCCATAAACACTGCTTGTCCTCCTTCTTCTTCCTCTTTTGTTTGCTGCTTCTGAGCAAATAAGTATTACTTTTGGATATGTTGGTTTAGATTATTTAAGATATTTCATGGAGATTATTTACAGTATATGCGAAGGCCAGCTAGGGAACGCTTATGACAATACGCTAGCACTGTGTGAGAGTGTGTCCATCGGTTTTAAACACTTTTCCCTTTGTAGCTGGCCTTTGCGATGCATCTCCTACGCCCATAATGGCGGTGATGCATCGCGAGTGGCGCTCTAGGTTTTTTCTGATCACTGGGAACAATGGCCGAACTGGTCTGTTTCTGACACGGCTTACCGTACGCGGCTCAGCTGAAACAGTAAGCCGAATCGATCTGTTCCTCAAACGGTTCCTCGTTCGTGGCTCAACTGAACATTAATGTTTTTATTTTGCAACTGTAATGCTTAAAGTTATTAAATACTATTAAAATATGTATCAGCAAGCGAAAGACAGTGATAAATCTAGTTACTTTTAAAATCATAACAATGTCCATTGTTTGAAACCAAACGAAAAATGAATAAATCTACTGACAAGCTTGCAAACCCATATATTGGGTTTTTATAACCACCTAGAACACATATAAACCATTTTTTTGTTTGAATCTGTTTATTGCAGTTTTCTTTTGTTTTTAGTTGGTACATCTTAAACATTTTCATACAATACAATAGCTGAGCAATAGCAGTCAGTATGACATACCAGGACAAAACAGTGTAATATGGTTTATTGCTAATTATACAGTTGTGACTTAGCTGTGAGTTGCACCAGAACACCCATGTAGGGTGAGAGACTTGGTCAAATCCCATGACATAACATGCAAACTAACCATATGTACTTGCGCAAGTAAAGGGACTCCATCATGGTAACCCCTGTGAGAAACTACAGGACCGGTGAAGCACTTGCAGAGTTATACTAGTCAGCAAAAACAGAGCCACACATTTTAGTAAACGTGTGGTGGTAAACCCATACAGAACATTATATTGATTCCCATGACTCAACAGCACATCACCATCCCATCCCGGTCCCCATCCCCCACATATGGTACGCAACGCAGTCATCACTATGGTACCCAATAGTGCAGGTGGGCGTGTACGTGAGGGGTGCCAGCATAAATAGTACGAGCCATGTCAGTGCATAGTCAGCATCTGTTCAACTCATACCTCCTCTACAGAACCTCTTCTACAGTACCCGGGATACTGTCCAACACAGAAGAGTGATTAGACTGCAAATCAGCCAATATGGTATCCCAGTAAGTAGCAATATGGTATTTGTGTAGCCCCAGCGTGTCCTCCCTGTGCAGGGCCACAATCTTGGCGCATCCCCAATTGAGCATTGAGTGCTCCCAAGCCGTGGCCTCTGGGGGGCTCGGGGATTTTCCATCTGCAGGTGGCGAGAAGCATGGCCACAATGAAGCCCAGATCTAGGAAGCGGTAGGTAACCCTATGTCTCTTACTCCTGCGAAACAGTCCCAAGAGACCTACCTCCCATTTATGCAGATCTGGGAATTCAGTACAGCCAGACAATCTGGTAGTGATAGTGACCCAGTACGTATGCAAGCAGGGGCAGGACCAAAGCATGTGCAGCAAGTCAGCATTTACCTGCAAGCAGCATCATCTCTGTGATAAAAAACCTGTTGATGTTGGCAGGTGTGAGACAGGCTCTCTGTACAATGTAGAGGTGAATAAGCTTGAATTAGGCATTGTGCAGTACTTGTCTCGGGTTCTCCAGTACAACAATCCATTCCTTCTCGGTGTAGGGGTATGCTAGATCTGCCTCCCACCGGTGGCGCAAAGGAAGTAGTTGGGGAGCAGTGTGAGAGCTGAGGGAATCAGAGTACAAGTCGTCTGCCCCCTCCCATCATGTGTAGGCATTGTACCGTGAGATGCATGGGCAGTTCGTGGTCACATCCCCCCAGTGGCACCCTATCGTGGCAAGCAGTGCGTAGAGTAGCAAGAATTGTCCAGGAGGCAGGCCATCCTCCTCCATCACCTCAAAAGTCGCCAGTGTGCCATCCCTGTATATGTCCCCCAAGGTCTGTATGCCCACCTCATGTCAGAGTGCCAGTTCAGCTACCAATGTGGGCCCCCCCAGTATGAGTGTGCTCAGTAGTGCCAACCCGGGTTCGTAGGGGATCGTATGTTTAGTGATACGAAGGCATCTTTGAAAGCAATGAGTAGCAACCCCCAGTAACAGTGAATCGGGTATCCTCATTTTTGTTCAAGGGTGAAATAAGTGCAATAAAGCGGGCAAACCCCAACTGGGGGAGATCGTTGCTGTGTCCGACAGATGTAGTCCCGCTAGCCATTTCGATATCCACTGGACTTGGGCAGTGAGGTAATACTGCTTAAAATGCAGGGCAGCTAGTCCCCCTGTGTCTGTGGGTGAGTAATTTCTGCCAGACCCCCCCTGCATCTCAACTTGTTCTAAATGAATTCGCAAAGCTGTTGCTCCAACACACAGAAAAACATGCTCGGGATGTGGATAGGGAGGTTCGTAAAGTAGTACAAAAGGAGGGGCAGCACCACCATCTTCAGCAATGTCACTCTACCTGTTACCGCCAGTGGCAGTGTGCGCCAGAAGGCATCTGGGCACGCCAGGATGTCACCGCCCATACAACATTACCCACAAAGAAATCAATAAGGGAGTGGTATATGCTCACCCCGAATATCTAAATGTGTGTTGTTGCCACTCCAATCCTGTCCCACAGAGGAAAAAGCATGGGTCTGGCGGATCCGAGTGAAAGGCAAATAGGCAAGATTTCTCCCAGTTGACCCACAAACTGAAAATGGTGGCAAATTGTGGGAAGATCGAAGCCACCATGTCATGGATATTGTGAGTGTCACGAATCTACAGCAACATGTCATCTGCATATAGCGATATTACATGTATCCCATCCCCCAGTGGAATGCCCCATTGTGCTCCCCACTAGCGCAGCACCAGTGCCAGTGGTTCAATCTCCAATGAGAACAACAGTGGTGACAGAGAGAAGCCCTGTCTCGTCCCCCTGTGTATGGTAATGGCATTCAACATGAGAGGCCCTGTATTGACCCTAATCAGGGGGTTGGTATATAACAACTTCATGAGGTGAAGAAAACAGTGACTAATGACATCCTGCAGGGGGGCATGTCATGCACAAATCTTGACTTGGAAGAAGTGGTGCAAATTCAGGGAGGTATTGTGAGCTGGGACAAACCTGTTTTGGTCAGAGTGAACCAACGATAGGACCAAAGGGGCCAAGCGATCGGCGAGTATCTTGTAATCGGTACTGAGCAGCGCGAGTGGCCTATAGGAGCCAACGAGTAGTGGGTCTTTATTGGGCTTTGGTAGGGAGATGACTGATTCCTCCCTCTGGGAGGCAGAGAGACTGTCACTTGAGAGGGCGTCTTTGTACATTGTTAACAATTAGGGAGCCAATTGCAATGCATAGGTCTTGTATACCTCCATCAGCAGCCCATCCAGTCGGGGGACTTGCCCGCAGCCAACACTGCAATTGCCTCCTTAACTTCTTCCAGCGTGAGTGGGACATTCAGGTCAGTTCTCTGATCGGCGGTGATGCAGGGCAGAGTCAGGTTGCCAAAGAAGGACTCATAGTTCTACAGGCCCGTGTCTGCAGTGGACTGATATACCATTGTATACTCTCGTGTGAACTCCTCATGAATAGCGTGATGTGTATAAAGGATGAAACCTGTGTCAGAGTGTAACGCTACTATAGGCCACTGGGGCTGGTCCTGTCTGCTAAGCCAGGCCAAGAGCCGGCCGGCTCTATCCGCCGTGGCATGTGTATGGGCTGAGTGTGTGGCATAATTAGGGCATCATAATCTTTCCAGTAGAGCGACATGGTCGATCCACGCTTTTGCCAGCTCTCCGGTAACACTGGGGTCTCCAGCAGCCCATGTCTCTAAGTCTAGCAGGGTACGTTCTAACTTGGTTATGTCTGTGGTAATGGTTTGTGTCATGTGCCCTGTGCTCCAGTGCACCCGTATCATCCCCGTGGGTGGATGGGGTGAAAGGAGCGGTGAAGGGTGGCATCTAAGACCCTGTTAAAATCCCCTCAATAAGCCATGGTATGTCACTCCATCTCAAGAGTGTAGGTGACAGTGTATGAAAGAAGGTGGCTTGTTCCAAGTTTGGGGCATATATAGAACCCAAGAGCATGGGCCGGCTGTCTAGCTGGCTTGTTATCACAACAAATCTACCCTCCAGATCTAGGAGCGTGTCATCATCCACAAATGGAGTCCCTGTCCTAATTGATATGAGTACCCCACTGGCATAAGTGAAATAGTTGGTAGCAAATTAATTGAGATGTTTCAAACTTCTATGTTGGAAACTTTTAATGGTGCTGCTCAGAAGGAGTGAGTAAAAGATATATGCATAATGCTACCCTCCTGTCTTGACTAAGAACTTTGAAACATCACAATGAAGTAGAACGTTCAGTCCCATAAATGCTACTTGTCCTCCATCTTCTTCCTCTTTTGACCAAACTGCGCTGCCTTCCAAAAAGACTGGGGGTCTTTGGCCTGACAAGCAGATAAGGTTTCCCATTTCTGATCCTTCAGGTCCGCCTTTCTCTTTTTTAAGGCCAGGGTGCAAGCCTTTCTGCACGCACCAATTGCTTCCCAAACTCTGGGAGATAATATAGCCAATCACTGAGGTCTTTTTCCCATTACCATAAGGTTTTTGGGCTGAATTATCAAAGGAAGTTCGACCATTCATGAAATGAAGCCCTTGTTGTAAAAGGAATTTCGAGAGGGCCTTCCCTTTCTTATCTGCTTTCACCCGGTCATATCTGGAATTGGAATACCCCAACAGTAAATCTTCTGCGAGAACCTCTTCATTAATAATATAATCGGAGGGGTATGAATTGAAGTCCCCACAAATCAACAGCAAATGCTCACTTCAATGCTGATTCCTATCTTTGATAGTGTTGGCGTAATCCTCTCTGATCAGCTTAATGTAGCGCGTAATATTACCCCAGATTGGCTGTACCTTAGGAGTTCACTTAGTGGGACGGTATACATTAAAAATGTCTTTTATAGCAATTTTCTACCTAACCTTTGTTAGTCTCACATGTGCATTAGGAGAAAGGTGTGCTGTACCCAGTTGCTGTAACTCACAGTTTAATTTACACAATACCCGAACTAACAGGCCCCCCACTGATCCACCTTTTTTTTAAATGTTGTGCAGGTTCAATTCATTCAGCAAAGTCATCTGCATCATTTTTCAGAGTGTCCATGTTTCCTGAAAACAGCAAATTACTTGATTACTGATACATTTTAACCATTCCCTATCCTCCAATTTGCTATTTAACCTAGCAATATTCCATGATAGAATTTTTATAGGGTTCTTGTAGTATAACCTTTTCCATTCCACTGGGAAACATCATGCCACCGCTTAGCACTTTCTAGTTTGCCGCGGTTACATAACATTCTGTCAAACCCATCTAAAATCCTATTTCTGCTTTTACTTGCAAGGGTTGTGCCCAGCTATGTCCAATCCTGAATGCAGTTGTTTCTGGTTCCCCTATCATTAAAGTTCACTCTAGAATCAAGTAGTCTATCCATCCTTGGGTGACCCCCCCCCCATTGTAATACCTAAGCTATCAAACCTAGCCTTATTATATACCAGCTCCTTACTAGTTCCTAGTGTAATGATGAAGATGAAGCAAAGTAGGTTCCAAAATTCAAGTTTTAATGCAACAGCCCCATACACATCTGAACGTTGCTGCAGCTGGGGAGTAACTGTCAGCAAACGACGTTAAACGGTAACTTGGACTGTGGGGAGGGAGAGGAACCAATGGGAACGGGGAGAGGGGAATACATCATAATACCTGCTCTTGTGCAGGTGGGTCGCGTGCCAATTATTGTCATGCGCCATCAAAGGGTCGTGGCACGTGCCAACAACTGACATTACAACACACCTTCCTCTCTTGAAACACAGCAGAAAAGTGAGGAGTTAATCACACACAAAATCATTGAGTTTTTTGGGTTTGTTAATGGGTCTACCAAATCTTCCAGTGATACCATGACTAACATCTGCATCATCTGAATCCGAGTGTGAATCGACTTCATCACCAGGATTCAACGTGAGATGATCAGTAGGCTCAGAAGAAGATGGGACATTATTAACATTTGAGTCATTATCTCTAAGATACATATCATTACTTGAATTCATAGGTCTAGGTGAATTTTCTGATACATCATAATCAACCCATAAATCATTGTTACATCTGACCTTATATTGCTGTTTTGACAAAGATTGCTGGCCAACCACGGTGCATTTTGCTAATCTGCTCTATGAGCATAACCTTGCCATCACTAAGTTTAACAGCATTGTTATACAATTTGCAAATGCGAAGGGGGTTGGTGAATTTACTCTCTCCTTTCTTGACTTTTTTCTCTAGACGAACTTTAACAAAATCACCACATTTAAAAGAGTGTTCTTTGACTCTATGTCTATCATCATACCATTCTTTATAACACATTTGGGCTTTGGCTATTTTGCTTCTGATTGTTTCAGGTGACCATTCAATTTGTTTTGATGTTGGCATCCACCCTAAGTCCTTACTAATGGGTTGTCTACTTCTCATGAGGACAAACGGAGATTCACTAGTATTGACACAGGGTGTGATTCTGTACTCCCATATGAATTTAAAAATCTCCTCTTCCCAATTGAGGTTGCTATTTCTGGATAATTGTATGCTGCCTTTTATTACTCTGTTGAAGCGTTCAACGAGTCCATTCCCTTCAGGCTGATATAGTGAAGTAGTGTTGTGAGTTATACAATTCCTTTCAAGGAACGTTTTGAATGCATCTGATGTGAATTGAGGTCCATTGCCTGTCAAGACACATTTTGGTAAACTCTCATTCTTGAAGAGTTTGTCCAGAAAGGATATGACACTGGTACTATCAGCATTGTTAACAATTTTTATCTCAGGCCATTTTGAAAAGTGATCGATAACAACTAATATGTATTTGATGACACCGTCATGACCTTCAATAGGTCTGGTTATGTCCAAACCTATTCTTTGTGCAATTGTACGTCCTCCTGCAAGGAAAGAACGACCTCACTCAGCACTCAAATAGCGGCTGTCGTCGCATATCAATGTTCATTAACTTAAAACAAATTCAATTGACGTTCAATCATCACTTCAATGATGTGTTTAATGGTTCGTGATTCGTAATATATTCATATGATACTCCTCATATCCATATTTCCAATAGTAAATGCGTCAAAATGCGTCAATCAATCAGGTAACATAAATTCCCCAATGCATTTCGGGCCGGGGCCCTTCGTCAGGGGGTATATTCCTAAAGAAGAATGAAAGTATCACAATATAAACTCAAATCCAAGAGCTAACCAAATGCAAAATATACTAAATTCAATGAAAGTACCATGAGAAAATAAATGTGTAGTAATATCATAACAAAGTCAAACGACTGATCATATGCTATAACTGGTGACTTTCAAAAGTGCGACCATGCTCAATAAATACGTGATCCAGTGGATGCAAAAAAGAAGAAATATACAAACTACGAGGAAAGAAAACAAAGATCCAATAAGTTAATCGCAAAGAAACAAAAGAAATACACCCGTGCTCGGTGAACTGGTACTCGTTAAACGTGTGAATAAAAACCGAAGAAAACGTGTGAGCTATAATCAGAACAGAGTCTGTGAAAATACAAAGCAAGGAAACAAGCCGTAAGTACGCTCAAACGTAAGTGCGTGGTAAAACGAAACGAAAACGTCACTGTGTCCAACATGCAGGGTGTCGATAGTCAAAAAGACGGTGTATACCAATAGTCAGATGCCAATTGAGAAATGGTGTTACGTTCTTTGTCTGTGAGATTGAGTCTTCCCTGATCCTGCATTTTAAATAAGTCACGAATCTCCTTAGTAACAACAGTCTCGAATGTATCAAAAACTTTATGACTCAATGGTGCCATAAATTTGCTGTGTGGTCTAAGATCTAGTAGTGTTCCTGTGTCTTGGCAAGTTGAAGGTTCAACGATGTTAGTGAAAAAATGTTTAAGTCGTAAATTGCGCATAAACTTGAAAAGGCTTACTTGTGTTTCTAATTCATTGGATTTGTAAGTGGGGACGAAAGATGTTCCTTTCTGTAAAGTTCGGATTTGAAAGGCTGTTAGTTCTTTTTTCGAAATGTTAATTACTAGTTTGTCTGACTCCTGGTGGATTTTGCGATTGGTAGATCTTTTGTTCTTGAAATTTGACCTCCTGGTTCGACGGAAATTCCCTGGCCCCGTCCTAAAAAAGGTACTGGCACTGTATTCAATGCGCTTGAAGTTGAAGGGCTGGAGTCCCTGTCAAATTGTGTGTCAATATTCTTAGATGGTACTTTTCTTAATTGTGACTCGTCCGAAGATGATGTGTCTCCTTCAGTAGACCTGTTGATCCATGGTCTTTGTTGCCTCCTAGAGGCGTACACCTCGGCCCAGGTGTAAACCTCTCCGAGCTTATAATCAAGAGTATCTCTCTTAAATTTTCTTAATTTTCTTTCGTTGATTTCCTTCGTGTATTTATCCAACTGCAGATTAAGATCGTCTAATGTCTTAGTCAGGTCATCACTACTCATTTTATCACTCAAATCTTGTTTGAGTTGTACAATCTCTTTATTTAGTTCTTCCAATAAGATAGACAGTTCTTCCACAATCAAGAGAATTAAATCAAGGGAACATTTATTTAGAATTGCGTACCACCGTTCCGTGAATCGAACATTGTTTTTGCACAAAGTAGACTTCAGAGGAATGCGTAACCCCCTTGGTATACGTTGTATTTTGTGGTAACGGATCAAAGTACTAGCGTGCAACCGTTGATTTATTTCGCGTTTTGCAGAAAATAGTAGTTGTCTTACGGTTGACTGAACGGATGTAGTACTGGAAGCGGTGCATTCGGGTTCTTGGATTAGAGAATAAATTCTGTTAGTCTCTTCAACTGTAAAACCAAAAGTATCAGCTCGATTTCCTGTAAGATTGGCAATATCTTCATATGACATATTTGAAAGTTTGGGTGCAGACCGGTCTGATCAGCAAATGAAAATCCTGAAGATATGTAAGGTGCGGTCGCACTCTGGGTTAAATACAGTGATCAAATTAATCTGATAATCTTCTTAGGTGCTAGTGAGTATCACCTGCTGATCATGAAGGTGTGAAATATATGTGCAATTGTACGTCCTCCTGCAAGGAAAGAACAACCTCACTCAGCACTCAAATAGCGGCTGTCGTCGCATATCAATGTTCATTAACTTAAAACAAATTCAATTGACGTTCAATCATCACTTCAATGATGTGTTTAATGGTTCGTGATTCGTAATATATTCATATGATACTCCTCATATCCATATTTCCAATAGTAAATGCGTCAAAATGCGTCAATCAATCAGGTAACATAAATTCCCCAATGCATTTCGGGCCGGGGCCCTTCGTCAGGGGGTATATTCCTAAAGAAAAATGAAAGTATCACAATATAAACTCAAATCCAAGAGCTAACCAAATGCAAAATATACTAAATTCAATGAAAGTACCATGAGAAAATAAATGTGTAGTAATATCACTAGCACCTAAGAAGATTATCAGATTCATTTGATCACTGTATTTAACCCAGGAGTGCGACCGCACCTTACATATCGTCACAAACCTATTCTTTCCCATGGCATACTGCGACATTCTATTGGATTTAGGGGAACTTTAAAAACTTTGAGACTTTTGTCAGAGTCATTGCAACTTACACCGTCTCTGATTAAAACTTCAATTTGTTTGTCAACTCCAGGCCACCAATAGTTACTTTTTACTCTTAGTTTGGTTTTTGAAATTCCGAGGTGACCAATATGACAAAATTTAAGTATTTTCTTTTTAAGTGTGTTAGGGGGAATCGCTTTTCCAAGCCTAAATAGTACATCGTTTTCAACACTTAACTCATTTCTGAGTTCCCAAAAGATCTTAGCATCATTATCAAGGTGTCTTTCATCTGGCCACTGACTACTGATGTATTTACATATGTTTTGTAATACGTGATCCATCTTTATGTGTTCATTCCATTCATTCCTTGTAATGCCGTCAAAATCTTCACAAAAAGTAATGCTACTTTGTCATTTTCATCAGGATCCTCTCTGACTTCCATATTAGGTAATGGTATCCTACTGAGAAAGTCTGCAACTTTGTTTTTGACACCAGGCCAGTATTCCACTCTATAGCTGTAATCTAGTAACTTTACTGACATTTTACTTAGCCTTGGAAAAGCGTTTTGTAATCCTGCCGTAGAAAGAATTTCAATAAGGGGTTTGTGATCTGTGCTTAAAAGAACATTATAACCCCATATGTAAACTCTAAAGTTGTTAAGAGCCCATAAGCATGCAAGCATTTCGTGCTCAATCACTGAATATCTTTCTTCAGCAGTAGTTAACGATCGAGACGCGAAAGCTACCACCCATTCATTGTTGTCAGAGTCCTTCTGTGAAAGAACAGCCCCAAGCCCTTTGTTGCTGGCATCTGTAGTGATGAAAATCTTAGCTTTCGGATCAAAACCTTTAAGAAAAGGTGCATTGCTAATTTCTTTTTAATGTTATCAAAAGCATTCTGACACAACAAGGACCAACTGAATTTTACTTTATTTTTGAGTAATTGTCTAATGTGGTACGTTTTTTCTGAAAAGTTCTGTATGAACTTAGAATAGTATTCAGTTAAACCAAGGAATGCCCTAACATCATCTTTACTGGTGGGACAGGGTGGCTTAATAATGGCTTCAACAAGACCTTGTTTTGATTTGATACCATTTTGACTGATACTATGACCCAGATATACTACTTCCTTTTGTGCCAATTTGCATTTGTCAAGTTCAACAGTCAAACCATTTTTTTTAAAGATTTCAAATACTTTTTTCAAACGTGCATCGTGTTCCGTTTGGTCTCTGCCCATGACTAGGATATTATCTTGGAAGAACTTTATGCAAACAGTGCCCTCAAAGATAGATGACATTATCCTTTGAAAAAGCGCTGCGGCAGAATCTAGACCAAATGGTACCCGAGTGTAGCGATAGCAAACAAACGGTGTTTTAAAGGTAGTATACTTTTTACTATCAACATGCAAAGGTACTCGATGATAAGCAGACTTTAAGTCTATGGTGGAAAACAATTTCATGCCTTTAGTAACACTAAACATTTCATTAATTCGTGGCAGTGGGAATGATCAACAATTATGTTCTTATTAAGGTCTCCTAAATCAATACAAAGTCTGATTTTGCCATTGGGACATTTTACAACAACTAAGGGGGAAACCCATTCAGCAGATTCTACTTTCTCGATGACCCCATTATTAACTAGTCTGTTGAGCTCCTTCTGAACATCATCTCTAATTGATATTGGCAAATGTCGGACTTTATGCACACAGGGTACGGCATTTTCTTTCAATTCAATTTTATGTTGAAATTCGTTTAATAGACCCACATTGCCTGAAAATACATTAGGGTATTTTTTGAGGATATTGTTATTGATTTCATTGTTATCATCAATGGACATGACTGGATAATTACTGTTTGGATCAAGTATAATGCCTAAATCTGCTTGGTCATTCCAGCCAAGGACGGAGGGTCCTTTCTTCGCCACGAAGAGTTTGCAGATGACTTTTCTGTTTTTAAACTCAAATTCTAGTTCACGTGTACCAATAAATTCAATATTGTCTCCAGTATAACTTTTAGCAATCACATTGGATTTCTCAAGAGAAGCTCCTACTTTGTCAGCAAAATGTTGTTTCCATATGTCCTCATTGACTATTGTAAATGGAGAGCCTGAATCAGCTACAATGTTCATTGACACACCTCCCATTTTAATTTCACAGATTGGTTTCTTGACTTTTGTAGGATTGACATCTAAGATGTCATACTCAATGGAAAATACATAGTTGATGTAGTCTGATTCAGATTCTTCCGACTCTTTGGATTTTGCACTATTATCATCTTGTATGTATTGGACTGACTTAGCACGTTTGTACTCTTTCCTTTTGCATACTTTAGCAAAGTGGCCTATCAAACCACAAGAAGCACATTATTGAAATCTGGCCGGACACTTTTTGTAATCAGCCAGATGGAACGTAGATCCACAGCGATAACACTTTCTGTCTGAATCTTCATTAGATTTCTTCAAGTACGTTTTTTCATCATTGTTCTTTTTCTTATAATCTGCATTAAAATTATTTTTACTCTTATTTTCTTTTGCCTTGTATTTATTAGTATTTGTGGTGTTTACTAATTTACCTCAGTAGTCTCATCTAACATGGCTTTCGCACACCTGCCAGTAAGTTCTGCTTTTTTGACATAGGGCAACAACTTCTTTCAACGGGGATTCACCATTGACCCAGAGTTTATCTTGTATGTTGGGATTACTAGCGTGCATTATGATCTGGTCACGCGTGAATTCTTCTTGTAAATTCCCAAATCTACGAGTTAAGGCTAAAGCATTTATAGCAGAAACATATTCATCAATGCTCTCATTTATGCCCTGTTTTCTTTGGAAAAATTTGTAACGATCAACTGCTACACATACAACACATACAATTGGTGAAAAATGTGCATCTAGATCATCAAGAGCATGTTGAAATACATCATCACCATCCCTTGTTTTTTTTTTCTATTTGGCTGTAAGTCTTCAGACCTCCTGGACCCAGGCAATAAAGTAGAACTTTTTTCTTTTTATCTGGCGTGAAATCTTCATCCTCAACAGTTTCTATGTAATTACAAAAATATTCCTTCCATTCTTTCCATGGCATGCAAGGTTGACCTTTGATTGGCAGGAAGGGTTGTGGCTGAGATAGATTCAATGAACTTAAAGCACACATGGTGAAAAGATGTTTTAAGTCTTGAAAATATTCAATGTGGAAAAAGAAGAAAAAAAAATATATATATAATATGTATCAGATATCCGATTTTTAAGTTACAGTTGTGGTTCTAAATGTATTTGTATTTTGTTTCTTTAGAAAGGTGTGCACATCACTGTGAAATGTGCAAGAAAGATGCGTGTATCACCGATGCCATAAAGATTGACAAGCTGAATGATGAAGACACACTATTTTAAATGACAAGGTGTCGCTGTAGTTTATCTGAAGTAAGATTAACTTCTCATTTAATACCAGTTATTTATTTTCCTTGCATAAGTATTTCACTGGTGTGCGTGTCACCATTTTCACGCATTAACATTAGCTCTCTTTCTAAGTATTTTATTTTAAATTGGTGTGCGTGTCACCGGAGATGCGCACGCAGCGATTGTAGTGAGCAGTGAGGCTGAAAGCCGGATTCTGCAAAATGGCTGCCTCACGCTCGTTTAAGTATGCTTTTTATTGCCAGTTGCACGCGTTCTGAAGAAATTCTCTAGCGCGAGTTACTGATGACGTATGTGTGCATACGTCATCATTTCAGGGCGCACAATAGTTGACTAAACATCTCTCCCAGTGTACTGGTACATACAAATCTCACTGCAGTGTGCCCACAGATGGCACTGAGTTCCTCATCCAGCGCTGCACGCACAAACCACTGCCTGGGATGCTTCAACCGCTGACTAAAGACTCCGCAAGGCCCTCTCTCCAATTCACCGCAACATCTACACAGCACTGGTTTCGAGGAGATGGTGTAGATTCGAGGTATTCCGGATAAGTTGGATGTGTGGGGCTTGTCCGCTCGTCGCCACTTTGTAATGATGAAGATGAAGCGAAGTAGGTTCCAAAATTCAAGTTTTAATGCAACAGCCCCATACACGTCTGAACGTTGCTGCAGCTGGAGAGTAACTGTCAGCAAACTACGTTAAATGGTAAGTTGGAATGTGGGGAGGGAGAGGAACCAATGGGAATGGGGAGAGGGGAATACATCATAATACCTGCTCTCGTGCAGGTGGGTCGCGTGCCAGTTATTGTCACGCGCCATCAAAGGGTCGTGGCGTGTGCCAACATCTGACATTACAACACCTAGATCCTTGCTTCAGTGTGATTCCACTATCCATATCTTTTCTGCAACGTTACTTCTAGACTGATCACCCACTAGTGAATTATTGTTCTGTGGTGGCACTTGGTGGCAGGGCAAAACATCTATGCCCATAACATGCAGCTCGCCCAGATGCTTTAAGATCAGTCTACTTATGCTGAGTGATGCTAGCTCCACTTTCGTTGTTTGAATCCATCCATTCTTAGCCCGATACTTTACAAGGCTCACTATTTTTATATCCTGTGACATTATTACTCTCAGTGCTAGCACTTCATAAAAGAGAGCTGAAAGGCGAGATCTATTCAGAAGGTTAGAGATGCCAACACTCGAGAATAGATCGATGAATTCATAGTGGCAGGCAACAGCAAGAAAATCTTTTTTTTTTTGTCTATTTTTTACACTACTCCGCATGGTCTCAATGTTGTTATCCATCCTTACTGTCTCCATGGGAAATGGCACTGCTAATGGATTCAAAGTTTGTGTTGGGACTCCCAAAATCAATGGGGATGGAGCACCTTTACTCTGAGGAGTTGCATCAATGGTGTGTGTGCCTTCCCCGAGGGCGCTGGTCATCTCTTTTAATTATGTCCTCTGGTGCTTTCTCCATTTAAAGAGTTGCTTTCTTTTCTGTAATGATCGCCTTGCTCTCTTAGCCTGTATTTTCTTGGGTGACTTACTCCGTTGTTCTCTCTTGTTCCAGGATGGCTTTTTTCCAATAATCCTATTCTCTTTTGCTTCAAAGACGAGAAAAATAGGGATAGCCCATTATTCCTTGTTGGAAGTGCATCATTTATTTCTGTTTTTGTTTTTATTTTTACTCCCTAGAGTTACTATTTCACTTCACCCTGCTTCTTGAACGGGGTTCCCTTCTGCGGTTGATGCTGATTTCTCTTTATCCTTGTCCATAAACAACAACCTTAATGGGTATACAGGGGAATTCTCCTTCTTGTCATTCTGTATCTTTCCCACCTCTTTATTTGTCGAAGTCTCAGAGTCTGCATCAAGCTCCTCAGTTTGGCTGGTATTTAACTTTTCTTCGACACTGTTAATCCAGGAATGCTTTAAGAGTTCCTTTTTACCTTTACTACTTTCACTACATCCCTCAGTTCTGACTGCTTTATGCTCACCATTCCTAGGACCAAAAAATATAGGCTGATTATAGCCAGGCATATTCAGGAAGATTGAGTCACCTACTTGTGACCCTGCACTACTGCCAACAATTACTCTTGAGCAGCATTTATCGGGCTCACTATGCACCAACACTTCGGCCATTATATGTTATATTTATTAACCATTGCTTCCATTTGAGTGACCGGCACATTGGGGGCGAGTAAAGTCTAGACCAGCAGGGGAGCTAGCCAATGGGAGGAGTTAATGTCGTAACTCCCTTATAGTGACCTCTTTCTTTTCAGTTTCGACACTGCCCATATGCCTAGCTACCACCCTAGTCCCCAACTGGCCTTGGCATCCATCTGTTCTTCCTTGCTCGGCCAGTAACATTAATTTCTCATTGTTTACAGTCATGCTTATTGCTTTGGCTGCTCCAGGTCTATCGGATATTTGTGCCTGTTTGTTTTGCTGGGAGCATTAATGTTATTAGCTGGGCTGCCATCCTTAGACTCATCATTTGCCTAGATCAAATCATCAGGTACAAATGCCTGGATAACCTCCCGGGTGATTAGCTGCGCTATAGAAATCGACTGATTGATTGATTGAAACTGCCTGGTTGTTTGCCCAGTTATTTCCTACTGAAAAGTGTATATGATCAGGTTAAGCTGCAGTGTGGATGTTGCAGGCAGCTCCTCAATTGATTTAAACTGGGATGACAATACTAGTACTGCTCTCTTTGTTCCCTTTTTTCCCTTTGGGAGTATAGCAATAAGATGGTTATAAACCCTCATCGAACACCTCGGAGCCATTTGTTTGCCACCCAGCTTGTGTTACCTGCTCACAGTCAGTATAGTCTCAAGGTCACGGCCTTATATGAGTTGTTCGGCATGTATATCCAGTTGCAGTGGTTAGGTCCCAAACAACTTCTACCACACTTTATAACACCCACTCTATTTTCTTGCATTCTCCCGGCGTTCTACTGGGCTGTAAACCTCAAGACAGGCCAATCTAACAAGACCCAGCTGACATAGATGTAAACACAGACTCAATGTGAGCGGATCCGGTAGGTTATCAGATGAGTAATACCAAACAATGAGTACTATGGAATGTGGGCAGTAAAAACACTAGTACTTCTACTAAAAACCTGCTGAAAGCCTGTTTGATCTGAGAGAGACCAGTTTAGCCATCTTAGTCCAGAGTAATCCAAAGTATTTTAAGGGAAGCACTTTCCCCGTCTGTTGATCCCTGCCAAAAGATGTGGGAGAAGCCAATTTAGCAGCAACGACTCACAGAGTCACAAGAATCACAAGGTATTCCTGGTGCATCTGTGCCAATTTCTCGGGTTACACCCTTTCCTGATACTCTCGTCCACTGTAGCACCATACAGCATAAGCAGCAAACAATAAAAACCAGAGATGCCTTGCTGCTGGTAAGATGGTTAAAACCAGATAAAAGCCAGGTAAGTCAAGACCAGACCAAAGCCGAATCAAGGGAAGACAAAAAAAAGACAAAAAAAATGTCCACTGGTCAGGGAGAGCAAATGCCAGGGAGCCACCTTCTCACCACAAAACAAAAGAATCCACAAAAGAAGAAGGAGCCCACAAACTGCCTACTTCTTCACCTTATCCTCAGCATGCCCCAAAAAGGCCTGGTCAGTCTGGCCATTCCCGGGGACCACAACCGCTCATGCCACACACAGTGTTGGAAAATGGCCCTCTCTAAAGGGTCATCCCAAACTTTTTGCCTTCCTCCTCCTATTTTTCTGACCTTGTTTTTGTTGGCTTTAGGACTCTGCGCACTTTACCACTGCTAACCAGTGCTAAAGTGCAGGTGCTTTCTTCTCTAAACATGGTATAATTGGTTTACACCTGTTTGGCATCTTTAATTTACTTGTGAGTCCCTTGTGATGTGGTATACCAGACACCAGTGAGCCTGCAGCACTGAATGTACCATCCACACACGTGGCCTTTCAAACCTGTCTAAGGCCTGCCACTGCAGGGCCTGTGTGTGCAGTTTACTGCCACTTCAACTTGGCATTTAAAACCCTTTTCCAAGCCTTAACTCCCCATTTATTACACATACGTCACCCCTAACGTAGGCCATAGGTAGTCCACAGGGCAGGGTGCTGTGTAAGTAAAGGACATGTCTTTTAAGGTTTAGTGAAAAACAACTAAATTAGTTTTTCACTAATGTGAGGCCTACTCCTTTCATAGATTACCATTGGGAATTGCTTAATAAACTTTTAAGCTGTAATTCCTGATTAGAAAGGAGTAGCTGTGTCATGTTTCATTTCTTTGGAATCATAATGATAAATCCTCTTTACTGATAAAGTTGGATTTAACATTACTGTTTTAGAAATCCCACTTTTAGAAAGTGGACATTTCCCTGCTCTTACAGCTCTGTGGGCCTGCAGCCTGTCTCCAATACACGTCTGGGGTGGGTGACAGCGACACTTTGTGCATTCCTTCTAGACAGCCACAAATACAGGAAGGTTAGGTGTGTCTGAGTACTCATCTGCATTCTGATGGCTCTTTCTGGGCAGGTAGGGAGGGTGGGGCTGACACACCTGAATAGGCAGTGCCCTTTCCCAACACAAAGAGCTGATTACTCCCTACTGATAGTCTGGAGCCAGGGCTGGGATGAAAGGGATTGCATGCACTTCAAAAACCTTTTTGTAAGTCACCCCCACGTCATAGGCACAACTGGATATACGTACTGGGTCTCTGACCTCACCAAATCAGACATTTCTGGACGTACAACTGACTCTGTCAAAAGAGCAGTTGTGTTGCATCAAGGACTAATACTCTGCTGGACTGCTGACCTGGAAGCCTTGCTTTTCTGCTGTGCTGCCTTGCTGCTCTCTGACCCTGCTGAGGAGAGCTGGACTCTGCCTTACAACTCGAGTGATCTCCAAGGGCTTGTTGGCTTGCCTCCTGTTGCCTGAGACTTAGGGTTATCGAAGTCTCTATACCTGCTTCTGTGCCTAGTTCACTGGAAGCTGACCCAGATACTTGCACCAGAGAAATCGACACATCTCCAGTCTGCAGGTATCAGAACTGGTGTATCAACCCTCTTGCAGGAGCAGAACCAGGTGCATTGCACTTGGAACCGCCTCATTGCATCCAGCACTGCCACATTGGTACCACAGCATCACTGCCACTGCGTGGAGAATATCGACGCATTGTCCCTCCAACATGGGTAAACCCAGTGCATCGTCTTAAGAACCATTGCATTTGGAACCGGCGGTTCGCTCCATGGATCCGATGCATCATGGAGGTAGGAGTGACAGGGACAGCTCTCAAGTGGCTGCAGTCCTTTTTAGAAGATAGATCATTTCAAGTATTCGAAGATGAATTTATCTCTGAATGTATGCCACTTAGATGTGGGGTTCCTCAGGGTTCGTCCCTGAGCCCCACGCTTTTAACGTTTACATGAGTCCTTTGGCTGAGGTAGTGAAACCATTTGGTATCCAGATTGTCACCTATGCTGATGACACTCAGCTGATTGTCTCGTTAAACCAGCTCGATAAAGCTGGGTCTGACTTAGCTGGCTGTCTCGAAAGGGTGTCAGTTTGGATGGAAGGCTCCTTCCTGAAAATTAATGGGGCAAAAACAGAGCTGATGCTCCTAGGAAAACCCCTTCCTTGAATGTAAGCTCATTCTGGCCTGGTTGTTTCGGTCCAATGCCCCCCCCCCCCCCAAAGAGCAGATCAAGAGCCTTGGCGTATGGCTTGACCATAATCTTAATTTTAAGGAGCAAGCACGGAAGGTGGCAGGCAGCTGTTATGGTATTCTTAAGATGATACGGAAAATTCTCCCCCTGCTGCCTTTTCATGCTAGGAGACTATTGGTCCAAGCATTGATTCTCTCCCGGCTTGATTACGCCAACGCCCTTTATCTGGGATCCGCTTGTTCGACTATTAAAAAATTGCAGACTGTACAAAACTGTGCAGCACGTCTGCTCATGAATGTCTCTAGTCGTGAATCTGCAAGGCCATCGATTGCCACTCTTCACTGGCTCCCAATTGCGGAAAGAGTCCAGTTTAAAGCTTTGTGTATTGCACATAAGGCAATGTCAGCTAAGGGTCCGCCCATTATTCGGTCTATTATCTTTCCTTATTGCCCCAATAGATCTCTGCGCTCAGGCAATAAGTACCTGGTGTCAGTTCCCATGATAAAAAGGTCTCCGAGTGGTGGCCGTCTGTTCTCGTATAGTGTCGCGAAGCTGTGGAATCAGCTCCCCACTCACATTCGTTTGGAGGCCAACTACCTGACCTTCCGAAAACTTATAAAAACATTCCTGTTTCCTTGAAATCCGTCTTGAAGTTTCCATGAATGGAACACCTCAAGTGCTGGGATGCCTTAGGGTAGCCATGCGCTCTAGAAATGCATATTCATTCATTGCTGCCACTGCGTGAAGAAAATCAACGTATCACCTCGACTGCGGGCCTAACATTAATGCATCACTCGCCTACGCCCCGCATCTCGCTACTTGTGACCAGGATGATGGTACTGTGTCCACTCGGCCTGCGTGGCTCTTGTCCCCTGCATGCGCTCCATCTTGATCGGCTCGAACTGTTGACTTTGCCCCAGTCCAGCGCGACCTCAAGTAACCCCTAAAGGGCTTTTTGCTTTTAAGCGCTAGAACTCTTTTTTATTCTTCAAAAATTCATAACTTAACTTCTACTTATCTGATTTTTGTCATTTTGGTCTTGAATTATTTATAAAATCATCGAACTATTTTTCTTAATCTGTGTGGAGTCTTTTTGTGGTGTTTTCATTGTGTTAATGTGTGTGTTACACAAATACTTTACACATTGCCTCTTTAGATAAGCCTGACTGCTCTGTGCCAAGCTACCAGAGATTGAGCACAGGTTATCTTTTAGTGTTTATCTGACTTACCCTGACTAGAGTGGTGGTCCTTACTTGGACAGGGTGCATACCTCTGCCAACTAGAGACCCTATTTCGAACACTGGTGATCAGCGGTAAGGATAGGGCTTGTGTTTGTGCAATACCATATAGTAACTCATTATTCACTACAACTCTATACTAAGACCATTTAGAATTTTTTCAATTCTCCCTGATTGGCCTTTTGATTTTTCTGCTAAATTATGGCTCCCTCTGGATAAGCAGCACCTGTATCTATAGAAATTGATTTTGAGCTAGCCAGGTTAAAGGTCTACACTGTGCCTCAGCTGAGAGATTTTTGAACGGATTTTCAAGTTTCTACAAGAGGCTTCAGCAGGAAGATGGACCTGAAGAAAGCCTTGAGAGCCTGAGCAGATACCCAGGTTGCAGGGAATAACAATCCAGAGGAGGAGCAGGACATTTCTGAGGAGGAGGATAACCTTATTCTGAAGTCTGATATGGCTCTGGGACTGCCTGTAGAGGGGGCCAACACTGTGCCGGAAGTCGTGGTGGTTCCCAGAGCAGGGACCAGTGTCTCCTCCAAGAACGTGTCCCCAGAGGAGCTGGCAGACAGGAGGGAGGAAAGACAATTAAAGCTGGAACTTGCAAAATTGTAGCAGGCTCAAGAAGAGAGGAGCTGGCCATGGAGGAGAGGAAACTAACGAATGAGCTCAACCATAAAGAGCTGGACATAGGAGTCCTATAAGTGGGGTTCAGCAACAGAAATGGTGGCAGCATACCTGCAGTATCCAGTGGTGAATCCAGAGTCCGGATACCCAAAGATTTGGTGCCCAGTTATGTGGTGGGGATGACATAGACAAATGGGTTGCAGCCTATGAAGAGGGCATAAGGCCCCAGAGGAGTTCTGGGGTGGTAGTTTATAGAGGTATATGCTCACACTCCTTACACTAGAGGTAGAGTACCAGACATGCTACACTGCAATAAAAATCTTCCTAGTCAGTAAGTTTTGGTTGAGTCCCTAAAAGGTATAGGAAATGGTTCAGGGCCAGCCACAAGCTCTTGACGCAGACCTGGGTGGATTTCTTGGACTATGCTAGTATCAGTGGCGTAACGAAACTTGAGGGGGCCCCCCTGCAGGGTACGTGGTGGGGCCCCCTCCAGACTCAATCTGGAGCTCTACGGCCAAAGTGCGGTGCTGAGGGGGGCCCCCTGGAGGTTGGGGCCACCCCGCACCGCGGGGGCCTGTGTTACGCCCCTGGCTAGTATGGCACTGAAGGGCTGGGTGAGGAGCAGCAAGGTTGATGATTATTCTGGGCTGTACAACTTATTTTTTAAGGTAGCACATGCTTGATCTTTGTTTTACAGAGCTGCGCCAACACCTGGTTGATAGTAAACTTTCTGACCCCATGAAGCTTGCTGAGGAGGCGGACATCTAGGTCAGAACCAGAGTGTCCAGAAAGGTACCAGGGAGTGTCCCCCAGAAGGGTAGTTCAGGGTCCCTCCAAGAGAGTGTGGGGGAGGCCAAGAGAGACCCACACAGATCCCAGGCTAAGGGTGAAGGAAAGGGTTCCCATATCCCTACTGAGAAGAAGGAGGGAGGTTCTGGTGTGCGGTGGCCCAGGGCACCCCACTTCCAACCCCGCAGCTTTGAGTGTTCCCAACTAGGAAAAAAGCAGGGGTATTCTATCTGTCCAAAGAAACCAACCACTGGTGGGAATTTTACAGGGGTGGCACATGTGGCCTTAGGGGAAGATAGTTCCCAGGGGTAGGTCATATAACATGCCATGATCGCCCTCAGCTGGGAGATAGACTCAGAGGGTGAGTTGGTGGTCCCTGAGGGTGGGAGTCGTCACTTCCACCTGATGGGAGGGAATGGGGTCCCAATCACTTATCTGAGGGATATTGGGGCTAGCAGGACCATGGTTGTGGAAGAGCTAGTCTCCCCAGAGCAGTACACCGGTGAAGTGTGTAGAGTGACTCCAGCCCATGAACAGGACTTTTTCCGTCCTATGGCCCTGGTGTCCTCGAAGTGGGGTGGTGACCTAGAGAAGGGTCATAGTTAGTCCCTAGATGTCCAGTGACTGTATTCTGGGGAATGAGTTGTCCCTAGTGTCAAGAGAACTGGGAGGGGTGGCCGCCACAGGTGCCCTGACAGTTCAGCTTTCTGGGGGTACCACTCCCAAACGGAGGATAGAGAACCCCAGATGGAGGGGCAGGGAGAGGAAGGACTCACCCCTGCTGCTCTCTGACCCTGCTGAGGAGAGCTGGCCTCTGCCTTGCAACTGAAGTGATCTCCAAGGGCTTCTTGGCTTGCCTCCTGTTGCTTGAGACTCAGGGATATCAAAGTCTCTACACCTGCTCCTGTGCCTTGTTACCTGGAAGTGAACCCAGATAATTGCACCAGAGAAATTTACGCATTTCCAGTCTGCGGGAATTAGAACAGGCGTATCAACCCTGTTGCGAGAGAAGAACCTGGCGCATCACAACTGGACTTGCCACATCGCATCAAGAACCACTGTATCGGAACCATCGCATTGCCGCTATTGCGTGGAGAAGATCGATGCATCGCCCCCCCAGCGTGGGTAAACCCGGTGCATCGTCTTCAGAACCGTCACACTCAGAACTGGCGCTTCGCTCCACGGACCCGACACATTGATGCCACTGCAGAAAATCAATGAATCACCTCAACTGCAGGCCTGACATCGACACATTTCTCATCTATGCCCTGCATCTCGCTGCTTGCGACTAGGATCAAGGTACTCTGTTCACTGGGCCTGTGGGGCTCATATCCCCGGCCTGCACTCCATCATGGTCAGCTCGAACTGTTGACTTTGCCCCGGTCTAGCACGACCTCAAGTAACCCCTAAAGCGCTAATTGCTTCTAAGCACTAGAACTTTTTATTCTTTAAACATTCATAACTTAACTTCTACTAATTGGATTTGTGTCGTTTTGGTCTTGAATTACTTATAAAATCATAATCTATTTCCTAACCCTGAGTGGAGTCTTTCTGTGGTGTTTTCATTGTGTTGCTGTGGGTTTTTGTTACTCAAATACATTACACATTGCCTCTTTAGATAAGCCTGACTGCTACCAGAGGGTGAGCACAGCTTATCTTTTAGTGTGTATCTGACTTACCCTGACTAGAGTGGTGGTCCCTACTTGGACAGAGGGCATACCTATGCCAACTAGAGACCACATTTCTAACACACAGACACAGCAGCTGGCATTCACCGGCTCCCTGGAGAATCCGCAGCCCCAAGCGCGGCATGGCAGCTAGAGACAGGACCACAACCAAGACAAGGGCCAGGTTGCAGCTACAAAGCAGCCAATATCAACACTCAGCAGTCAGCAGACAACCAGGCAGAAGGGGCAAGCCTCGGCAAATTTGGCGGTCTGGGCAGACCAGAACGATGGGTGAGGGCGCTAGCATTCCCAGTCGTACGACTGCAGTATACTGCAAGTCGGCCGGCTTCAGAAACTTGGAGGCCCCCACAGCCTTCCCAGGGCTGGTGCCACTCTTAAAAGTCCCTCCACAGGCACGCCAAATCTAACGTGTCCCTGTACAGTGGCCCGGCAATGCAGCAAGTGATGCAGCAAGCAGCGAGTAGCAGGCAGTGGAGTTTGCAGGCTACACTCTGGACAAACCCCTTCCAATCAGGATTTATCAATCAATCAAGATGTATAAAGCGCAGCTAATCACCCGATAGGGTATCCAGGTGCTTGCAGGTCCCAGAAGCTTATCAGAACAGTCAGGTCTTGAGGGCCATTCCGAATTCCAGAAGCGAGGTGATGGTCCGGATATGTGTGGGGAGGCAGTTACGAGTCTTTGCTGCGATGTGGGAGAAGGAGCATCCTCCACTTCGGTTTCCGTAGATGCGGGGAGTATGGGCAAGTGAAAGGGAGGTGGAGCATAGTCTTCTCGACGGTTGGTGGAAGTTCAGGCGGTGGTTAATGTATGCAGGTCCTTGGCTGTGTAGAGCCCTGTGTGCGTGGGTCAACAGCTCGAATTGGCATCTCTTCTGTATGGGGAGCCAGTGGAGTTGCCTGAGGTGGGGTGTGATGTGGGTTCATCAGGGAAGGCCAAGGATGAGTCTGGCTGCGGCGTTCTGTATGGTCTGAAGTCTCTGTAGGAGGTGTGCGGCAATGCCTATGTAGATGGCGTTGCCATAGTCCAGTTGTCTGGTGATGAGGGCCTGTGTCACAGTGAGTCTTGTGTGTTGGGGTAGCCACTTGAAGATCTTACGTAGAATGCGCAAAGTGAGGAAGCAGGCGGAGGAGATGGCATTGATCTGTGATTTCATGGTGAGCTTGTTGTCAATGATGATTCCGAGGTTTCTGGCGTGATTGGAGGAAGTGGGTGCCATTCCTAGGTCTGATGGCCACCAGGAGTCATTCCATGTGTTGCTGTTGTTGCCAAAGATCAGTACATCTGTCTTGACATTATGTCTGAATTTCTGCCTCTCCCATTCAGACAATTACCTCCTTTCTTGATATGTCGGCAGTGTTGCAAGATGGTGTTAATGACTACACAGGCACATACTGCTGGATAACCATATCACTCATTAGGTCCAAGCACAGACGTTTCAGCTTTATTTTATAACCTCACCCAAATGGCCCGGGCTTAACCAAAGAGACCCTTAAATTCAGGGGAACAAACATGGTAATGCCAAAACTGGCAGCGGCCGTGCACACACACCACCACAATCCTACCAATCTTTAGATTAGCCGAGCAATTCACAATCATAAAAAATAAAACACATAATTCTAGGTCACACCACATAGTGGCAGTAGAGCTGCAAAGGAGGCGGGTTAGAGCTCAGGCATTCTGCTTTCGCTTCCTTATCATCGTTACCTGGGTGCTTGTGGGCCCCATTGAATTTCATAAAGCTCACATTCCTCTGAATGGTCTCTACACATGATGACTACAGTGTCGAGGATTCAGCTCACCTTCTAAGGGTACAGCTCAAATGGTATACAGAACTTGCTGTTTGCTTCAGTTTCCAGATACTTTGTATTTTGACATCATCATCAGGAAACAGGGTGAAGGAGAATGGGGAGGAATTACATCAGATACCACTGGTCTAGATTCAGGTGACTGGGTGGGACACCGTGGTGACATCAGGTGTCTGTAGCTACTCCCTGATATAAGTGTGGATGGCCTACTCAAGATTTTTGCCAGATGCATAAGCAATGCGGATGGACTTCACAAGTGTGCTGATAAATGTCTTGACCTCTCCATTAGCCTGCGGTGCAAGAGGTATGAATTTCTGATGTTTGAATTTGAATGGCACTAAGTAATCAGAGAGCTCCTGTCTCTAGAGGGGAGGCCCTTTATCAGTAGGAAAATCTTTTAGGATATCATGAACAGCCATAACCATTTCCTGTTTAGGGATGAGTTCCTCAGCGGTCGTAGTTTTAACAATCTCTATCACCAGATATTCAGAGTAGTCATATATCACTACTAGCAGCAAGGACAATCGATTGTGCTCAATTGAAATGTGGGAGAAGAGCTGGATGTTGCTAAATTCTATCTAGGACGATGGAAATGTACTGGAAAGTGATGATGCTGGTTACCTTGAATATTTTGTCTGCTAATAGATGTTGTATTGTTAGAGAGCACATACCTTTAGGATTTCATGAGGTACAGACCTCTTATGTGATTCCTCTCACTGTGTAGCTTCATGCTATATTGACTTGGAGTACTTTTACGAAAGACTCTATCATACTGACACCTGTTCCTTGCTTCCCATAGTTTACCAGGGTTTCCCCGAAGTTAGTATAGAGTAGGATAAGCTAGATTTTATTAGAGATAATGACAAAACAGGAGGATGGAATTCTGCAAATAAACCCTCAGAATCGCTTTCTCATCTTTTGTATCGCAGCCACCGAGTTTTTGGTGTGCTTCCTATTGTTTAGACTGAACTTTATTAGGAAGTTTGGATTTATTCTTGTAATACTGTATTTCTACTCATCTATATTAGCTTGTATCTGAGTCTGTAATAAAACCCTTTAACTTTCTTCAGTAGTCCTAGTCTTATTGTGTGACTAGTTGGTTACACTGTTTTTGAAATATGCAATGTATGTTTACTCCCTCTTACCTCTCACGCAACTAATAAAAGGTACACTGGCCAAGGAGAGAAATTACCGACAGGTTTAGAGCGTTCTCACGTGCGAGGTAGAACTAGGGGTTTGTTCCACCAAGTCTCCAATACAAAGAGTTTGAAAAAAAATAAAAAAATGGCATTCCCTATTTTAGAATCAATAATTTTTATTGTGCGGAAATCAGAGCAAATGCACACAGCTTCCTGCCTACATCTCAAGGCCGGCAGAGCTAGACATGAGCGTAAGTACACAGCTTTCAGGCACACAACCCGGAGGCCGGCCGCGCAAAAAGCGATTGTGTAGGGCATCTGTGTTGACTCCCCATTTAAAGACATCCATAATAAAACAAAAAGAAGACGAATGAACAACAACATAAACAAACATTCCCATCCACCCCCTATCCCACCCCCACCCCTCTCCGCACCAGTTCCACCATACGTCCTAAACCCTTATTCCAGGGCCTCTCTCGCTACAAGGTTTATGCTCATCCTGCCGATTTTTGGAGGTCGCCAAGGGGCTCTAGTGGCAGAAGCTTGAGAATCTGCAGGTATTTAGGGCATGTCACTTCTCTCAGGTCTTTCGTGAGTATTTGCAGAAAAGGGGCCCACAATTTCGCAAACTCTTTACCCTTCCCCTCCACACTGAGCGACATGCGCTCCATCGCCAGGAGTTGCCACAAGCGGTGTACCCAAGCTAGTACCTCAGGCGTCGCTGGCGTCCCCCACAGAGCCAGGATGACCTGCCGGGCCGCCAGCAGCGCCAGTGCGATCTGCCTACCTCTGAGAGATCTCAACGGGAAGGCTTTAGGGTGAGAGAGACCTAGTAGTGTGTATTCTGGGGAACGGGGCAGTGTAATCTGAAACGCAGCATCAATATCATCAAGGACCGCTGTCCAATAGCGTACCAGTTTCGGACAATGCCAAAGTAGGTGAGCTAAGGTTCCTGTTAATCCACACCCCCTCCAACAGAGATCAGTTTTGTTCTTATCCCAGCACTGCACGCGAGCAGGAGTATAATACCAATATGTAACTACTTTAAAAAAGCGGATTCCGCCCCAGCAGTGTTGTGTGCAGTATGATGTGCTCTGTATAGAACGTGTTCCCATTCCTTAGGTGTTAAGGGCCTACCTAGTTCAGTTTCCCAGCGCACCTGTGCCTTCGTACGAGGACCTGAAGGGCGTGTCATAAGCATGGAATACAGTTCAGAGATGAGCCGGCGATCATCCGCTTTGCGCACTAACCATTTTTCAAACGAAGTAAGGGGTCTGGACATGCGGGCATAATTGGCGGGCCTAGTCACCCAGTGACAAACCTGACTATAGGGAAATGCGTCTGTTGCTAAAAGACCATAGTCCTTCCGCAGTTGGGCAAAGGGTACCAGCCCCTCCGTGTCAAAAAGAGACCCAACCCGCTGATGGAGCAAGGTTTCAAAAATGAAACTTGCTTGTACGCAATCCTCCTCATAGTATTAATTTATTAAATTGTATTGTCAATACTAACCTTTGCATTCACAAACACAAGAGGGACAGAAGTTTGCTTATGTGTTTTACTAATGAATAACGCTTGTCTGTAATCCAAAATGTCCGCTAAAGCGCGGGAACCTCAATGCGCATGTCGCAACCTGATCACATGGTGTGACGTCTTTCTTTGCTTGGTGGGAAACTTCTGCTTCTGCGCAGTGTGCGCTAAAATGGCCGCTAAATGTTTTCACATGCTTAAGCTTGCTCTCATGTCATTATTAAATTGTCGTTTTCTTAATGCTACTAATGCAGGATAGTATAATAATTAATGGGGAATAGAGTAGGGAAAGTGGGCATACAGTGAAACATTTTATTTGTGATTTTAATATTTTCTTCTTGCACTTTTAGTAATTCGTAAACTTGGGCCTGGGTTGGTGACTTGAAACTTGAGAGACAGATGGTTCTGCGCATGTGTCCTGTGTGCCTGCCAAGTGAAGTCAACTTGGACGTCTCCCAAGGCCATGACCCATTGGCCGAAGATGCTGTACTTTATGTTTCCTGTGGACAAATTGATACTTTTCCCCTGTAAAATGTATAACATTTGTCGTGAGACGGGTGGGAAATAAAGCGAATGTATTAATTTGAAGGGGAGGGAACGTAAAGACAATAGGCTTTACAATTTAGGCCAAATCGATATGGTGCGAGAATCCACCCCCTGTCCCTGTCCAATCAGAAGTAGTGGTCCCATATTTTAGCAACATTAAGGGGAGGTACATGGGCGTAGAAGGGTATCATAGAATATAGCATTAGTTAATTAGTCGGAGCATGCTTTTCACGAAGAACAGGCGTCCATGCTGCGAGAGAGCTCTTAGCTCCAGACTGCCATGCTGATCGGTTGCTGACTGAATCCCTGTCCAGAAGAGGTCCTGAGGAGGGGGCGGCGGAGTCCATTAGAACGGGAGAATCGAGGAGAAGTCGAGTATCAGAGAGGGGAACTGCGCAGGCGTCGTTGTAGAGAGGTCACCGGTCCTGTCCTGATCCTGGAAGAAGTCTTTGCTCTTCATCCTTCCAGGGTCCTATCTTTTCCAACTCCTTGGCCAAGGGGCTTGGTTCTCGCATTTAGGTAACTATACTGCAACCTTTAGTTGCGCTGCTGTCTCTATCTTCTCCTCTTCCTTAAACACCGTCATTGATTAGCAAAATCATTTCTATGCTTTTTCTTGGGTATTTCAATCAAGTACCGTGTTTTCTGTATTTTACTCTGCTAAAACTTTAGATAAACATTTTAAAACTTCCTGACTCAGTGGTTATTTCAGGATTATGAACTATATTGAATGTCACTCATTTTAAATTTCCCAATTGGCAAAGGATCCATTGGTAAGTTATTACTCTTCAATCAGAAGGTAATTGGTAGCAGGGACTTTGATAAAAGAGTACATCTGACACCCAGCGTAAGTATTAGTGTAGTATGAATGTATGGGCCCAAGTGAGTATATGGTGTATGAATGCTGTTGGCTAATATTGCGCTGGATCAGTTTTCTGGTAAGCAGAGGACGGTTATGGTTACTCTTTGTTAATTGGGTAATGAGAATTTTATTTGTATTTTTATGAACTAACATCCGCTTAAAAGTTTGAGTTTGTTATATGTTGTCCAGAATACCCCGGGGAAAAAAGAATAGTGGGTGGCAAGTGGAAGCCATACTGCAGTGAGGTTATCTGTCAGGCAGAATTAGTACTGAGAAGTTAAGCAGGACTTTCAGTACTCGTTAGGGACTCTATGCGTGTGAGTAATAGCAAAAAGGGTACGCTGATAAAAATTTGATGTTATATCACCTAGTAAGGGTAACATTGGAGAAGTAACAGGTACTTCTGGAGCTTGTGTGAAGAGTAGACGGAAGTGTTTTACTCGTAGTATATGTTTTAGTAAACGGAAAGGTTTTACTAAAGTGTGGAAGAAACTATCCTTTTCAAAATTAGTGGAAACTGGCACGATAGCGAATGTTTTATGTTGTTACTGAAATTTAATTAAGATTTATAGAGAAAATAAGTTTGCGTACATTTTTGTAAAGGGAGGGTCAGTTGCCGGAGAGGGAGCTGACGTCACAAAACGCCGCGCTGTGGTAGGTTGAAACAGCGGGTGTGGAAAAACCCTTGTAAAGGAGGGGTCAGTAGTCAGGAGTAGTACTGACGTCACAGGTGCCGGGCTGGGATTGGTTAAACCAGCGAGGACAGAAAAGAGCAGATTGTAAAGGAGGGGTTGACAGAGAAACGTCAGCAAAAGGCCGCGCAAGGATTGGCTCGGAAATAAAAGATAGCAGACATTTGATTGGTCGAAATTATAGAAGCAAAATTCTTAGTGGATAAGGATTGCATGTTAAAACGCGATCCTACTTTAACAGGAACTCGTCCGGATAGGAGATTCCTAGGTTTTGCAGAATATAATTTTGTACACAGAAGATTAGATAGAATGTACGGAGAAAGGAGAAAAATGTCATTCTTACAAAAGATTAAGAATTATTTTAAAAAGGACAAACCAATCAAAACTAGAGAAGGAATTATTATTCCACCAGCTAAAACGCCAGCATCATTTATGATGATGGAGAGAGGTTATCATACTTGTGTATGGATGGAGAATTGGATAGAATACACCAAAAATGATGGAATATTAGCATTTCCCCAGAATGGCACGTTCAATGGGCGAATTCTTCAGAACTTGAGATTGAGGATGAATGATTTAGAACCCAGACCTAGATTAACCCAGTACGAAGCTCTAGAAGAATGGGAAACCGAGGCATTTGAGCGGGATAGATCTAGAAGTAATAGGAGCTACCCAGGATTTTTCCCCAGATATTTACGTGAGTTGAGAGAGGGTCAGATGAAACAATGGAGAAGGGCAATGATTACAGAAGGACTGTATCCATTATTCACAGAAGGAGAGAAATCAGGAGGAAAATGTACAGAAAAGACAAAACATTTAATGAGAAATGAGGAATCTAAAGACGAATTTATGGAGGAAATGTTAAGAAATCCCCCACCATATCAGGAAGGGACAAGTGGATGCACCCCAAGTGCACCACCAAAAACTCCATTAGTGCCACAGGTAATGCATGAATTCACCACGAGTAGAATACTTCATGACAAAGAAAAAGAAGCCCTAGAAAAAACCAGAGCAGAATTAATACAGAAAATAACCCAGATAAAAGTACATCCTGATTCGTTGACCATACCTGTAACAATTGGTCCAGTAGTTCCATTATATGGTACTCAGGGAAATTGTCCTCCACCCATACTTGCACCTACTCCTGTGAGTAATCCCAGACCTGAAGCTCCAGTTATAATTGAGGATCAATTTAGTGACTGTGAATCCACAATATCACTTATGGACTTGCCTATTCGAGGTTCTGTAAATAGTACTCCAAGAAAAGATGTACCTGGAGGTTCAAAAGATGTAAGTTTAGTAACTTCATCGGGAGCAAAAAGTGCTACCATAGTAACACCTGAAGATCTAGAAAGATGGGTGCAAGGGTCAGTTAAACAGTGCACACCTCCGAAAATAATGGACATTCATAAATTAAAAGTCGAATTAGAAGAAATAATAGCAGGAAATGTAGGACTAGAACGCTTAAATACCTATGATGAAGAAGAATTATTGTTCTTATGCAGGAGTATCACCAGAAATGTAAGTATATTTCATGAAAAATTATCCAATTTAGCACTACAGATGGGAATAGAAATAGGGAGATCAAAGGTACTACAGAAACCCTATAGAGCAGAATTTTCAGACAAAGATTTAGAAAATATGAATGCCTCTGGAAGAAGACTACAAATAAGAGAATTAATGTTAGTTTTGCAAAAATGGGGAGACCTAGATAAATGGAAAACTAGGTGGGCCAAGAAAAAGGAAGAAGCACGAACAAGTAGAACAGCATCAGAATATGTGATGAAGGAAACAGGGAAAGCAGACCAGATGTATCCAATGCGAGAAGTTGCGGGAGGAGGATATGTACATGTCCCATGGAGCAGACAGGATATTTTGTCATTTACGAATGATTTTCCAAAATTGAGAGAAAAGCCAATTGAATGGTACAAGCAGGTTGAAAGGTTTGTGAAGGTGTCAAAGGTATTGTTGAAGGATTTAGATGGTTTGTTTGACATAGTGGTACCTGCCGATTTGTGGACAGATTGTAAAATTACAGTCGATTGGCCTAGTGATGAATATCCTAGAGATCCGAAGACAGGTGCCCCGTCAAATGATGTAATGAAAAAGTATCAGCAGGTGATAACATACCTGAAAGGGAAAATACCCCGAAAGAAACAGATTGGGTGAAAATAGATCGAACCACCCAAGAAGCCAGTGAAACAGTACATTCCTATTATGAGCGTCTATTGCAGGTGTTTAAACAGTATAGTGGATTTGAGGACATTGGAGACAAAAACATGAGTCAGTTTGTGTATCGATTTGTTTATGGTCTGAAGCCAGAGATTTGCCAGATGATTAAACAACACATGCTGTGTTGGCAGGGAAAGCCCATAGATGAAATTCTGAAATATGCGAAATATTGTGGAGACGATATTGAGGATAGACACAAGAAATTACAAGAAAAGGTGATGTGGGCACAGGTGAAAATGGCAGAGAAGCAGGGAATTAATTTGGAAAATCCGAGTGAAAATCAAGGAAAAGATTCTGGAACGAGTGGTGATACGGGAAATGGTGGAAAATTTAGAGGACGAATGAGTAGAGAAGAAGCTAAAAAGAAATTTCCTTGTCATGGATGCGGAAAATTGGGGCATTGGAAGGACGAATGTAAAAAGATTCGGAATAATAATGGCCCAAATCAAAACTTAAATCCACAGACGCAGAATGACTCACAGCAGGGTGTAAATCCCCAGAGTCAATTACCACCTCCACCTGTTCAGGGTAATGTAAGCAGAGCAAAGCACGGTACAGACATTGGATACCCAGGAGGGAGTGGTAAGAATGATTATATGACATCACAATTTCTTTTGCAGGACAATTACTGTGAATTCAACTCATGACTGTGCCTAGGAGAGGGGAAGAAGGAGTGCGTACTTGGCGCATCCTTACAGGTAGATCAGTCTGGTCCATATGTTGAAGGAAATGTGAAAGGTAATGATATTACTTTCCTTTTGGACACTGGTGCTACCAGGTCTACGGTGAGATCAGCAGATATCCCAGACCTTCCTCTCTCTGGTGAAGATATCCAAGTAGTAGGGGTAGCTAATCAAAGAATTAGAACGCCTCTTACAGAACCAATGGAAGTCAAAATAGGAAACTTCAGAGAAATGCACCAATTTGTAGTGTGCGATTCTAGCCCAGTGAATTTATTAGGTAGGGATTTATTGTGCAAAATGAACTGTACAATTTTCTGCACGCCAGATGGTGTGGCAGTTCAGACACCAGATGAGGACCATGTATATAAAATTTTGGTTGCAAAACAAGGTACAGAAATAGACGAAATGTTTTCGTTAATAACAAGAGATGAGTTGCCAGAAGAAATAAAAGGTACAGTAAACCCCATGGTATGGGATTTCACGGGAAAAGAAGTAGGACTTATGGCTAAAATAGATCCAGTTAAAATTACGGTAAAAGAAGGTGCAATTTTCCCAAATACTAGACAGTATAAAATGAGTGCAGAAGTAAAAACAGGAGTTATTGAAGAAATCAATCGAATGGTAGAACAAAACATCCTAAAAGAAGTAATGAGTAGCCCATGTAATTCACCAATCATGGGACTAAAGAAACCTAGTGGAAAATATAGGATTGTTCAGGACCTGCGTAAAATAAACAAGATTGTGGAACCATGTTGTCCCATAGTACCAAATCCTGCAGTAATTCTATACCAGATCTCTTGGAATGCAGGATGGTTCACAATAATTGATTTGTGTCAAGCATTCTTTTCAATACCATTGCATCCAGACAGCCAGTATCTTTTCTCATTTAAATTTGAGAACAAGGTCTATGTGTGGAATCGTGTTCCTCAGGGGTACACAGAAAGTCCTTCCATCTTCAACCAGATACTGAAAAAGTGCCTGGAAAAACTAGTGATGCCAGGAAGCTCAGTCTTAGTCCAATATATCGACGACTTATTGGTGGCGTCGACCACCAGAGAAGACTGTGTTGTTGACTCCATAGCATTATTAAATCTTTTGGCTGAGGAAGGGCATAAAGTCTCACCTGAAAAGTTACAGTTTTGCAGGACAGCTGTTAAATATCTGGGACATCAAATTGAGAGGGGAAAAAGAAGAATAACCTCTGAAAGAGTAGAATTAATAAAGAGAATGCAAATGCCTGTAACCCAAAGACAAGTGCGGATGTTCCTAGGAATAGTAGGCTACTGTCGACAATGGATACCAAATTTTTCCATGTTAGCTAAGCCCTTAATTAACATGACGAAAAAGAAAGCAAAGGACCCTGTTGAGTGGGAGGATGAAAGTGTAGAAGCTTTTGTAAAATTGAGAAACGCACTTTGTTCAGCACCTGCCCTAGGCATGCCTGATTATAAAAGAGAATTCGCATTATTCTGTCAAGAGAGAGAAAATTGTGCACTTTCTGTCCTAACTCAGAGACATGGACTAGACAGACGTCCTATAGCGTACTTTTCTGCTACATTGGACCCAGTAGCAGCCGCGTTGCCAGGATGCTTAAAAGCAGTGGCAGCAACTTGTTTGAGCATTGAACAAAGCGAGTCAATTGTGATGGGACATCCTGTAAAAGTGTATGTTCCACATGCAGTTGTGATTCTATTGACAAGAACCCGAACTCAGCATCTTACTCCTAGTCGGCTGACTAAATATGAGAGGATAATAATGGGTGCTGAAAATGTGACCATGGTAAGGTGTACAATAATAAATCCAGCAACTTTATTGCCGGACCCATATCATGAAACAAATAAAGATGACGAAGAAGATGAACATGATTGTGTACAAATTACAGAATTATGTACAAAACCACGCCCAGACATAGAGGAACAGCCTCTTAAAAAGCCAGACAGGGAGCTATTTGTCGATGGTTCATGTCAAAGACATGAAGATGGTAAACTAACTGCTGCCTATGCGGTATGTGAATTAACTGGAATAGTCGAAGCATCCTATTTACCAGGAGTAAAATCTGCACAAGTAGCTGAATTGATTGCTTTGATAAAAGCTTGCAAAATTGGGAGGAATCAGAGAGTGACCATATTTACAGATAGTCAATATGGTTACGGGGTTGTGCATGATTTTGGCCAACTGTGGATGCAGAGGGATTTCATGACTTCTTCAGGATCCCCCATTAAAAATGGACAATTTGTAAGGGAATTGCTAGAAGCAATACAATCACCAAAAGAATTGGCTGTGGTGAAATGTGCCGCACACCAGTCAGGAGATGACTGGGTGGTAGTCGGCAACAGATATGCAGACCTGGTGGCTCAACATTGTGCCAAAACCAGAACGTCAGTCAATAAGAGGGTGGAAAGAATGGGAATCAGCTGCCAACTTATGCTGTATATGCCACCTGAAACATGGAATGAGGTGAAGAAATTGCAAGATGAGGTTGATGAAAGTGAGAAAAATTTGTGGATTAAAGTGGGTTGCTCCCAAAGAGGAGAAGATGAAGTGTGGATCAGTGCAGATGGCAGACCAGTCATGCCAGACTGTTTACTCTCACAAATGGCTAGAATGCACCATGGAGACACACACATAGGGAGAGATGCAATGATTAGGCTGTTCAGACAAAATTGGTACAATCCCAAATTCAGGGCTGTTGCAGAGAGTCTTTGCCAGAGATGTCTAACTTGCCAAATGCATAATCCAGGCAGGAAAACGATAATTGGGTTTGGAAAGATTGGAAAGGCAGAGGGCCCATTTATAAGACTCCAGTTCGACTTCATACAGTTACCACCATGCAGAGGACTAAAATATGTACTAGTCATAGTGTGTCTGTTTTCAAAGTGGGTGGAGGCTTACCCTACTAGGAGAAATGACAGTATTACAGTTGCAAAACTGTTGTTACGTGAGCTCATACCTAGATTTGGTTTCCCAGTATCTTTGGAATCAGATAGAGGAAAACACTTTAATAGCGAAGTGATCCAGATAATCTGTGAAGCATTTCAAATCAAGCAGAAATTGCACTGTGCATATCGCCCAGAGGCTTCTGGAGTGGTTGAACAATTAAATGGCACTATAAAGTCAAGATTGGGAAAAATGTGTGCATCAACATCATTAGAGTGGCCAGACGCATTGCCACTTGTTTTGATGGGACTCAGAAGCATACCTGACAGAACGACAGGATTAAGCCCTCATGAAATAATGATGGGAAGAGCAATGAGACAAACACATGTTCCCACAAACAAATTAGTAAATATATCTGATGATATGGTTCTGGATTATTGCAAAGGATTGGCTGACCTAGTGCGTTCTGTCTCTCATCAGGTTGGAGAAGACGCAGTTTCCAGGCAGCCTGAACTAGAACATGATCTGAATCCTGGTGATTGGGTGGTAGTGAAGAATCACACCAGAGAAACGTGTCTATCACCCAGGTGGAGCAGACCTTGTCAAGTTATATTGACCACCAATACAGCAGTGAAGTGTGCAAGATTTCCTAATTGGATTCACGTAAGCCACACAAAGAGAGTACCAGACCCTGAAGAGGAGAATTCACAGACAACACCAATCACTGAAGAAGCTGAAGGTTGCCCAGCAGAGGAATCTCAGGATCGAGGTTCGAGAGAAGCTGACGGAGAACAACCGAGCACAAGTCAGGATTGGATACCAGTGGTAGAAGTTCCTGAAGTATACCACAGAACGAGAAATCAAACTAAATTGGAAGAAATTGAAGAAGATCAGATAGGTGAAGAAGAAGCAGTTCAGGATCAAGAAGAAAAGACAGTAAAAGATCCTGAACAAAATAAGATAGGGAAAGAAAATTGGACACAAAACAGTGAAGATTTAATAGACTTTACACAGGAACAGACAGGTCTAGAAGAATCCGGTCAGGCTGCAGAAGTTCACAGTGCAATAAGCCCTGATCAGAAGCAGTTAGATCAAGAAGAATTCACTAAAGAAAAAGGGGTTGATACAAATGAACATAAAGAAATAAAAAAGAACAAGGTCAACATCTTGAAAGACATTGTGGAGCTACTGAAGAAAAACAAATTAGACCTGAAAAGGAGCAAACAAGAAACACAGTAATTGAAGAAAAAGAAACAGTGCTAAAAAGTGAAATTAACGAGATCCCTGAAGACGAAAGCAAAGAAACAGTGCCAACAAAGAAAACAAGAAAAGGAGATCATTGGCCAAGTGTCATTAAAAGAGTAAAGTACCACATAACAACCAGAAGTGAAGATCCAGAACAAGTACCTGAAGTAACAAGTCAAACTGATCAAGAGAAAAAGTCAGGAAAAAGAAAAAGTAAAAGACTGAGACTTGTGAATAACAAATTCAAGGGTCCTGACTGGACTTATATTATTCTTGAAGATTTTGAAAGCTCAGAGTCAAGTGACAGTGGTGGCGAAGGAACAAGTGCAGAACTAACATACGAAGAAGAAACAAGACCACCCTGACTAAACAAAAGAATCCTCTAAAGAAAAGAAGAAGAGATAAGAAGAGCAATCTTCCTTGTCGAAAAATGCCTGACGATAGAGTTACTGGGAGACCAAAACGAAATTGTTGTAGGAGATGCTGTGCAATCTGCATATGTAGTCTAGTATTGGTGCTTATAGTATGGTTAGTCCTGATTGTAGCAGTTCCTTACCTTATGATAATAGATAAGAAGATTAATAATGAAACTAAAGGGAGGACAGCAAACATGAAGGGCAATAGAGTAGAATTAATGGCAGAAGATGAGGCAGAAATTCATCATGAAATAGCTGATAACGACACTAGTTTAAATGTTTTCACAAAGTTATTGTTTCAGTATGTAGACACAATGGAAGTTAGTAATTGTTATGTCTGTATGAAGTTACCTGAATCAGTAGCGGAAGGATTAACATACCATCATTTACCACTGACATATGGCATCTCATGTAGTGTATTAACAAGTTTATTTTATAGAACAGGTAGGCTACAGTATTATTATTCAAACTTAGATGTGATATTTTCTGAGGTTCCGATTCGCAAGAGTATGAACCCAGTGCTTAGTAGTCAAGACGCACAGTTTATGGGAGAGTTTTTCTTAACAATGAAATCGATAGACATAACACATGCACATAGACACAATCTAACATGTTCTTTACTAGAAGAAGAAAAGATATTTTTGAATTTAGTAGAAGATAGAAGACATGATTTTCAAAAGAAAGCTTCAGAGCATAAGGCTCAGTTGCCACCTTGGGCGGAGAAAGAAGGGAGTTATACACCTGGTAAAGCTCAAGCTGCAATGGCTCTGGATTTCGTAAAGACAGGGAAAATTTGTCTTCATAGGTTAAAGACTGATTATAACAATGTTTTCATCGGTACCAGTGAATGTGAACACAATTTTCTAATTCTTGGAGGTTGGGGACTCAAAGGAGGAACAGATTCAGTTTTTCCTGGAATTTATTATGTATGCGGGAATAAGGCTTACTTTAGGCTTCCTGCACGGTGGTATGGAAGTTGTTATTTTGGAATAGTTTTTCCAAAGATATACCACGTAAAAAGAAACACTGGAAGCAATGAAAACAATAATGAATTAATACGTAGTAAAAGAGCTAGTTTTTCAGAAATTGTAGGTGATATATTTGGTGCATTGATACCTTCAGTGGGAATAATTCTGAACTCAAGGAAAATATGTAAATTGTCTACAGTAGTTGATCGTTTATCAACGGATACTGCTGGAGGTTTTCTAATGATTAATGCGGAGATGGTTGCGATTAGATCTATGGTGATGCAAAATCGACTTGCTCTTGACATTCTATTGGCAAAAGAGGGAGGAGTCTGTAAATTATTGAAGACGAAACATTGTTGCACTTATATTCCTGATAAGAGTGCAGAAATTGGAACGTATATTCAGAACATAACTAAACTTGAGAAAGAACTTAAACCACTGGAAGTTGATAGTGTATGGGAAAGATTGACAAATAGTATCTCGTCAATTGGAACCTGGTTTGCTAATATAGGAAAAGGACTTATAGGTCAAATATTAGTACCCCTAGCAGGGATAGCAATAATAATATTGGCAATAACAATATGGTGCAAATGCTGTAGAAAGAGTGGAACATATAAAGTGACAGGAAAAGGAAAGAAGAGAAAACTAGATGAAATAGAACTTGAAGAATGGAGAAGTGAATTATACAAAAAGTTGAAAGGGGATGTGAAAAACAGAAAATGTAAAAATGAGAATGAAACGAATTGCTAGAAGTTGGCATCTGATTGAGGGTAGTGTTTTTGATGGCTCAGAAACGCCATCAGAGAGGGGATTGATGGAGCAAGGTTTCAAAAATGAAACTTGCTTGTACGCAATCCTCCTCATAGTATTAATTTATTAAATTGTATTGTCAATACTAACCTTTGCATTCACAAACACAAGAGGGACAGAAGCTTGCTTATGTGTTTTACTAATCCAAAATGTCCGCTAAAGCGCGGGAACCTCAATGCGCATGTCGCAACCTGATCACATGGTGTGACGTCTTTCTTTGTTTGGTGGGAAACTTCTGCTTCTGCGCAGTGTGCGCTAAAATGGCCGCTAAATGTTTTCACATGCTTAAGCTTGCTCTCATGTCATTATTAAATTGTCGTTTTCTTAATGCTACTAATGCAGGATAGTATAATAATTAATGGGGAATAGAGTAGGGAAAGTGGGCATACAGTGAAACATTTTATTTGTGATTTTAATATTTTCTTCTTGCACTTTTAGTAATTCGTAAACTTGGGCCTGGGTTGGTGACTTGAAACTTGAGAGACAGATGGTTCTGCGCATGTGTCCTGTGTGCCTGCCAAGTGAAGTCAACTTGGACGTCTCCCAAGGCCATGACCCATTGGCCGAAGATGCTGTACTTTATGTTTCCTGTGGACAAATTGATACTTTTCCCCTGTAAAATGTATAACATTTGTCGTGAGACGGGTGGGAAATAAAGCGAATGTATTAATTTGAAGGGGAGGGAACGAAAAAGACAATAGGCTTTACAATTTAGGTCAAATCGATATGGTGCGAGAATCCACCCCCTGTCCCTGTCCAATCAGAAGTAGTGGTCCCATATTTTAGCAACATTAAGGGGAGGTACATGGGCGTAGAAGGGTATCATAGAATATAGCATTAGTTAATTAGTCGGAGCATGCTTTTCACGAAGAACAGGCGTCCATGCTGCGAGAGAGCTCTTAGCTCCAGACTGCCATGCTGATCGGTTGCTGACTGAATCCCTGTCCAGAAGAGGTCCTGAGGAGGGGGTGGCAGAGTCCATTAGAACGGGAGAATCGAGGAGAAGTCGAGTATCAGAGAGGGGAACGGCGCAGGCGTCGTTGTAGAGAGGTCACCGGTCCTGTCCGGATCCTGGAAGAAGTCTTTGCTCTTCATCCTTCCTGGGTCCTATCTTTTCCAACTCCTTGGCCAAGGGGCTTGGTTCTCGCATTTAGGTAACTATACTGCAACCTTTAGTTGCGCTGCTGTCTCTATCTTCTCCTCTTCCTTAAACACCGTCATTGATTAGCAAAATCATTTCTATGCTTTTTCTTGGGTATTTCAATCAAGTACCGTGTTTTCTGTATTTTACTCTGCTAAAACTTTAGATAAACATTTTAAAACTTCCTGACTCAGTGGTTATTTCAGGATTATGAACTATATTGAATGTCACTCATTTTAAATTTCCCAATTGGCAAAGGATCCATTGGTAAGTTATTACTCTTCAATCAGAAGGTAATTGGTAGCAGGGACTTTGATAAAAGAGTACATCTGACACCCAGCGTAAGTATTAGTGTAGTATGAATGTATGGGCCCAAGTGAGTATATGGTGTATGAATGCTGTTGGCTAATATTGCACTGGATCACCGCTTACAACCTTCCTCTCGCCACCTCTGAAACACTGTCGATGCCTGTCCCGGGGGAAAATCAGGGTTATCGACAATGGGGGACATAGGTGAAGGGAACGACGTCCACCCTTTCGTCAAAGCTAATCTATCCCAGACCTTGAGGGTAGGCGAAGTGACCGGAGAGGAGTATAGCCCCCAAGCTCTATGTTTGCGGGGTAACCACAGTTCCCGCCAAATATTCACCCCGCGACCGATTGATCCATAAAATTCCAGTGTTTACTAGACAGAGGCCTATTCCATTCCACTAGGTATCGTAGACATGCTGCTTGGTAGTAGCCGCCTATGAACGGGAGACCAAGCCCACCCTGCGCTTTCGTGTTTGTCATTTGCGCGAGGGAGAGACGTGACTTTTTCCCCTCCCATACAAACCTATTAATAAGGGACTGTAGTTTCTTGAGCGTTCCAGGTGGTGGGGTCATCTGCAGCATCTGAAAAATATACAAGATACGCGGGAGCACCGTCATTTTCACCGCCGCTATCCTCCCGAACCACGCCAGCCTAAGACGCAACCAGGTGTCCAGCGCCTTGGCCGTGTGTTCCAGCAGCAGGGCATAATTTAGCGAGACCGTCCTCTCAATGGTCGGCGTCAACTTAAACCCCAGGTATGTTATGTCCGTGTGCGTCCAGTGGAATGTGAAATCCCTTTGCAGGGACTCTACATCCTCAGGGGGAATTGAAAGATTCAGGATCTGTGATTTCCCTAAGTTGACTTTAAAACCCGAAACCTCCCCGAAGGCAGCGAGTTCGTCTAGTAAAGCGGGCAGTGTCGTCTGAGGCTGTGTAAGCGAGAGGATCACATCATCTGCGTACAACATGATTTTGTGGACGTCCGCCCCGAACTTAAGACCAACGACACTATGGTTAGTTCGGATCCGCTGAGCGAAAGGGTCCATATAGAGCGCAAATAAAAGCGGGGACAGGGGGCAACCCTGTCGTGTCCCTCGGGCGATGGAAAAAAATGCCGACCTGCACCCATTAACCCGTACAAACGCCTTAGGTGTACAATATAAGCACCTGATCCATTGCAGGAAGTTATCACGAGCCCGTATCTGCGCAACACTGCGAATAAATAGTCCCAACCTACGCGATCAAAGGCCTTTTCGGCATCTATTGACGAGAAAGGCCTGTTTTCGCGACCGCTGTATGCTATCGATGAGGTGCAAAAATCTTTTGGCATTGTCTCCCCCTTGTCTAGAAGGGATGAAACCCGATTGATCCGGGTCGACAATGTCGGCCATGAGGGGGTTAAGGCGCGATGCTCAAATTCCCGCAAAGAGCTTCGCATCAATGTTAAGAAGCGAAATGGGCCTGTAGGACCCGCATACCTGTGGGTCCTTACCAGGTTTCAAAATGACAGAGATCGCCGCTTCAGACATCGAGGGCGTCACTTCCCCTGTTTCGAGAAAGGAATTAAACAATCGAGTTAAAAAGGGAGCCAGCTCCGCACAGAACGTTTTATAAAAGGAGGCCGGGAATCCATCCGGACCCGGTGATTTGGCCACTTTCAATCTAGAGATGGCTGATATCACTTCCTTGATGCGGATTGCAGAGTCAAGGTCTTCTGTCACGGTTTTGGGAAGAGGCGTTATGCCACATGTGTCAAGATATGCAATTGGGTCTTGCGGTGGCGGATTTTGCTTCGTATAGAGAAGTTGATAAAAACTGAGGAAGGCGTCAACAATCCTATCGTCCGTGGACTGTTCTACACCAGAGTGATCCCGCACCGTCTGAATTAAGGACGCCTGCGTCTTAGCCCGCAACCTATGGGCCAACATCTTCCCGCACTTATCACTGCTAAGGTAAAATTTGTGTTGCAGCAGTAGGAGAGCATGTTCCGCTCTGTCCAGGTCTAAGTGTATCAGCATTCGTCTGCGGTTCTCTAGCTCTCGCCACACTCGCGGAGCCCCTGTGCGCTTATGAATTGCCTCCAGCTCTCCTACCTCCCTCTCTAACTCAGCGTGTTTTCCTCTGCGTATGGTATTGTAAGTTGCCGCAATAGCAATAAACTCCCCTCGTGCCACCAGCTTCAGAGCCTCCCATACCGCCGATAGAGAAGTGGACCCCACATCGTTAACTTGGAAGTAATGTACTATAGTGTCTCGCATGCGCTTAACCACATCCTCAGAATGTAACAGATTCTCTCTAAGTCGCCATCCGGGAGGGAATGCTCGTGTACGCTGCACAGGCAAAAGGACGGAAATGAGGGCGTGATCAGAAAGAGAACGGGGAGTAATTGCAGAGGAATGCAGGCTAGCCATGAGTGAAGTAGAGGCCAGAAAATGGTCAAGGCGCGCATATGTTTTATGTGCGGCGGAGTAATATGTATAGTCGCGCTCAGTGGGGTGCTGAACCTGCCACACGTCATGCAATCCATTATCTTCCAGCTATCCCCTCCCCACCGATGAGAGAGCCCCAGCTTGGTGCGACCGCTGCCCCGACCTGTCCAGCCCCGTGTCCATTACAAGATTTAAATCACCCCCAACTAGTATCGCAGCATCCGGGGAAGTGAGCACCTCTGTCAAAGCTGAGAGAAGGAAGGGTTCCTGTTTCTCATTAGGGGCGCATAGTGACCCTATCGTAAGGTGTTTCTCCCCCCATTGTACCCTTATGGCCAAAAGGCCGTCCCTTTATTTCAGTCACAGTCGCTATTACCTTGCATGGGCAGCGAGCACCCAATAAGATAGCCACCTCGTTTTTCTTGGACGGCCCAGCGGACCAAAATTGCTGCGGGAACCGCTTATCGCGCATTCGCATAGTATCTTTGGAGAGCAGATGCGTCTCCTGGAGTAGGCATATGTCACTATCAGCATTTTCAAGGAGGGAGAGCACTGCAGCGCGTTTTACAGGATTATTTAACCCACGAACATTCAGGCTGATTATCTTAAGATCCCTACCCATGTATCAGCCAAAAATATGCTATGAAAGGTGGTAGCCGTTTTCTGAACATCAGGTGAACCCTAATAGAGACCCTGACTCGCCCCTCAACAGGCCGCCCTGGCGCGAGAACTGATGCGGAGATCCCCAACTGTACCCCTAACGAACCCCATCCCCAACTAAAAACAAACAGCACAAAATCTAAAAGAAAAGAATTCAACAAGAAGATCATGACCAAAGTTCGTCACAGTAGGTAAAGTCCAGGGGATCGTGGCTGAGACTATTGTCCAGCCTGTGGAGGGTTCGACTAGTGTCCACTGCGTCGCGGAAGCACCGTCAGTTCAACAAACTGGACACTTCCTTCTGCCCCTCCGGCGCCCCTCCATGAGCCTACCCCAGAGCCATCAGCTGGTACCTTCACGGGGTGGCAGGGCGCTCTGCAACCTGCGACAGTGAGGAAAGCACCGCCTCTCTCTCTCTGTCTCTCGTGGCCTGGTCAGGTTTCTGGACCGGTGCTGGCTTACCCACCTGCTGCCATCCCGAGGTGCGGCGCGCACGCTGAGAGTTGGGTCTGTCCGCGCCCTCCGTGGAAGTGGTATTTTCGAGACCTAGGATCTCCAATGCTTCCACCAGCGATCTGATTTGCAGGAGCTTGCCTTGATGCTTGAATATCAGGCGGAATGGGTGGCCCCACGAGTAAGGAACATTCTTCTCGCGGAGGTGATTGGTCACAGTCTTGAACGCCCGTCTCTTAACGAGTGTGGAGGCCGCCAAATCCTGGAATATAGCTGGTTGGTGACCGCGGAAGTGTATGGGTTGGGCCTCACGCGCCTTCCGGATAATGCGTTCTTTCAATTGAAAATCGTGTGCACACACTAGTATATCAGGAGGAGGCGCTTTATTACCTTGAGGGAGGCCCACACGGTGGACCCGGTCCATTTGAATGTCCGACCCCTCCTCTTCCCCGAGGATTTGCTGGAATAGGGCACTGACATATGCCCTGAGATCATCTCCTTCCTCCTTCCATGGAACGGCCCTGATTCTCACATTGTTCCACCTGGAGCAGTTCTCCAGGTCCTCTGCGTGGGCCTGGAGATCGATGTTCTACTGTCGGAGGCGCAGCATGTCTTGCTGCAAGTGGTGGATCTCTTCATCCCTGTTAACGTCGTGCTCCTCTAGGGTCGCCACCCTCTCTCCAATTTCATCCACGTCGCGACGTACCTCTTTTAGATCCGAAGCCAGTTGGGACCTAAGCTCTTGGATATCTTCCTTTATGGCCGTGAAGAGCTCCACCATAAAGGCTTTGGTCGCCGGGGATTCATCGCCCTCCATTGTACTGGCCCCCTTCTCACCTTGGGTCGAGGATTGTCCGGGTTGCTTCAGGAGAAGCTCCTTTAGCGACTTCTCCCTACGAGCTCGCGCAGCAGCCATGCCGTACACCTCCTGTCGAGGGGTCCCTAGGTCCCAGCAGCCACACTAGGTACCAATGCTGGTGCAAACTGTGCTGGCCTTGCGCACCTTTCCGCCGGTGGCACTCTGTGTGCTAGTCCGCACAGCACACCTCCAAGTCAGACCATCCGCCGAGTTGCGGACCGCTAGGGCCTCACTCTAGGTCTCACCCTCCAATCTCTCAATCGGGAGCCACTCCTCGCCAGTTTGGCCCGCTGCTCAGGCGTTGCTCACGCCGTTCTCCCCGCAGGCTGTCTTGCCGGCGCCGTCTACTCAGGCCCCAAAGAACAGAGTTAGTAGCACAGATCCCCTAGCGCTCTGATCCTCAGCCCCGCCGTGTCCCCATAGTTTGTGGACTGTCAGGGCCACCTTCAAGGGAGCTCTCTTCCGCCGATCTGCGGATCGCTTCGCCACAGTCTAAGCCCGCAGCCCACTCCGCAGTTCAAGCACCGTCCGCTGAATCACGGACCGCCAAGGTCGCACCTCAGGCCCACTCTCTTCGCTGTTGGGTGGGGGAGAGCACTCGCGGCTGCTTTGCCGGCTCACCACCCGCTTCGCCCTCCGCCTTGGGGAAGCCGCAATTCTCACCCGCCGGCCTCATCATAGCAAGCCCCAGGGGCCGGATCAGTCGCGCTGTGGCCCTGACGCCGCACTCCTCATCAACTGGAGCTTAATCACCTACAGGCAGAGCTCCTGGGGCCGGTGTCCGGCAGGGGCGCAGTCCAGGCGTGCGCCGTCCGCCGATCCGCGGACCGAGTAGGCCTAATCTAGGCCCGGCCTCGTTCTCGTGCTCCTCGTCCTCCGCCTCACTCCGCTAGGGCCGCCAGCTGGGGAGTGCAAACCATCGGGCCGCCGCCCGAATCTCGCGCCGCTGCACAGGGTGAGCAGGCAGGCGACTCGCGGCAGCTCCGAGGCCAAATCCAGTTTGGTCGCGCCTCCAGGCGGTCGTGCTCCTCGGGGTAACCAGCGCGGGCCTCCGACGGTGTCAGGTGTCTAGTCCTTATCAAGCGCTCTCACTGCCGTCAGGCAGCCACACACCGGCAACCGCCACAGGATCCTCTGCTCTCAACGTGGGCTAGCCGCTCCACCTCCGCCCGCAATCCCGACAAGGGCCGCACCACCTCCCAGGCCGCCGTCGGATCCTCGTAGGCCTCGCACGCATGGAGGCTCGGAAGCGGCGATATGGCACAAATTCGGTAGCGGGTTTCTCCTCACAGATTCCCTGCGCCCCTCTGTGGACTCGCCCACTCAGATCATGGGTGGATGGCCCCGGGAACTGGCGATAATTCAAGGCTAATGAGCGGCAGCGCCGGAGGGACACGAATCTGCGTCCTACCGCGCCGCCATCTTGGCCACGCCCCGGAATGCCCTATTTTAGCAACAACTGACGCGCTAGCTAATCCTAGGGCACCAGCTTCTGAACCCTAGCGCAAACACCATAAATATGCTATACCTAGTACCATCCAGTACTGTAAACCTGCAGTCAAGTTTCAGATTTTGTGACTAGAATTCCATGACTCCACGTGTCAGAAACTACACAGACAGCTTTATGCTGTTCCACCAATACAATAGTTAAAATAATGCATTTTTATTAATGAGTAGATTATTTAATTGTGAATGGGAGAGAATAGAGCTATTCAAGTAGGTAGGGAATACATTTTTTTAGCAAATTATACCAAATGTTCAAAGCTCCTTTGTCCCTAAAGTTGGCATTATCTGATAGCAAATATATTTGGCAGATAGGCATTTTTCAAGAAAACAATATTTTTGTGCAAATAATGCTCTCTTTTTCTTTATGGTTGCATCTTGTGCAGTATCAACATCGAGGCATTTATTGGCCTCTCCTTTTGTAGTTCTTCTTATCTGCCTAAGTTCTACTACCATTCACTATCTGGACATCTGCTCAGACATTCATTTTTACAAGAGGCACTCATTCATCATAAGCAAAAGACCATACTGATTACTTTGGTGATGGCCACAAGAATGGAAACTACTGGCAATGGTGTGCTGAAAGAATAAGATGTTATTGAAGAAAATTGTTACAATTCTTCATATTTATTTTTACTGATCTATTTATTTAACATTTTTCTATCACACAGTAGCATCCATGAGGTTTAGGCGATTCACAGATAATAATAAGTGTTACAGATAAAAGATCATAGAACAACGTAATAGGGCACAAAGAGAGGGTATCGGGCTATTTTTTATAGCATCATAAAGTCCAGGAGCTGAAAGGGAAACAGAGAACGAAGGATTATAGATGAACCAATCAATAGCAGACCAGATGTATCTTTAGATGCTTCCTGAAGGAAGAGATGAAGGACGGAATTATAGAATGTAGTCAAAGAGAGTTCTAGGCTAGGTTCAAGGATGTTCTGAACATGGACGCCTCTATCCTTAAGGCATTACAGCTGCATAAGTTCCTTTGTCCCATGAGACAGGTATAAGAGCAGCGAGATGGGAAGGGTTCTGCAGATAAATTGTTTATATATTCAATGCAGCATAATTTGAAGGTGATCGTGGTGTTTAGCAGCAGCCAGTGGAGTTCTCTTAGAAGACGGAAATATACTGAATACATTTGAAGTAAACAAAAATTAAGTCAAATTTGAACGCTCAATTTCTTTGTGTGCAGATTTCTCTTTACAAATAATAATTACGCAGAAGTACAACATAAAATTACCAACTTTGTGCAAAGCATGCGCCTCTAAAAAAGTCGTCTGAATTTCTTAGATATAAAAATAGGCCAAGAGAAAGGGGCATAAATCTTACCTGCTTTGCCTTAGAATCAGGTCCAGACTCAAGGTTTGAGGACAAAGATGTGCGATTGTCACGACCCTTAGAGGGATGAATGAGCAAGGATCTCAGTGAACTGAGAACCTACCCTTTTCAGTTCAAGAACCAGAAGCCGAGCTGTTGTCATGACTGCTGCCCTCAAGAGGAGTTTCATTTCATTTCATTCTTTATTGCTGGATTAATTAAAATCTTACAATGTAATGGCAAGCGTTCCAGCTATAAAAAACCAGGTTTTATAAAAAACGAATAAGTAGTAAAAACATGAATAAATGATGCCATATTTTAAGTAGATTAAATTTGATAATATCAATTTCATAATACTATTTACTTATTTATGTACATCATACAGTACGTGTCAATTTAATTTTGCTGGTCTAATTTTGATCCAGTTGTTATTAAAAACTTTACAAAAGCTGAGTTCAATGAAATATCGTCAGAATGTAAGCACTTTATCAAAGCTTGCCTGCAAGTCCGAACTCCTCGTGCGTTAAAGTGCCCCTTAAGAATAGTTTTTCTTTCAGTTCTCAGTTCTGGGCATACACACAGCAAGTGGATAATATTTTCCTCTCCCATTTTGCATAAACAGCAGTGCAACAGTTCCTCTGTTCTTAGCCACGGCATAAGATGACATAGGCCGGGAAATGCACCAAAACAAGCCTTTATGAAGATTTGCTTGTGTTTCAGAGACCATGGGGTTTCCAGGTATGGTTGTGCTTTCACCTTTGTGAAACCATTCATTAATGGCCAGGCATGCTTCCTTTTTACAAAGGAGTCTTTATCCATAAGCAGTGATAAATGTTTTGTTATTTTATTAATAGATTTTTTGAATGATTCTGTAGTTGTTGAAGTGTTCCAAATGGGAGTTGCTGAGTATTCATCAAGTGCAGCATGTAAATATTTCCAGGCATAGGATTTACTATTTGTATTTATTTCCTGCCATAATAGTTGGGACATTTGATTTACGTTATCATTTTTTATTCTGTTCCATACTTTTAAAAATTGGCCTTTTCGTACGAATAATTGGTTAGTTAATCCAAATTCCAATCTTATCTGCGCCGGAGATGCATTGTGAGGAAGATAAAAGAGTGTTTTAAAAGTTTTTGTTACCCCATTATTGATGGTCTCAGAGTCTTTCCCGCACAGCGCTTCGCTACCATATGTTAAGGTTGGCAATAGTTTTGCCGATATTACTTTTAAAAATGGTCGGTAACTCAGCTCTCCTAGCGTTTTCTGCAAGATTTTAAATGCAGCTATCAAGGTATTTGCTTTCCTTTGGATATCGGTCTTATGTGGGAGAAAAGATTCTTTATCGTCAAATAATACTCCCAAATATTGATATGATTCTACTTGTTCTAATCGTTTATTGTCAAGGAACCATTTATGCTTGTATTTTGACCTTGAATTTTTGTTAACCTCCATGATTTTTGTCTTTGTTTCATTTATAATCATTCCATTTTCTTTTGAGTATAGTGATATCCTGTTTATCAGACGTTGCAGACCCACTTTTGTTTGGCTAAGTAAAATGACATCGTCTGCGTATAGTAAATTTGATATCTGAGTATTAGCTCATTTGGGAGGATACGCATTCACTTCATTCAGTGCGGTCGTTAGATCTGCTAAAAAAAGGTTAAAAAGGAGTGGGGCCAATACACACCCTTGCTTTAAGCCAGTTGAGGTTGGAATTTCCTTCGTTAACGTTGAGCCGTCTCCCATCCGAACTCTGACCCAAGTATCAGAATAGAGGAGTTGAATAGATGTTAAAAGGGAAACTGGGATACCTTGTCCCTTCAATTTTTGCCATAAAAGTCGTCTGTGTACACAATCGAAGGCCGATCTAAAATCCACAAAGCACAGATACAGGGGTTGTTTCATTAAAATACATTTATCCATTAGGATTGATAGAACTAGTATATTTGTTGTGGTACCCATTCCTTTGATAAATCCTGTTTGGTTGGGCGGAATTATCTGTTTCTCCTTTGCCCATGCCTATAGACTTGATAATAAAACTCCTGCAAATAGCTTGGCATCTGTGTCTTGAAGAGTGATTAATCTATAATTTTCAGGCTGGGCCCAGTTTCCTTTTTTATAAATTGGCGATATTAATGATCCCCTCCATGATTCAGGTATGGTCGATGTCCTGACAATTTCTTTAAACACTGTTGTAAGATGTTCTGACCATAGATCAGGGTCTTCTTTAAAAAGTGCAAATGGTATACCGTTGGGACCTGGTGCGCCATCTTTTTGTTTCCGTATTAGTTTACATAAGTGATTTTTTTATATATCCATTTCGTGAGCCAGATCATTTCTTGTCGCCTCAATCATATTCCCTTTGCTGATCAGATGTATTGTTTCACTGTTGGAGTTTAGATGTGTTGTAAGAAAACTAATCCAATCTTTTTCACTCAGAGTAGATGATACCGCTGTTTTGTTCAGTCGTCCTAAACCATTTATCATTTTCCAGAATTCCCTAGAGTTCGTTTGGTTACTAGCGTGAAGAACTTTAGCCCAAAGATCATGCTTTGCCTGGTTCCTTTCATTCCAGATTAACTTCTGCAGATTTTGGTTAATACTTTTTAATTTAGTAGGCAATTCCATGTCATTTGGGAATAGTTTTATCTGTCTCCTAAGATTGTTGCGAGTCTTTCTCATAGTCTGAGTTAAATAGGATAAGTTAATTTTATTTCCTTTTCCAGTTTCCTTCTTTAGATTTTTCTCAAGCTTGGGTGCTAGCTCATAAGTTATAATTAATTTTTGTATGAAATATACCCATTGTTCCATTACAGATAGGGATTTTTCTTCAAAACAATCTTTAACCAATTTTTGGGCCAATTTATTTGTGTCGTCTTTAGTGTGTGCTTTCCAGATAAGTCTCCTGTAATTGATAGTTCCCGTCTGTCCCGGTGTGGTTAAATATGTTTGATGTTTTATACAGGGTAAATTTGTAGTAAGTATTTGCTGACAATGATCACTATCAGACACCTTCTCGATATGGAACAAAGTTATATTGCTAAAAATATTTAATGATACCATTGTATAATCAATTCTTGATTTGTAGTTTTGTGAGTGATATGTCCATGCTGGTGGCGAGTCTTGAGGGAGTCTCCCATTTAATATTCTTAATCCCATTGCTTCAATATCTTTGACAAAGTTTGTACCTACTTTGCTTTGCCTATGATTCATTGCTGTCGATGTTGCTTGCTGGGGGATTGCCCATTGATAGTCCTGTTGTAAAGTGGTATCATCTCTTGAATAGGGCACAAGCACGTTTAAATTAAAATCCCCTGAGACTATATAGTCTGCAAATGGGTCCTCCATCATTTGCTGGAACAAAAAATTAGTAAGAGTAGTACACATGTTACTCCTTGCGCTTACTGTAGGATGTACATATAAGTTAATTATCATTAAAGATTTTGATTTTTTGTTTTCCTTATATCGTAACTTTACTGTTAGAATATCGGGGTTATTTGTGCTCACTTGTTCGTGCTCCACTCTCAAGTCAATAGCTATAAATATTGCCAAGCCCCCGCTGGGGCGACCACATTTGTGTTGTTTGATTGCAGGCTCAAAGTATCCTTTATAACCCTCTAACATTACAGGATTAGTGGACCAAGGTTCCTGTAATAGAATAACCTGATAGATACTTGACATAGAATTTAAGTGGGCATTATTTAACTTTTTGCGTACCCCATTTATATTCCAAGAGCATAGCTTTAGTGATTTGCTATCATTTTTTTCTTTTTCTTTCGGGCAGCTTGCTATGTTCTATCATTGTTCATTGGTTCCATGAAGAGCCGTAGAAATCCATTTTTCATTTATTCTAGTTGACTTCTCAATTTTAATTTGATTCATTGTGATTTCATCTGTTTTGTCCGTTTTTCTGAGAGGGTTTTTCAATATAGAGAAAACCTGCTTCCTGGTGTTTCGTTGTTGGGGTTTCAAATTCTCATGTATGATGAACGGTCTTGGATATACCTTTGGTAAAGGCTTACTAATTGTTATTCCCCAGCTAAGGAAAGTTTCTTTTTCGTTATTGATCAATTCTGCTATAGAACCAGAGTTTAATGTAATCAATGTCATTTCTTGATTATTTTCTGTGTTTGGTAAGAATTCTATAGCTTTGATGTCTTCACTTGAGGATATTTTCTAGCGATGGAATAGATTTAAAGAGGTGAAGAATATTTCCTCTGTTTAGTATATCTTGTAATCCTCTTGAATGATATTCCGGTTTAAAGATCAGTTGTGTCATACCATTAGCTGATGATTTCTCACTTCTGTCATTTACAATACCTAAATGGTCTTTTTTTGTGAATACTTTCTCCTCTCCATTTCTTACGTTAATAGAGTGAGCTCTATTAAATATGGTGCAATACTCCTCTGTTTGTTCCATCATATCATTTCGGGTTGTGTTTATATGATTTGGCTTATTTATTTGATTTATTTGATTATGAGAGTGTTGCTGGTTTTGATTTGTGCTTTGAGTTGTGTTTTGCTGTGCCAGGAATGTTCTTTGTACTGCTGGTGCAATATTTCTTTTCACGTCATCTTTGCACGGGTCATTTGCTTTCTGAGGTTTTGATAAGCTTTTTAGTTTTTCCCTGTTTTCCCAGAATACGTCTTTTTTCTCCATTGATGTTTTCTCTAAACCTCTGAGGTTTTCTCGGGATATGCCACCTTTTTCAGTTGAATTTATGTTTATCCCCTCTATCTCAGTTTCATAAGGGTTTCTTCTGTTTGTATTTGTTGTAGTTGGTATATTGTTTTGGCTGTATGATTCATTAATTTGCTCTCTCAACTGCTTTTCACTTGTAGCTTTATTGAATAAGGCAAAATATTTCTTATTTTTACTGTTGGTTGTAGAAATCTGTTCTCCATGTGATTCTTTTTCCTGATTTCCCCTTGTTTCCTTATTTCGTTTTTTTCCGTCACCACCCAATTCAATGGGTTCTTCTTTTGGAGATTGTATTATGATTACCGAATTCCGTTTGGCCTTATTTCTTGCTTTACGTAATTTTTTCTTATGTTTCTTAGTCATACTGAAATGTGGGGAAACAGCTTCCTTAACCTCCAAGTCTTTGTTGGTATCTTCTATATGAGAGACCATTGATTTTATGCCATTTGACCGCACCCCCTCTTGAAGTAGGTTCTGGCCAGCTGTCTGTGTTGGGTTTTCCATGCTTGCTGTATCATTCAGAGCATTTAGTTGGACAGCATCACTTAACTGTTTTATATTATTGATTACTCCTGCGTCCTTTATTATACTGGTTTCCACTTTATCCTTGTTTTTTTCCTTTTGCAGACTCAATTTTACGTCTTCAAGTATTGAGTTCATTACTTCCGGTATTGTTACCAGTTTATTAATTATTGGGGCGCATGTACAGTCAAGGTACGTTGCAGCAGTTTGTGTTTGAGCTCTTATTATCAGGCTATTTAACTGAGCCAGTTTTTTATCTATTCCTGCTAATGCGTTGGCCATCACGTTAAGTAGGTCAATTTGGATCTCTATTTTATTTGACTGAAATGTCAGTGCTTCTAAGGTCAGTGATGACGTTCGATAAAAGATGTCCCATATGGATCCCAAGTCCTGATTGTCTGTGACTTGGAAATTATGATTCTGCTGGAATCCCTGATCCCTTTGGGCAATATTATCTGAACCCACTTGGGAATTTAATTGCTCTTCATTTGCCTCTTTAAGTTTGTTAGTGTATTTGTTATCACTACAGATTTTCCTGATGCTTGGCGTACTGCAAAGCTGTATATTATCCTCTTTTATTCCTAGTTTTCCGTTGGTTCCAAGATGGGTGTCTAATTCTTCAATTTGATCATTGGAGGGTGAACTACTCTCCATATCCGTGCTTAATTCTGAGACTGAGACTGTGCCCATATCCGTTCTTAATTCTGGGACTATGCCACTACTTACTCCAGACTGGGTTGCCTGGATACCGACTGCTAACTGTTCCTGAGTTCCCTGGTTAGCCACCTGCCGTGGAAGTATAGTGTCGATCGCCATCTCAGTTTTTTTCCTAATTTCTATTTTTACCTCTAGGGGTGGCGGGGCCCTCGTTGACCATATTTTCTGGGATGTTTCCAGTATGTCCATATCATATTGTTCCACTTTCTTTGTTGGTGATATACTTAACATTTCAAGGTCTGTAATATACCCATCTGTTGTACCTGTCGTACCTACATTTTCCTCTTCCACCTGTTGGAAGCCTTTGTTCAGAATTTGCACACCTAGCTCTTGACCAACAAGTTTCGTTTTATTATCAGACTTACTGATTGGCTTACTGATTGGCTTAATTGGAGATTGAAGTTTAGTTGCTTCTGTCGCTATTTGCATTGTCATCATAGCTCCAGGAGGGTCCTTCATAAAATCAAACTTATGAGGTACTTTCATAGATTTTTCAAACATACGCGCAATTGGTGAAATTAGCGATTGCATCCCTCTGTCAGTATTTGCTTTTACTTTTTTTTGTAGCTTTTGACGCCTGTACTTTCCTTGCTCTTCTTATCGGAGGACCCGATGCCCTCTCTTTTCCTGAGCGCATGCTAGTTATTAGCTGGTTATTAGCAGAGTTGATGGCCGTGTTTCGTATTCCGTTAATGGTACAATTTGGTCCCAAGGCTTATTATATTTCTGGTCCTAGGCTTTGGGACTGTAAAAATAGTGTAACCTCGCCAAGCTTCGCCTTTCCCCCTGCAGCGCCACTCACCGTTTGTTGTCCTGTAGTCCTTCTCGGCTTGCTTGGCTTGGGTCGGCTTCGCTTTGCTAGCTAGGTTTTGGATGGTCGAAGTCACTTTAGCTTGTATCAGGATTTTAGCAGGCTTGCGTAAGGAAAGAGTCCGGTCAAGATGCAAGTGCCTTTGAGATTCCTTCTCCCCACCTGCGGCTCTGTCAGTCTCTCCCAGCTGACGTCCAAGGGAAGTTACCAGTTTAGCAGCAAGCAACAGCAAGCGGCAGATGGAGGCACACCTGATAGACCACAAACCGCACCCAGACTAACCGGGCCGTCTCCGTGGTACCTGTGGGACGGCTACAACTGCTGTGCTTGCCACTCTCTGCCTCCCAAGCCCGCTGCCTCCTTCTCCCTACCTCCTCTACCTCCGTAACAACCCAGAGGGGAGAGGGTGGTAGGCGTGATGGATGTGGCGTGATAGGTGGGGGTAAGCCCCTTGGTACGGGATCCTTGCCGCTATCCACTATCCTCCTGCTCCAATGCCGTGGCGGGCCCTCTCAGTTCGGCTGCTCACAACAGCCACTCATGACTCCAGCCGATGCGCGCAATGCAATGCTGCGCTAACGGGGCCGACGGACCAGTAGGCAGGCAGGGAGGGAGCCACAGCCACAGCCAAAGCCTTGGCAGAATCCAAGTGAGGCTGCTTAGAAGCAGGTGCAGGAGGGCGCAGCAGACCGGCGTACCAGGCGAATGGCCCGCAGCGTTCTCGGTGTTCCTTGTCTCCCGCTCTGCTCCCGCTTCGCTCGCCGCGGCTGCTCGCCGCTGCTGCTGCTGCTGTGGCACTCTCTCGGCGAACCGGAAACTCCGGAATGGATCAAAGTCGTCCATCATCTCTTTGTGTTTGATTTGGCATGGTGAGGGCTGGTCTTGGCCTCTTTGGCAGCGGTAGGGTAGTTCGCCTTCTCTGGGTGTTCAGGGCTATATGACAACTGCACAAGTCGCAGGTGGGCCGGATTGTGTTTTTTTTTATGGCACTCAGTATTTTTTTCTCCTTCTGACAGCTGAGTGGGGCGTGCACTGTGATTGGCAGGCAGAGTGGTTTGGTAGCTCCTGCTGCGTGGCGATTGGTTAGGGGGCGTCTTGGCAAAAGGTTTTTTGGTTTTGACTGGATAGATTGACATGCAAATTAGCTGATGTGTATTGGAAGAGGTGCTTCATCTGGCTTCTGACTCATCATAGATGGGGTAAAGAGGTCAGAGCACTTCAGGGAGGAGGTGGTTGCTGGGCCTTCTTCTGCTCCTTCCTTAGCAGATGTCCAAAGGATTGAGGCTGCTGTTTCTGCTGCCTTTCAGGCTAGAGACTCCCTGGGGGCAAAAAAGCAGAAGTTGGATGCCTCTGTTCCTCCCGATCCTGACTGTGATTCGTCGGAGGAGGTGAAAGGGCGATTTATTTATGGGGCTGACCTTCGCCGTATTTTGCAACGTGTGCGGGACAATTTGGGGTTTCCTAATCCCTTGGTGGCAGAGGAGTCTGAAGATATCTTTGCCAATTATCAGAGACAGGAGCCTGAATGTCTTCCTAACCGTAAATCTGTCGGGAATGTGCTGGAAGGGGAATGGAGGGATGTGAATAAGCATGCCTTTCCCCGGTTCCTAGCAAAACGTTATCCGTTACAGGGTTTTTCGGATGAGTTCCCTTCTGTCATGAAGGTTGATTCCCTGTTGGCAGGCCTTTCTTCACAGAGCCTTGTGGTATCGGAGGATGTGGTACCTTCTGATCCTGGGGATAAGAGGGTAGAAGGGGCTCTGAAAATATATTTTGCAGCTTCCAATCTGGCTGTTAGATCTGCTGCGTATACCAGTTATCTGGTCCAGTCGCTGCTGAAAGACTGCCAAAGTATCTTGGAGCAGCTGCTTCAGGAGGAGGATCCCTCTGAGTCCTTGAATATGTTGGAGCAGCAGTTGCATTTCTTGACTGGCTTGTCTTTTGACTCCCTAAGTGCTTCGGCTGCCGCTGCTGGGGCCTCAGTGGCGACTAGGCAACAGTCATGGCTTAAGCCATGGAAGGCGGAGGCGGCTGAAAAGAATGCGCTCAAGAAGATTCCCTTCACAGGCTCCAAACTGTTTGGGGACCACTTGGAGGCTATGATCAAGAAAACTGAGGAGGACAAGAAGTTGTTGGCTCCTGTCTGGCCTCCGCAGAAAGGAAAGGTTGCTGGCTATAAGCGGGTGTTTGGTCAGGCGTTTCAGTCTAAGATGGCCGCTCAGCCCTTTCGTGGTAGGGGACGTGGCCGGGGTGTCCAATCCTTCCATAAATCCCAGGGCCAGTAGGGGGATTCGAGTGCAGCCAGTCAATCTAAATCATGACTATCCTGTGTTTCTGGGGGAGGGCCCGGTTGGGGGTCACCTCAGGAACTTTTTGCCGGTCTGGGAAGAATTTGTCAGGGATCAATGGGTCCTGCAGATTGCCAGACTGGGGTATTGTATAGAGTTTGTAGAGCCCACCTTGGAGGTTTTCGGTGCTACCCCTGTTCCCAGTTCGCCGGTGAAGAATCGGGCTCTGTTGGATGGGATTCAGGACCTGTTGAACAAGGGGGCCATTGTGAGGGTCCCGGTGGCACAACAGGGAAAGGGGGCTTACTCAATCCTTTTTCTGATCAGAAAGCCAAATGGAGATTACCGACCTGTGTTGGATTTGAAAGCCATGAATTTGTGAATTCCTCGCCGGTCCTTCAAGATGGTGACACCCCAGTTGATTCTGCCCTTCCTTTTGGTGGGAGACTTTCTCACATCTCTGGATCTGATGGACGCATATTTTCATGTGCCAGTTCACAGGACTCGCAGCAGTTTTGTGTGAGAGGCGAACATTTCCAGTTTCAGGTATTGCCCTTTGGTCTCTCTGCTTCGCCTAGGGTGTTTTCCAAGGTGTTGGCTCCTTTGGTGGGGTTATTACATGCACAGGGGATCCAGGTGTTTCCGTACTTGGATGACTGGTTGATTTCTTCTTTCTCTTTTCCTGAGGCTCAATCTCAAACTCAGTCTGCCATCTCCTGCAGAAGTTCGAGTGGATTCTGAACTTGGAGAAGTCCCATTTCATTCCCACTCAGGAACTGCTGTTCATTGGAGGGGTCTTCAACACGAGGGTTGGGAAGGTGTTCCTTTCTGAACCTCGCAGGGTGACTCTTGCAAAAGAACTGACTGAGGTTTTGGCCTCTCCCGCTTCCACAGCACAGCAGTGATTGAGGGTGCAAGGGTTAATGGCCACTACTGTCATGATTGTTCCTTGGGCCAGGTTACCCTTATACCCCCTGGTGAATCACATCCTTCGCCTTTGATGTCCAAAGTCTCAGGATTACGACCAGTTGATTCCGCGGGGTCCGGGTATCTCCCAAGAGTTGGCCTGGTGTTTGGATGTGGGGAATCTCATGAAGGGTTCTCCATTTGTGATCCAGGACAGGTTGGTTCTGATGACACATGCCAGCGAGCTTGGTTGGGAGGCTGTGATGGCTTAGGATTCAGTTCAGGGGATCTGGTCGGTCCAGGTGTCTCGGATGTCTTCCAACTGGAGGGAGTTGAAGGCCGTCCAGTTGGCCCTGGTTCATTTTCTTCCTTGGGTCCTACAGCGGGATGTTCTGTTCAGGGTGGAAATACAGTGGTGGTGTGCTATGTGAACCACCAGGGGAGTACGAAAGTGGCTTCACTGAACTTGTTAGCTCAGCACATTTGCCAGTAGGCCGAAATGACTTTGTTGTCACTGAGAGCGATGCATCTTCCTGGGGTGTTGAACTTGGAGGTGGATCGTTTGAGCAGGTTCTTTCCTCTTTCCCTCCCTGTCGGAAATGTGTTTGGAACGAAAGGTGCTTTCGGTCCTCATGCAGAAGTTCGGAGTGCCAGTGGTAGACCTATTTGCAACCCAGGAGAATGCCTTGAGAGAGAGGTTTTGCTCTCTGTGCCTGTCGGAGACTGTTTGGAGGGTGGATGCTCTGTCATTTCAGTGGTGGACGGGGTTGATGTATGCTTTTCCTCCAATTGCTTTAATTCAGCGGGTTCTTCTGAAAGTCAAGCCGGACAGGGCCTCTGTGATCCTGATAGCTCTGGTCTGGAGCAGGCGGCCTTGGTTTTCTCTGTTGTTACAGTTGGCGGTGTTGCCTTGCTGGAGACTTCCCATGGACCCCTGTCCTCTGGTGTTTGTGGGTCTGTCTCAGGAGTGTCTGGTCAGGTTGCAGCTGGCAAGCTGGCTTTTAAAAGGATGAACCTTGTGGCCCTGGGTTGTTCTCCTGAGGTGGCTCTCTTTATTCAGCAGTCTCGTAAACCTTCTACCCTTAAATCTTATGCCAGGCATTGAGTTTCCTTTCAGGGCTGGTGTTCTGACAGGGGCTGGTCTGCCTTGACTGTGGATCCTGTACACATTTTGTAATTTCTTAAGGATGGTTTTGATTTTGGTTTGGCTGTTTCCTCTTTGAGGGCTCAGTGGGTGGCTGTACAGGCTTTTCGGGGTCCTGCCTGTGATGATGTTGTGTTTTTAGTGTCCAGGCTGTTGAGGAGTTGTTTTCTCAACAAGCCTGTGGTTAAATCCTTGACTCCCGGTTGGTATCTGCCGTTGGTGTTGAGGGCGTTGCAGTCTGCCCCGTTTGAGCCTCTGGAGGTTTTCCTGGTGGCTATTTCCTCGGCCAGGCGTGTGGAGGAGTTGGGCTCGTTGCTTTGTTCGGAGCCTTTTTGAAGTGCTATCCGGATTGGGTGGTTCTCAGGCCTGATCCTTTGTTTGTTCCGAAGGTTCCCTCCTCTTTCCATTGTTCGGAGGAGATGGTGTTGCCGGTGTTGTGTGCTGATCCTCAGTCTGAGGAGGAGGTTTGGCTGCACCGCTTGGATGTCAAACGGGCTCTTGGGGTGTATTTGGTCCGTACCCACCCGTTTCGTAAAGTGGATTCACTTTTTGTTACTTTTGGCCTGGCGGGTCAATGTTTGAAGCCTTCTGTTGCTACTCTCAGTAGGTGGCTGCGGTCGGCTATTCTGGCAGCTTATGAGTCCAGTGGGGTGCCTGGGTCTGTGCAGGGACGGTCAACTCGGGGGATGGCTGCTTCCTGGGCTTGTTTGCAGGGGGCTTCTATGGCAGAGATTTGAGGCCGCCACTTAGAGTGCTCATCACACCTTTATGTTGCATTATCGCTTGGTGGTGGGTGGTGATGTGTCTGCCAATTTTGGTGAAGCTGTATTGCGTTTTGTGCAAGGGGTGTAACTTTGCTGCATATTGATTATAATAAAGTCTGTCTGCAGCTCTGTTGTTGAAGCGTATTCTTGCTTGGGTATCTGTGCATGTATGTAAGGACTGTGACGGAGAGGTCTCGCGAGGAGGTAGTGACTGGTGACTTACCGGTAATATTCATTACGCCGAGTCTTAGACCTCCCTGTCACAGTCCTGGTTCCCATCCCTCCCTCCCTGTTTTGGCTTTTTGTGCTTTATGGTACAGGATGTTGGAAGGTAAGGTCAGAGGTTATGTGCCACAGGATGTGGGCGTGGCCTGGAGGGTAGGGATGGGAGCAGGGGAGTTTTCAGCTTGGGAATGTCTGCGGGTAGGAGCTATCACTCATGTATGTAAGGACTGTGACGGGGAGGTCTAAGACTCGGAGTAATGAATATTAGCGGTAAGTAAACGCTCATTCTATGAGATGCTCTCATGCTTCTGCGACAGTACCACCCTTTATGTGGCCAGCTGGAACGCATGTGTAGCCTACCATTAATCATGAACCACAATAGTCACAACACGCTGTGAGATCGCATGTTCTCCCCCTTGTTATTCCAATTTGTGATGATCCTGTTGTGCATAAGAACTGCACCCACTTGTCTTCCCAGTGACTAGGAAAATGACTGATCCACCGGGGTCCCAGTTGTGCACTGCCCAGCAACAGCCATCAGCCTAAACCATATCTGCCCAAAAGTGGCCTTGTAGCCACACATCTGATTGAGGAACGCAACCAAGCTTTTACATGCATTTGGCTGTAAAACTAAATAACTGAATGATAAGCAGAAATTCCGAACTGGCTTGTGTGCGCGAGTAATGAAACAATAAACACGTTACAATATCAGGACATCCCAGTTTTCTTTGTTCCCCTAGTGCACATAATTGTAATGATGCATCCACAGCGGAGTCATATCCTCACATTATTTTGTGTATAAGATTAACTTACCCCAAGACTAAATACATTTTGCAAGCTTTAGAATATTAAAGTAAGTATATGTTATACTTTTTAAAAGTCATATCACTTCTTGGACATGCTAGTTATCGAATGCCGTTCTTGTGTTGTTGCATCTGATTTACATTATCCTCCAGCAGCAAGCTTTGATTGCTCAACCTCATTACCGTTCGGAGTCAAAACCAGAAGATGAGTTTCTTAGCATTTCAGTGAAACTCACAGTAGTATCTGGTTCCTGAATTTCAAGGGGTAAGGGACACAAATTGTTACAAGAATTGCGACGCTGCCCGGAGGTCCCTTGGTCTTGGATAAATTGTCTGACAATTGGTACAGCAGATGTCCAGCGATAGCACACAACCTAATTCTCAAGGGTGGAACACTCTGTGCCATGCATGATCTGCCTAAACTGTGTCTCCCAACACCTGGGTCAGAAGTGGTAACCACAGAGTCTGTGTCAGGGTTCTCTCCTACAAGAATAGACAGCACCTGTCCAACAGGCCTTGCCAATGCACGCTAAACTTGCCTCCTACCCATTACTTTACTCTACTGTTCCCAAGCCCTGACGTTCATAGTCAGTACCTTCTAGATGACACAATAAGGAACCTAGGCCACAGTTGCAGTCAACATCTCAAATATGCATACTTTAAACATGTCTAGTCGATTACCTACTCTTTTCTGTGGCCCAGGATGCACTACCAAAGGGTGGTAGTGCATCTCTACCACAGGATGGAAACTAGGGAGAACACCACCAAATTTCTGCCTTTTCATGGACTCTCTCCAAACCACCTGGGGGAGCTGGGTAGCACATCACAGTCCTTGTTTCAGCTTGGGTATATCTCAGCTAATACACACTGTTGCATATAGCACATTTTCAATATTAACATTTCTAAAAAAATTGACAGAAATATCTAGTCTCAGGCAAACAATGAATAGTAAACTGATCATGCTCAAATGCTCTGAACCTTCCTAAAGAGTACTAAAATCAATTACTAAATCTGTATTATAAAAATACATAATGAGTAACGTGTATAACATGTACTATGGTCCTATATTGTCAAATCAGGTGACATTCATAAACCATTTGTCCTCGTGGTTTGCAAATGTCAACTTGACCACTTGATGGTAATATAGGACTATATTACACAGTTACCCATGCTGGAGCACTGGGACAATCTTACCACTTACCCTGAGTTTGAACCCTTCTAGATGCCTGAGACGTTTAGAGGAGTTTAACGGCAATTCCAAAATTTAAATTTAGAGTGTAGCCCATTTGGCCACACACTAAGGACCAGGAATCAGTCAATAAGGTTAAATAAGGATTATTACAAATTAAGAGCCAAACTGATGTATATAAATCTCAAGAGCATACTGTAAAGATACAAAATCCCCACAGGATATCCAAAGCATTTAATGAAATTAGGTCGATACAACCTAAAACATACAAGAACCTCAGTTGCAACAATACAAAGAATAAGCAAAAAAATCTGGTGATCAGTGTATTGGTAAATCTAAAATCATTTAAACAATTCCTCAGCTTAAAGTTGGAAAGCTGGAGACCTAGTTAAATCAAAGAACCAGGAGGGTGTCAGTATTGAGGAGACTTCAGCAGAAATTCTCCAAAACAGGAAAATTGCATAGCATGAAGCTACACAATGAGAACATTGCAGAGAGGTCTTGTACCCCTCAGATTCTCCAGGGAATCATGGGGCATATTTACTAGAAAGTGGACGAGAACGGCGTTAGCCACCTTGGCTTAACGCCGCGCTTCGCCACTTCCAAAATGCCAGGCTGCACCGTATTTACAAGGATAAGGTGCAGCCCTGCGTTTTCCCCTGCGCTGGTGCTAATTTTAGCTGCCTAGCGCCAACGCAGACACCCTTGCACCATAGTGCAAGGGTGCCTGAATTATAGGGGAACATTGTTTATGTGCAGGAAGGTGTCCCTTCCTGCTCTTAAACAATCTAAAATGGCATTTTCAAACTTCTATGTGTGCTGCTTAATGCAGCACACATAGAAGTTGTAAACCATCATTTTTTTTAATTGATTGTATATGTGCAGGAAGGGTCACCTTCCTGCACATAAACAATCAATGGCCTATTGCTGTTTCTATGTGTGCTGCACAATGCATCACACATGGAAACAGCAAAAACGAGGAGAAATGAAACATTTCTCCTCGTTGCGCCTGTTTAAGACCAGGTTTTCTGTGGTCTTAATTTTGGCACTGCCCCATATTTACGCTGCCTTTGTAAATATGTGGCAGCGTCAAAATTAATGGGTGTTGTGGTGGAATATCACCGCAACACCCATTGCCCACCGCTTTTACGCTAAGTATAGCGTGAAAGGGGGCCTTATTTACAAGGCAGCATTAAGCCACGTTAAGTGGCTTAACGCTGCCTTGTAAATAAGGCAAAGCCCCTATCGCCACCACAACGTCACAAAAAGTGACGTAGTGGTGGCGATAGGGGCTTGGAAATATGCCCCCTCATTTTCTAAACTAAACTGCAAACACCAGTTTCACCAACAGAACATTCAAGAGTTCCATGTGCCAGTAATTTTCCACCTACAAACAGTAAGAATTGGCATCCCCATTCGATCCTCCTGGTCCCTCAGTTCAAACATCAGAACATCTTTGAATGTCTCCTGTCTCCAGATAGGACATGAATAGATATCCTCCTTTATGGTTCGTTAGCGCCTATTGTCCTTGCCAAAATTTCTCCTCCCGAGTCTCACTATCTCTAATACACAATATGCCTTTCACTAACTATTAGAGCCTGCAAAAGAAAGAACATTGCAGTCCAAACAACTTTCACACTGAAGATGTCAGGATCTCACCTGTATTTCCACAGGAACGCCATGAAACTGAAGAATGGTCCGCAACGTCCCTGAACCACCTATCACACCTATTTCAGAAGTAAGCAATAAAAGGTGATCCAGGGAAGAAGGGAAACAAAACAAGGAAAGGAGGGGAAAACAATCCTTCGTCACTATCCAGCAGCGGCAGGAGTGCGTCAAGTGAAACAAAAAGCTGTGAATAAGAAGGAATACACATTAGGCTATAACAAAGCACACCTTCTTTTCTACTCTTGTGTAAGTTCCGCTTTTACCTAAAACATCCCTTCTTCTATCACAGGAAGTAGAGAAGTGTCGTGGTGCCCCAACATCTATGTACTGCTGCAAAGGTAAGACAGTTATATAATATACACGAGAGTATCACCAGAGACTGTAATTCAAATAAGTGCACCTTGCCCACCTTTTAATAGACCTTACTTCAAGCTAAACTTCTTGTGGAAATATGTACTTGAACATAACAATTGTTTTCCCCCTTTTAGGAGAATCTCTCCAATACTTCCTTTGAGGACTATCAGGACCTTCGAGAGAGTGAGCAACTCTAGGAGAGTTCCGGTCCCCACATCAGGTAAGAGAGAGGAATATAAATAACAAAACGATAGAAAGAAAATGGCAGCGCTTCGGCGCTGTTACCGTAACCACGGTGAGAGAGTGTTCTAAGAGTCCGCCTTGTTGTCTCCTTGTAGGGTTTCCAGGAGCCAGACAGAAGAGCCGATGCGGTTTGACTGACCGGAAGAGAGGAGATCCAGAATCCAGGCGGGAAAGGAGCAGGTAAGAGATTTGATCTCTTTTGTAGTGCAGGAGTATCCAGGAGCCAGGCAGGAGCGGAGTCAAAGAAGAAGCGAGCCGCCGGGATCGTCAGACGCGACGCGGAAGTGAGGGACCGCGACGCACCGGAAAAGGAGTGAGCGAGTACACTAGAGCCGGAATCAACAGACGCGAAGCGCGGTTGCACGGAAGGAGCCGGTATTTATGCTGCCTGCGCATGCGCGTCCACCAACTAGCAGCCATGATTGTAGTTCAGGGGCCCCCGGACCGGCAAGCGTGACAGAAGATTAATCACTGAAAACCAAATGCTTAGGGCCCTTGGTTAGGCTAACTTGACAAAGCAGTCAAAGTGCACTTTAAATACATGACTATGTGTGCACACCAGGGCTTTAAGTGGGATGAAAAAACTGGGGGGTCTCTCAAAGGGGCGTGGCCAATGTAATTAAGGGTGTGGCTTAAAAACACATAAGCTAAAAATCTGTGCTTAGCATAGTGTGCCGCCCGACTTGTATTTTGCTGTTTCTGTCATAGCATCTAGATATATGATACAACAAGTAACATCATACCTACAACAAGGCAGGGCTATTGGCTTTGTCAATGGTTGTTAGTTGCATAAGATAAATAAGCAGCAACTATGGCTTGTTTTATATAATATTGAAAAAGCTTCCACTTAAAGCCCTGCTGACACCACGACGATGTTGCTGCTCCTACGTATCAAAAAGAGAAGGGAAATCCAGAGAGAAAATTTCTCTCTTTAAAGGATTTCCCTTCTCTTACAATGCTCACCTGGCATGACGTCCGTAACTTCTCCACTAGTGGAAAGAGCAGTGTGAGCACGCGCACATCGATGTGCCTGCTGTCACTGCAGTCCGGAAAAAACGGACCGCCTCAGGGCACAAAACAGAGCCCGATAGAGACCCGTTTCGAGGCCCCTCTAAAAAAACTGCTGGTGCTCAGACCCGGTGAGACCCGGCCCACTTAAAGCTCTGGTGCACACACAATTCAAAAAGAATGCAAGAGGTTAATGAATACATTATTACACGGAAGGTGTACTTTAGGTAAATGCAATATAACTCAAAATACACCGATGTAAATGTGCATGAGAACTACGGGGCATATTATCAAGAACGGCGTTAAAATTATCGCCGCTTTAGCGGCAGAAAACTGCCGCTAGAGGGGTGGGCTTAGATTGCGCTGCTCCACCCATTATGTAATCGCTCTCTCACTCTTTCTCTTTATATATTTACACTAATTAATCTTGTTATTGAGGTAAACTGCCTAACTACCCCTTTTTAACCAATTTCTAGTTTTCATGATGTAAATGTAGCATAATTTACCCAGAAGCAATAAATCCCAATGTAGTGCCTACGATGTTGAGAAGGAATGCTCTTCAATGATGTTGCAAACAGAGAATAGACATATAATACACATTTATACATAGTTGTGTCTCATGCCGGGTTTGGTGAGATCTGAATAAAGACGACAGAAGACGGTGCGAGGTTTTGGAGTAGGGATTCTTTTGCAATCAGCCTCGGTGGTGATCAAAATGGAGAAATTTGGGCTTAAATGTATTCTTGAACAGAAGAGAAGCAGCTATCACAGGTCACCAGTACGGTGACCATCTCCTTCTGAACAGAAGAGAAGCAGCTATCACAGGTCACCAGTACGGTGCCCATCTCCTTCTGAACAGAAGAGAAGCAGCTATCACAGGTCACCAGTACGGTGACCATCTACTTCCAGGTATGGGAGTAGCCAGAAAAACAAAATCACCTCCCCCCCCCCCATTTGCACCACATTCCAAATAACAAAGAGTGAGCGCGGTAGGCAAGAGAGTGCAGCACTCTGCTTCCACAAATAAAGACATAAATCTGGCCAAATTGTGAATTTCATGCTTCATCTATCTATCTATCTATCTATCTATCTATCTATCTATCTATCTATCTATCTATCTATCTATCTATCTATCTATCTATCTATCTATCTATCTATCTTGCTTTCTCTCCTTCTTTCTAGCCATCCTTCTCTCCATCCCGCTCCGTCTTTCATTTCATGCTTTTTTGTTGCGTGATCCCCCCTCCACAGTTCTACCCCATACTATTCCCTTGCAGTGGTTTTATGAGCTTTTGTTTGGAAATCAGTGCAATGAAAGTAAACGGAGGATTACACAAGTTTTTAAAGGTTTTATATTACACATATCCCCAATGGCACTGCCCCCCCCTCCTCCAACACCTTCGCTTAAGCTGTTATAGAGGGGGCGGAGCTGTTCATGACGCTCATGCTTCCAGGGCATTACGGACATTGTGGAGCGAGATCAATTAGGGATCCTAGACACTATCAGAATCACGAAGCAGCACAGGGGACATTTTGAGGTGGTGAGTAAGCTACACATGCTGAATCGGAGGTTCCAAGCGGGGATATGGCAGGAAATAATTTTTAGTAAGCAATGTAAATATCAGAATTCCGGTCTGCATTTCTAGTAGTACTGAATATGAAGATTCAACAGTGTTTATACGACTTTGGCTCCCTCTTGAGTCACAACAGTGTAAGTGCAGCTCCTGTTTGTAAAGAGAAAAATCAGAAGACCTTGTTGAGCCAACAGCCATCCAGCCACTCGAAGGAATTTGTGTGTTTCTCCCAGCGAAGGGGGGCTTTTGCTTTAGGTGTGGATGGACGTACTCGAGTCAGTATTAAGGTGGTGCATTGCTTATGTTTTGCGAGACCAGACTACACCACCCTGAATAATAAGAAGGGTGGTAGTCTTTGCCTTGCATCTGTGCTCTTATTTTCCTACCTTAGCCAACCATAGAGATGCTGTAATTACACAATCTATCACATATACTAGTTTTAATCAGCTTTGGATATACATGCTCTATATTATTACGTTGCTCTCAAGTGCTAGCATTTATCTGCTGTACTCCCTTCCTTATATTGCGACAGTGCCAGCATCTCTTAAAATGTTTGTGGGTTGAGAGGTGACAGGACAACTGGGGGCATATTTACAAGGGCATTGCGCCACCGGAACGTCACTTTTTCTGACGTTCCAGTGGTGCAATGCCCTGCTCCATATTTATGTAGCGTTAAGCCACTTTGCATGGCTTAACGCCGCTTTGTAAATATCATCCCATTTCACAGCAACACCCATTGCACTCCCCTTTCACGCAGATACTGGCATGAAAAGGTACCATATGTACAAAGCGGCGTAAAGCCACCCAAAGTGGTAAATTGCCACTTTGTAAATATTGTGCAGGGCACTGCGCCACCGGAACATCGTTAAAAGTGACGTTCCGATCATGCAATCCCCTAAGAGTTTCGTTTCGCTTGTGTACTTATTTTGGGGACTTTGATGAGTTGTGTTGGCCTTACTGAAATTAGGGTCCAGAGGGAGCAGCTGAAATAGCAAAGTTTATATGTATGATGAATACAGGCAAACCTGTGGACTGGAACCTATGGCTGGGGTGCAAAACATATAAACAGAGTTATTACTTGCTTAAAAAGGCCACAGTCTCTGTTGCTATGCCGCTTCATGGGAGAATGGGATAGTGATCAGATAATTGATAACAAATGAAAGAACTCGATGGAGTGTAACCAGAAAATGGCCACATCGCCTGGCAGGTCTGTCAAGTGATTAATGAGGTTCAGACATGTGGTCCTTCTGCACCCTCGCTGGCAAATACGGGTCATTGAGTAATCTTACTTGTGTTTTGCTACATGGTAGCAGGCCACAGATCTGCTCACAGGCATGCAGTGAAAAGGTGCGCATCGGCAATAAGAGAATACGTGAGACTCTGTCCTTATGATGAGTGAGAGCAGGGCACATTGAGGTGGAGGCCACTACTCCTGGGTCCGCCCTAGAAATAATGACAATCTTAGGCCGGGTGAAATTTCCAGGGCCCTGGGGCTAAAAACGGCTCGGGGGGGGCATGCAGCCCCCCATCCCTTTATTTCAAGTGATGGCCCTGAGGGATATGGTTCCCAGGGCCTAATAAGACTCAGGGAGGGGAGACACATGGCCCCCCCTCCCCTTTAATAAAAAGAAAAGTCCCTAAGGATAGGGTCCTCAAAGTCTAATAAGGCTCGGGGACTGGGGACACGTGGCCCGCCTCCCCTTTAATTAAAAAAAACGCCCTGGGGGATGGGGTACCCAGGGCCCAATAAGGCTTGGGGAGGGGGGCCACGCAGCCTCCCGCTTTAAAATGAATATGGCACTCTGGGATGGGGTCCCCAGGACCTAATGAGGCTCGGGGAGGGGGGCCACATGGACCCCCTCCACTTTAAAATATATGTGGACCTGGGGGATGGGGCCCCCAGGGACAAATGAGGCTCTGGGAGGGGGTCCACATGGACCCCCTCCACTTTCAAATATATATGGTCCTGGGGGCTGGGGGCCCCAGGGCCAAATGAGGCTCTGGGAGAGGGGCCACATGTACCCCCTCCACTTTAAAATATATATGGCCCTGGAGGATGGGGTCTCCAGGGCCATAATAGGCTCTGGGAGGGGGGCCCCCTCTCCTTTATATGCCAATAGGTAGTAATAGTTATGACCATGTTTCCATAGGAAAATAATTTTTTGACTTGCCTATATCTTTGGCGCCGTTTGACGAATCGTCAAAATTTTCCCGAAAAAGTGCCCCGGTGATTCTAGTTGTGCATGGAAAGTTGCAGGGCGATCCGTCAAGTGGGACTAAGAAAAAGAGGAGGGGGCAGAAAGCTGGATCTTGACCCAGAAAGAGTGCTTTTTGTTATTTGGTGTAAATCCATTTAGTAGCCTTTGAGTTATTAAAAAAAAAAATTGTATATATAGGTACGGGGATCCTCCGAGGATTTGACAGTAGCCGTGCTGAAATCTGATTGGCTGCCAACTCTTAAACCAGGAAGTGTTGGAAGCCATCTAGGGACTCGGCTTCAACCAAGTCCCAAAACAAACGTTAAACAAAAAGCAAAGGGGGCAGGATAAGAATATCCTGACCCTCTAGCACTGGTCATGGGGTCCCCCTGGCACCCTGACAGGGCAAAAAAAAAATTATTTTTTAAAAATTGCTGCGAAATCGTGACAGAGTTGCGAATTCACGTAAAAAAAAAAAAAAAACAAGCGCTGTCTCCCACGCTTGTTTAGAGCATAGCCCCCGGATGGGCCAGGCCCCGGGGGCATGTTTGAATAGAAAAAAAGAATTGACAAGACTAGGTTAGATACCCAATCTTGCGGTAGGAAACGGGGAGACAAGCAGCAGGAAATGGGGAGACAAACAGCAATGTGCATAGATGTGGATCATCCTTACCATAATGCACAGCATGAGTAAAGAAGACACATTTCTCTTTAAAACATGCGCAACAAAACGTTTACTGTTCCTATTTCTAGATGGCAGCCACAGTGACATCCAATAATACAAAAGCAAGTATTCGTATTGGTTTTTTGGGAGTGGCTGAGGTCACTGTGTGCCCAGTCTTAGAGCTTCCTGAATTGGACACTGTACTGTGTTATCTTTAGTTGCCCACTCTATAAGTCGATAAAATCTTAAACTTGTCACATGAGCCCCTACTCACTCATTGCACCTCTAATCTCCTTAAGATGGTCCAAGCCCTCCCGCACGTCCGTCTCCTTGGGAGGGGCCGAGCCCTCATTCACCAGCCGTCCCGCAGACTCCAGGTCAGTTGCTCTTCTCCCCCCATGGACCCACCTTCAAGGTAGGATTATAGTTTAAAGTTTGTGAAGAACCTACAAATCTTTAAGTGAACTAATCTCCCTTTGTGTGCGTTTAAATCAGTTCATCCGGTTTTGTATGTGTGTATAATAATTACATGCCCCTTCCATCCCATTGACCGTGCTGTGTTTCACGTGTCATAATTTCTTCTAACTTGGAATGTTAATTTGTTCCTCCCCGTGGACTTGTTTATTCTCTAACATATAGTGGAGCAAAAGCTACACGAAGTCAGACAATTTCCTGTTAGTCAAGAGGCAGTTGGAGGTGAGTCAGAGGGCTCCCACGAGCCGCCCAGGACAACAGGTGAGAGTGTGCGGGTGAAGGGGCAGTGGAAGCCTGTAGGCCACGGAGCAAGAACAACAGGCTCAAAAAGTATAAACCTCGAAGTATTATTATGTCCGCCAACATGCTGCGCGAGCGTGAGGAAGCAGCAGATAAAATGTTTAATGAAGCGTCACAGGCGAGTGGCGGTGCAGCGTCGTCGTCATCATCAACCCATAAAGTCAGCCCAGTAACTGATGTATGGGATAAATTGAAACTATTGGAAACAATATAAAGCTTTGGAATAATTATTTGAGGCTGGACACAAAAAAGATTCTAGAATAGTGACTCACTGTTGATTACCCACTTGGGGTAATAAATATATAGGACATATGCAGAGGAGAGGCATGGGAGATGCCCGCAGGATTTGAGAGCACTTGCACAATAATATCTTACACAGTATCGACCATTAGAAGGATATAATGTATTGAGATAATCCGTATAGGCAAATAAATAGACAATGATTTCCTCGGAGCAATAATTGTAATTGAGTTTTATGCATGCTTTATCAGAGAAATTTATTTTATCTTGTTGCACAGAATCATAGTGAAACAACAAAATGTATGCCATGACTGCACAGATGTGAAATATGAGGATTGTTTTAACCAAACTCGAAATGAATAAATTAATTACGAGCTAGGAAAGTGAAAGAAATCTGAAGGCAACAACGTGTAAAATAACAGATGTAAACAGAAAAATGTAAAAAAAAAAAAAAAGGAACTGACATAATGAATTGATGCAAAGTATTGCTTCCATGTCTATGCTCTGAAAAGAAAAAGAAAAAAATTGAATGAGGAGTACGTAAAAACGCCGTTAGTAGCGTGCGCATGTCATGTGATCAAGACCGCTGAGTTTTTTTAAAAGCGTAATGGCGGATGGAGGAAAATAAAGAAACGCAACTGCATTGTGTCTACTGGAAGAATATATATATGTGAGTGTGTGTATATATATATATATTCACTGAAAAAACCATAGGTTTCAGACACGTTATAGTTAGAAATTAGCATTTAAAAAACCTTTGAAATTCACTGAAAAAACCATAGGTTTTAGGGACAGTTATAGTTAGTTGGACATTTCACTCGTACAAAACCATAGAAATTCCCCGTTATAGTTAGTTCAGCTAACTATAACTCGCGCCCGCAATGCACTGCTGATGACGTCACATATTACATCACTCATGACATGGTCAGTGACATCACTGATGACATCACTGATGACATCTCAAATGAAATCACTGATGACATCATCCAGTGACTGTGTGTTTCTGTAAAGTTTAAATATGTTTAATATATATAGGGAAAGGCGTATTGAAGAATGAGTGGGTGTTTAAGTGTCTGAATGGATGATTTAGTACGTGCGTGACTGACTCTACAAGTGAGTGATTAAACGTATCTTACTGAATGCATGGGTTAGTGACTAAACTGTGTGAATGTCTGTATCCGTCTGTTTGTTGGTGTGTAAGTGGATGCATGGATTTGCGAATAGCTACATGAGTGTCTATATGGGTTATTGATTGGTTCTCTGAGTATCTGTATGGCTGCCTGAGTGTTTGTGTGGGTGGGGTGTGTGTGACTCTGTACATAGATGTGTGAGTGGGTGATTCACTGGGTGCATGATTTCAAGAGTGCATCTGTGATGGACTGCTTGGGTGGGTGAGTGTGTGTATGGGTGTGTTAGTGAGTGAATGTATATCTCAGTGGTACATGTGCGAGTAACTACATATGTAAAAGGCAGTATATATGTGTGTTAGAGTATTTAAATGGCTATAAGTGAGAGTGTGTGATTGTGAGAGTGGCTGTATGGATGCGTGTGTGCTTGTATCAGTTATTGTATAAGAGCGTAAGAATGTGCTAGTATTTGTATGAGTAAGTGAGCTGGTGTGTGTATAACTGTATAGGTGAGTAAATGGGTGTGTGATTAATTTTTTGCATGACTGACTAGGTGTGTGAGTACCTCTATGGATGAGTGGCGGTGTGTGAGTGTTTATATAGGTGTATGAGTGCATATGATAGTCCTGTACTGAGTGACTGTAAGTATGAGTGACTGTACGGGTGAGTGAGTAGATGTGTGTGTGTAGACCTAAGAATCAGTGAGTGGGTATGTAGTTATTGGTATTGGAGTGTGTATGGTTTTGAGAATGGCAGTCTGTAATTTAGAGTGGGTGTATCAAAAGCTATATTAGGGTGTGAGAAGATGCATGAAATTATCACATGGATGATGTCATCAGTGATGTCATTTGAGATGTCATCAGTGATGTCATCAGTGATGTCACTGACCATGTCATGAGTGATGTAATATGTGACGTCATCAGCAGTGCATTGCGGGGGCGCGAGTTATAGTTAGCTGAACTAACTATAACGGGGGAATTTCTATGGTTTTGTACGAGTGAAATGTCCAACTAACTATAACTGTCCCTAAAACCTATGGTTTTTTCAGTGAATTTCAAAGGTTTTTTAAATGCTAATTTCTAACTATAACGTGCCTGAAACCTATGATTTTTAAGTGAATTTCAAAGGTTTTTTAAATGCTAGTTTCTAACTATGCCTACAGAGGTAGGACATGTGAAGAAAGAAGAAAAAACGCGCAGAAAGAAGCAAAAGAAATGCAGAAAGAAGCAACAGAAGTCCACAAAGACGAAGAAAAGTGCAGGAAGAAGCAAAAGATGTGCAGAAAGAACCAACAGAGGAGCAGAAAGAGGCCATGTTGCAAAATCATCCTGTGCCCACAACTTTTTCAGACGGGTACTGGTGGTAACTGACTCTGACTAACCAGAGTCAGTGCTATGCTAAAAGACACTTAGAATACAGTGAAAACACCTACATACACTAGGGAACACTATGCGTTGGGGTACCCCTGTGATTAGCATGACCTCCTCTGTAAGTCCCTAGTACATAATAGGGCAGGGAGATTAAAACTACCTCTTAAAACGCGTGTGCAAACGCGCCCCGTGGCGCGTTTTAAGTTGCGGGATTAAGTCCCCTTGAATCCTGAGGGTCCCTGGGGCCCAACTAGCCCCCAGGTACCTACAGTTAGGACCACAGAGCTGAGTTGCAGAGAGGCGTTCCGAGGCCACGCACCTTTTTCACCTCTCTGCAACGCAACTCTGTTGTGCTTACTGAAGGTACCTGGTGGGCTAGTTGGCCCCCAGGGTCCCTCAGGATTCAAGGGGCGTGTTTGCGCACATGTCACCTGAGGCCCCGCCCCCTCCCTTCACCACTGTGCAAACGCGCCCCGTGGCGCGTTTTAAGTTGGGGGATTAGGTCACCTTGAATCCTGAGGGTCCCTGGGGCCCAACTAGCCCACCAAGTACTTCCAGTAAGCACCACAGGCCTGCGTTGCAACGCCTGTAACAAATTGTGTAGTTGTGTTTAGGTAGTGAAGGGGGTCGTGCTGGGGGTAGTGTTTTAGGGTTTAGGGTAGTGCAGTGGTGTTTGTGTAGTGTAGGGGGTCATGCTGGGGGTAGATTTAGGGTTTAGGGTAGTGCAGTGGTGTTTGGATAGTGTAGGGAGTCGTGCTGGGGGAGTGTTTTAGGGTTTAGGGTATTACAGTGGTGTTTGGGTAGTGTAGGGGGTTGTGCTGGGGGTAGTGTTTTAGGGTTTAGGGTAGTGCAGTGGTGTTTGGGTAGTGTAGGGGTCGTGCTGGGGGTAGTGGTTTAGGGTTTAGGGTAGTGCAGTGGTGTTTGGGTAGTGTAGGGGGTACTGCTGGGGGTAGTGTTTTAGGGTTTAGGGTAGTGCAATGGTGTTTGGGTAGTGTAGGGGTACTGCTGGGGGTAGTGTTTTAAGGGTTTAGGGTAGTGCTGTGGTGTTTGGGTAGTGTAGAGGTTCGTGCTGGGGGTATTGTTTTAGGGTTTAGGGTAGTGCAGTGGTGTTTGTGTAGTGTAGGGGGTAGTGTTTTAGGGTTTAGGGTAGTGCAGTGGTGTTTGTGTAGTGTAGGGGGTCGTGCTGGGGGTAGTGTTTTAGGGTTTAGGGTAGTGCAGTGGTCTTTGTGTAGTGTAGGAGGTCGTGTTTTAGGGTTTAGGGTAGTGCAGTGGTGTTCGGGCAGTGTAGGGGGTCGTGCTGGGGGTGGTGTTTCAGGGTTTAGGGCAGTGCAGTGGTGTTCGGGCAGTGTAGGGGGTCTTGCTGGGGGTGGTGTTTCAGGGTTTAGGGCAGTGCAGTGGTGTTTGGGTCGTGCAGGGGGTCATGCTGGGGGAGTGTTTTAGGGTTTAGGGCAGTGCAGTGGTGTTTGGGTAGTGTAGGGGGTCATGCTGGGGGAGTGTTTTAGGGTTTAGGGCAGTGCAGTGGTGTTCGGGCAGTGTAGGGGGTCGTGCTGGGGGAGTGTTTTAGGGTTTAGGGCAGTGCAGTGGTGTTCGGGTAGTGTAGGGGGTCGTGCTGGGGGAGTGTTTGAGGGTTTAGGGCAGTGCAGTTGTGTTCGGGTAGTGTAGGGGGTCGTGCTGGGAGGAGTATTTTAGGGTTTAGGGTAGTGCAGTGGTGTTCGGGTAGTGTAGGGGGTCGTGCTGGGGGTTGTGTTTCAGGGTTTAGGGCAGTGCAGTGGTGTTCGGGCAGTGTAGGGGGTCGTGCTGGGGCTGGTGTTTCAGGGTTTAGGGCAGTGCAGTGGTGTTCGGGCAGTGTAGGGGGTCATGCACGGGGTGGTGTTTCAGGGTTTAGGGCAGTGCAGTGGTGTTTGGGCAGTGTAGGGGGTCGTGCTGGGGCTGGTGTTTCAGGGTTTAGGGCAGTGCAGTGGTGTTCGGGCAGTGTAGGGGGTCTTGCTGGGGGTGGTGTTTCAGGGTTTAGGGCAGTGGTGTTCGGGCAGTGTAGGGGGTCTTGCTGGGGGTGATGTTTCAGGGTTTAGGGCAGTGCAGTGGTGTTCGGGCAGTGTAGGGGGTCTTGCTGCGGGTAGTTTTTCAGGGTTTAGGGCAGTGCAGTGGTGTTCGTGCAGTGTAGGGGGTCGTGCTGGGGATGGTGTTTCATGGTTTAGGGCAGTGCAGTAGTGTTCAGGCAGTGTAGGGGGTCGTGCTGGGGCTGGTGTTTCAGGGTTTAGGGCAGTGCAGGCAGTGGTGCTCGGGCAGTGTAGGGGGTCGTGCTGGGGGTGGTGTTTCTGGGTTTAGGGTAGTGCAGTTGTGTTCGGGCAGTGTAGGGGTTCGTGCTGGGGCTGGTGTTTCAGGGTTTAGGGCAGTGCAGTGGTGTTCGGGCAGTGTAGGGGGTCATGCTGGGGCTGGTGTTTCAGTGTTTTGGGCAGAGCAGTGGTGTTCGGGCAGTGTAGGGGGTCGTGCTGGGGGTGGTGTTTCAGGGTTTAGGGCAGTGCAGTGGTGTTCGAGTAGTGTAGGGGGTCGTGCTGGGGGTGGTGTTTCAGGGTTTAGGGCAGTGCAGTGGTGTTCGGGCAGTGTAGGGGGTCTTGCTGGGGGCAGTGTTTCAGGGTTTAGGGCAGAGCAATGGTGTTCAGGCAGTGTAGGGGGTTGTGTTGGAGGTGGTGTTTCAGGCTTTAGGGCAGTGCAGTGGTATTCGGGCAGTGTAGGGGGTCTTGCTGGGGGTGGTGTTTCAGGGTTTAGGGCAGTGGTGTTCAGGCAGTGTAGGGGGTCGTGCTGGGGGTGGTGTTTCAGGGTTTAGGGCAGTGCAATGGTGTTCGGGCAGTGTAGGGGGTCGTGCAGGGGCTGGTGTTTCAGGGTTTAGGGCAGTGCAGTGGTGTTCGGGCAGTGTAGGGGGTCGTGCTGGGGGTGGTGTTTCAGGGTTTAGGGCAGTGCAGTGGTGTTTGGGCAGTGTAGGGGGTCGTGCTGGGGGTGGTGTTTCTGGGTTTAGGGCAGTGTAGTGGTGTTCGGGCAGTGTAGGGGGTCGTGCAGGGGGTGGTGAGTCAGGGTTTAGGGCAGTGCAGTGGTGTTCGGGCAGTGTAGGGGGTCATGCTGGGGGTAGAGTTTTAGGGTTTAGGGCAGTGCAGTGGTGTTCGGGCAGTATAGGGGGTCGTGCAGGGGGTGGTGTTTCAGGGTTTAGGGCAGTGCAGTGGTGCTCGGGCAGTGTAGGGGTCGTGCTGGGGGTGGTGTTTCAGGGTTTAGGGCAGTGCAGTGGTGTTCGGGCAGTGTAGGGTGTCGTGCTGGGGGTGGTGTTTCAGGGTTTTGGGCAGTGCAGTGGTGTTCGGGCAGTGTAGGTGGTCTTGCTGGGGCTGGTGTTTCCGGGTTTAGTGCAGTGGTGTTCGGGCAGTGTAGGGGGTCTTGCTGGGGGTGGTGTTTCAGTGTTTAGGGCAGTGCAATGGTGTTCGCGCAGTGTAGGGGGTCTTGCTGGGGCTGATGTTTCAGCGTTTAGGGCAGCGCAGTGGTGTTCGGGCAGTGTAGGGGGTCTTGCTGGGGGTGGTGTTTCAGGGTTTAGGGCAGTGCAGTGGTGTTCGGGCAGTGTAGGGGGTCTTGCTGGGGCTGGTGTTTCAGGGTTTAGGGTAGTGCAGTGGTGTTCGGGCAGTGTAGGGGGTCGTGCTGGGGCTGGTGTTTGAGGGTTTAGGGCAGTGCAGTGGTGTTCGGGCAGTGTAGGGGGTCGTGCTGGGGCTGGTGTTTCAGGGTTTAGGGCAGTGCAGTGGTTTTCAGGCAGTGTAGGCGGTCGTGCTGGGGGTGGTGTTTCAGGGTTTAGGGCAGTGCAGTGGTGTTCGGGCAGTGTAGGGGGTCGTGCTGGGGGTGGTGTTTCAGGGTTTAGGGCAGTGCAGTGGTGTTCGGGCAGTGTAGGGGCTCGTGCTGGGGGTGGTGTTTCAGGGTTTAGGGCAGTGCAGTGGTGTTCGGGCAGTGTAGGGGGTCGTGCTGGGGGTGGTGTTTCAGGGTTTAGGGCAGTGCAGTGGTGTTCGGGCAGTGTAGTGGGTCATGCTGGGGGTGGTGTTTCAGGGTTTAGGGCAGTGCAGTGGTGTTCGGGCAGTGTAGGGGGTCGTGCTGGGGCTGGTGTTTCAGGGTTTAGGGCAGTGCAGTGGTGTTCGGGCAGTGTAGGGGGTCTTGCTGGGGGTGGTGTTTCAGGGTTTAGGGCAGTGGTGTTCGGGCAGTGTAGGGGGTCTTGCTGGGGGTGATGTTTCAGGGTTTAGGGCAGTGCAGTGGTGTTCGGGCAGTGTAGGGGGTCTTGCTGGGGGTGGTGTTTCAGGGTTTAGGGCAGTGCAGTGGTGTTCGGGCAGTGTAGGGGGTCGTGCTGGGGATGGTGTTTCAGGGTTTAGGGCAGTGCAGTGGTGTTCGGGCAGTGTAGGGGGTCGTGCTGGGGGATGGTGTTTCAGGGTTTAGGGCAGTGCAGTGGTGTTCGGGCAGTGTAGGGGGTCGTGCTGGGGCTGGTGTTTCAGGGTTTAGGGCAGTGCAGTGGTGTTCGGGCAGTGTAGGTGGTCGTGCTGGGGCTGGTGTTTCAGGGTTTAGGGCAGTGCAGTGGTGTTCGGGCAGTGTAGGGGGTCATGCTGGGGCTGGTGTTTCAGGGTTTAGGGCAGTGCAGTGGTGCTCGGGCAGTGTAGGGGGTCGTGCTGGGGGTGGTGTTTCATGGGTTTAGGGTAGTGCAGTGGTGTTCGGGCAGTGTAGGGGGTCGTGCTGGGGCTGGTGTTTCAGGGTTTAGGGCAGTGCAGTGGTGTTCGGGCAGTGTAGGGGGTCGTGCTGGGGCTGGTGTTTCAGGGTTTAGGGCAGTGCAGTGGTGTTCGGGCAGTGTAGGGGGTCTTGCTGGGGGTAGTGTTTCAGGGTTTAGGGCAGTGCAGTGGTGTTCGGGCAGTGTAGGGGGTCGTGCTGGGGATGGTGTTTCATGGTTTAGGGCAGTGCAGTAGTGTTCAGGCAGTGTAGGGGGTCGTGCTGGGGCTGGTGTTTCAGGGTTTAGGGCAGTGCAGGCAGTGGTGCTCGGGCAGTGTAGGGGGTCGTGCTGGGGGTGGTGTTTCTGGGTTTAGGGTAGTGCAGTGGTGTTCGGGCAGTGTAGGGGTTCGTGCTGGGGCTGGTGTTTCAGGGTTTAGGGCAGTGCAGTGGTGTTCGGGCAGTGTAGGGGGTCATGCTGGGGCTGGTGTTTCAGTGTTTTGGGCAGAGCAGTGGTGTTCGGGCAGTGTAGGGGGTCGTGCTGGGGGTGGTGTTTCAGGGTTTAGGGCAGTGCAGTGGTGTTCGAGCAGTGTAGGGGGTCGTGCTGGGGGTGGTGTTTCAGGGTTTAGGGCAGTGGTGTTCGGGCAGTGTAGGGGGTCTTGCTGGGGGTGATGTTTCAGGGTTTAGGGCAGTGCAGTGGTGTTCGGGCAGTGTAGGGGGTCTTGCTGGGGGCAGTGTTTCAGGGTTTAGGGCAGAGCAATGGTGTTCAGGCAGTGTAGGGGGTTGTGTTGGAGGTGGTGTTTCAGGCTTTAGGGCAGTGCAGTGGTATTCGGGCAGTGTAGGGGGTCTTGCTGGGGGTGGTGTTTCAGGGTTTAGGGCAGTGGTGTTCAGGCAGTGTAGGGGGTCGTGCTGGGGGTGGTGTTTCAGGGTTTAGGGCAGTGCAGTGGTGTTCGGGCAGTGTAGGGGGTCGTGCAGGGGCTGGTGTTTCAGGGTTTAGGGCAGTGCAGTGGTGTTCGGGCAGTGTAGGGGGTCGTGCTGGGGGTGGTGTTTCAGGGTTTAGGGCAGTGCAGTGGTGTTTGGGCAGTGTAGGGGGTCGTGCTGGGGGTGGTGTTTCTGGGTTTAGGGCAGTGTAGTGGTGTTCGGGCAGTGTAGGGGGTCGTGCAGGGGGTGGTGAGTCAGGGTTTAGGGCAGTGCAGTGGTGTTCGGGCAGTGTAGGGGGTCATGCTGGGGGTAGAGTTTTAGGGTTTAGGGCAGTGCAGTGGTGTTCGGGCAGTGTAGGGGGTCGTGCAGGGGGTGGTGTTTCAGGGTTTAGGGCAGTGCAGTGGTGTTCGGGCAGTGTAGGGGTCGTGCTGGGGGTGGTGTTTCAGGGTTTAGGGCAGTGCAGTGGTGTTCGGGCAGTGTAGGGTGTCGTGCTGGGGTGGTGTTTCAGGGTTTTGGGCAGTGCAGTGGTGTTCGGGCAGTGTAGGTGGTCTTGCTGGGGCTGGTGTTTCCGGGTTTAGTGCAGTGGTGTTCGGGCAGTGTAGGGGGTCTTGCTGGGGGTGGTGTTTCAGGGTTTAGGGCAGTGCAATGGTGTTCGCGCAGTGTAGGGGGTCTTGCTGGGGCTGATGTTTCAGCGTTTAGGGCAGCGCAGTGGTGTTCGGGCAGTGTAGGGGGTCTTGCTGGGGGTGGTGTTTCAGGGTTTAGGGCAGTGCAGTGGTGTTCGGGCAGTGTAGGGGGTCTTGCTGGGGCTGGTGTTTCAGGGTTTAGGGCAGTGCAGTGGTGTTCGGGCAGTGTAGGGCGTCTTGCTGGGGCTGGTGTTTCAGGGTTTAGGGCAGTGCAGTGGTGTTCGGGCAGTGTAGGGGGTCGTGCTGGGGCTGGTGTTTCAGGGTTTAGGGCAGTGCAGTGGTGTTCGGGCAGTGTAGGGGGTCGTGCTGGGGCTGGTGTTTCAGGGTTTAGGGCAGTGCAGTGGTGTTCGGGCAGTGTAGGCGGTCGTGCTGGGGGTGGTGTTTCAGGGTTTAGGGCAGTGCAGTGGTGTTCGGGCAGTGTAGGGGGTCGTGCTGGGGGTGGTGTTTCAGGGTTTAGGGCAGTGCAGTGGTGTTCGGGCAGTGTAGGGGGTCGTGCTGGGGCTGGTGTTTCAGGGTTTAGGGCAGAGCAGTGGTGTTCGGGCAGTGTAGGGGGTCGTGCTGGGGGTGGTGTTTCAGGGTTTAGGGCACTGCAGTGGTGTTCGGGCAGTGTAGGGGGTCTTGCTGGGGGTGGTGTTTCAGGGTTTAGGGCAGTGGTGTTCGGGCAGTGTAGGGGGTCTTGCTGGGGGTGGTGTTTCAGGGTTTAGGGCAGTGCAGTGGTGTTCGGGCAGTGTAGGGGGTCTTGCTGGGGCTGGTGTTTCAGGGTTTAGGGCAGTGCAGTAGTGTTCGGGCAGTGTAGGGGGTCGTGCAGGGGGTGGTGTTTCAGGGTTTAGGGCAGTGCAGTGGTGTTCGGGCAGTGTAGGGGGTCGTGCTGGGGGTGGTGTTTCAGGGTTTAGGGCAGTGCAGTGGTGTTCGGGCAGTGTAGTGGGTCATGCAGGGGTGGTGTTTCAGGGTTTAGGGCAGTGCAGTGGTGTTCGGGCAATGTAGGGGGTCGTGCTGGGGCTGGTGTTTCAGGGTTTAGGGCAGTGCAGTGGTGTTCGGGCAGTGTAGGGGGTCTTGCTGGGGGTGGTGTTTCAGGGTTTAGGGGCAGTGGTGTTCGGGCAGTGTAGGGGGTCGTGCTGGGGGTGGTGTTTCAGGGTTTAGGGCAGTGCAGTGGTGTTCGGGCAGTGTAGGGGGTCTTGCTGGGGGTAGTGTTTCAGGGTTTAGGGCAGTGCAGTGGTGTTCGGGCAGTGTAGGGGGTCGTGCTGGGGATGGTGTTTCAGGGTTTAGGGCCAGTGCAGTGGTGTTCGGGCAGTGTAGGGGGTCGTGCAGGGGGATGGTGTTTCAGGGTTTAGGGCAGTGCAGTGGTGTTCGGGCAGTGTAGGGGGTCATGCAGGGGGTGGTGTTTCAGGGTTTAGGGCAGTGCAGTGGTGTTCGGTGTAGGAGAGTAGGATCTGCTTCACATGGGTACCCCCACTTTTTGCTGATGCTTCACTGTTTTTCGACATTAGTCTGGCTGGGGCCCTGCTAATCAGAACCCCAGCCTAGCTGCTTCCTCTCTAAAATGGTTTCCATGTGCCTTAGGCACATCACTGATTGGGATCTGGAGTGCCCTTATAAGTCCCTAGTATATGGTATACTATGTACCAAGGGCATAGGTACCTCAGAGGCCTGCCAGGGGCTGCAGCATGTATTATGCCACCCCTGGAAGGCCATCCAAACTGACACCACAGGTCTGCTACTGCAGCCTGGGTAAGGTGGTGCATGCACCCCTTACTGTGATATAGGTTACCTATATCACTAAATACATACACACATATAAACCTATAAGTCACTCCTAAGGCAGGCCTTATCAATCCTAAAGGCAGAGTGCATGGTTCCTATGTGAGAGGGTGCCCCTGCATGAGCAGGGCCCCTCTGCAGCGTTCGGAGACCATCTCTGATGCTGTTTGTAGTGCAGCCTGACCATATACTCTTAAGCGCATTATATCCTCGCGGTAAAATGCTAACTTTGGAATGGCTGCACCTAAACATGTCGTGTTTGGTGTCAAACATCTTGGAATACTACCCCCGCCAATCCTGGCGGCGGGGGTAGCATTCCACCCTTCTAGAGGGAAAGACATGTTAACTCTGACTAGTCCGGTAACTTCTTTCCAGAGCCCTGGCATCACAAAATGGATGCTGCTGCCACAGACACGAGTCTGGCCTCCTGCTGCTGGACGAAACTCCGGCAGGGGAGGCCTGGACAATAGGTTTCCTGTCCCAGGGAGGTGTGACCACCTCCCCAGACAGGATAATGTGTATTGGGGCTGGGCGGGAGCACTTTCGGGTGCTTTGAAGTCCTGCACTGGGGGCACATTTGGTGTCCCTGTGCATACCCCAGTTCAAACCGGATCAGGGGCTTGCAGCCCCTGCTTTGGCATGAACTGGACAAAGGGAAAGGGGTGTAGCCACCCCTCTGCCCTGACCCACCCATAGGTGGGGCCACAGAGTAGTCCAACCCCTATCTTTAGTATAAAGGTAGGAACCCAGTCCTTAGGACTTTAGATTATCCCTGGACGAAACTCTGTAACTGAATCCTGGACCTTCAACGCTCTACTCACGATTAGAGGACAGAAGAATCTCCCTTGGGGTCAAGGAGTGACTCCCCTGCTTGGCAGGCACCAAAGAAGCATCTGTCCGGTTTGCATTTCTGAAGCTCCCGTCGGACGCCGAAGTCATCGCATCACCAGAGGTAGATTCTCAGACTTCCCCGAGGCTACCCTGAGTCCCCAGCAAAGCTGAGGCCCGTGGCTATCGTGGGTGACTTGAGACCGTGACCCCTGGACACCGAGCACATTTGCAAGTGCATCCTCTTCTGGGTCTCCCAAGAAGTCGTGCTTTGGGCTCCGAGTAGCCCTAGCCTCCAGCACCACCTGCACCGAAGATCACTGGCCCCCAATCCACGAGTGTCCTGTAAGCCAGATCCACGTGCGGCGTCACGAGGCTCCTTCGCGGTCGCTAGCCCGTTGGCTAGTAGCCCTTAACGAAGGCCAATCCTTTTCTCACTTGGCATCCTGGTTGCTCCAGGCCTGCCCTCACTTACCCTCACTGAGTGAGTTCCACAGACCTTGCTGGTCTGCACCATCGACGATCTACATCTTCACCGAGACTTGCCGTTGCCAAGGCTTGTTGGGTCCAATCCGGTCTCCAACACCTCAGCACTCGACAGACATCGTGTACCAGCCCGAATCCTGCTCCTGGTCGCCGACAACGCCTCCTGGACCTCGTGGCTGAAGAGTCAAGACGACCGTCAACGCACCTGAAGCACTCGACATCGGTGGGCATCTGTCCATCGCCTTCCTGGTCACTGGCTAGTGACCCAGACTCTGTCCCCTCTGCTTTCAGGTTCTTCAGAACTCCGATCCACTCTTGGATCCACCCGGACACTTTTCTCTTGGCCGCCAGCAGCGCTTTGCAGCAGATCGCCATTCGAATCGACGACGAAACCCGACCCCGAAAGGCACCTATGCACCCGGCTTCCCTGGGTGAGGTAACACGAGTACTCCGGTGCTCCCGTGGGTAGAGACTCTTCAAAGTCCTAGATCTCAAAGGGTTTTGTCCTAGTCCTCTTTTAAGTGTCCCTTTTCTCTAATTTCCCGATCCCGACTTTCTCCATAGAAGTCAACGGCGTATCGCGGTTGTGTATTTACACTGCACGCGTCTCCTGTGGGTCCCCTGTGTCACTACCTTGGGTGGTTCCTTGTGGTCCAAGCACTTCTAGAGGCTCTAGGCCTAGTGTCTAGTTCAGTCGTGGTTCGCATACCACTTTATTGGTATATGGTTTGAGTACGCCCCTAGGGCCCAAACGTGTATTTGTGCTATTACTGTGATTTAATAACTTCTAACTTATGTACTTCGAACTCTAGCCTCATAAAGAGACTAGAGGGGTGTGTTTAGCAATAAATACATATATTTTGAATATATACCTGGTGTGGTGCTCTTTCATTTGGTCACTCAAGAGATTATAGACTGGTAAAACAAGCTGCTTTACACTCCTTCAAGACTTAGCCTGAAGGCTGCTCTCCATAGCTACCACTAGGATAGCTTTCAATAAGGTTGTCTTTAACCTATCTCCAATAAGGGGTTGTTTGGACTGGTGCAAGGTGCCCACTATAATAAGTGGACAGCATATGCCAGGCCAACTTCTCACATTGGTGTGCAGCGTGTGGGATTCCAGCTTGCTATTGTTTTACCAGATAATCTCAATTGAATTGATCAACTGAAAACCACTAAAGGTACCTAAGGTACATATAAATTAAGCTTAGAATACAGTAAGTTCTACTGAACTTAGCGTTGTGTGTTAAGGGATAGCACAACCCTTTCTACAACTCAAGAGAGTTTAGTAGGCCACACTAGAGTAGGTAGTGCATACACCACACCACACTAGTAATGTCTTTAAGGGTAGGATCTAAAGAATCCTTGCAGGAAGCCATTGAGCTTCCACCCTCCAAGTATGATACACTCCCATTCTTGGAATTGAGAGCTTTATGTAACTTGAGAAAACTAAGGACAGGCCAAAGCCCCACCACCCAACACCTCAAGGAGTTGTTGGTGGCTTATGACCTTAGTAAGCCCTTGGGGACTGAAGGGGTAGGAGCTGAGGGTGGGGCAGAGGAAGAGGAGGAGGCCAGGGGTACCAATACCCCCAGCCCCCTCTGAGACTGGCCAGGAGGGTGACAATGACCCTGACCTGGATAACCCAATCCCTCCTGTGGAAGATGATGAGGATGATCTGAATGATCCCCACTTTGTCCCCCAGGAAGGATTAAGAGTGTGCCCAGAAAGTCTAGATCTCCTTCTCAGGAGTCTAACCACTCTGGCACCTCAATAGGGAGCTCTATCTCCTCTCACAGGAGGGAATCCTCTCATGAGAGAAGAGACAGACTGGTCCAGTATGAGGAAACTCAGCTGGAAATCAGAAAAAAGCAACTGGCTTTAGATAGGGAATCCCTAGATCTCCTTAGAGAGAGAAGAAAGTTGGGACTAGAGTCCCATGGTGGCAGCCATGTCCCTAGAGACAGGGAAAGGTCCTATGACCACAATGCAACTGAACCAGCTACACTCA